>JAUPFT010000010.1:32855641-33273141 GCA_036936625.1 Parnassius smintheus behrii
TTAGCGCTTCCTCGAATGTCCTTTTTGGTGGATATTTTGACACACGTAGGAATGAGATTATGGTCTCGGCATCTCTTCAAGAAATTTAAGGCTGTTAGATATCTTGCGCGCTTAGTCTTTAGATCTTCTAATCGGCGTATTTTATTTGCAATTACCAGTCCGTACTGGTTTACATAATGATTTCTTATATTTACGCGAACACTACACATTGAAATAATACTCGTTTTTACGGAATTTATCGCGTATATTTAACTTTTTAATACCCGACGTTTCGAGAGCTTTACAGCACCCATGGTCACGGGAAGGACTGAGATGTTTAACGTCCAGATGTCATAGTTAACCGCGGTTACCATAGATTAAAATTTAACTTTTGTTCCGATCTACACAGTATGAACTTATGGTATCATGAAGCCTTGCAGTTGTATGCTTGGGTTGGGATTTAATTTTATTTATTATAGGATCCCAAGCAGATGGTAGCACCCAGCCATCTTCTCTATTGAAATTAGGGTGTTTTTTGATTTCAATAGCCTCGCGAATCATCCTTGGAAGGAATCGGTGTTCTTTAGCGAGGATTTGTGGTCTATCAAATCTGATGTAGTGACGTGGGCGATCCTGTACATGTTCACAGACTGCAGACTTCCCGGAGCGTCGATTCTTCACATCAGCTATATGTTCTTTGACGCGGGTTTTAATTGATCTTTTAGTTTGTCCTATGTAGGAGAGACCACATTCACAATCAAGCTTGTACACTCCTGCATCTTGCAGAGGGACGTTACACTTGACTGATGGTAAAAACTGACCAATCTTCTTCGGCGGCTTGAAGTATGTTTTGATGGAAGCGCGCTTCAAGATGTAGCCAATCTTGTCAGTGACTCCTCTAACATATGGCAGTACAGCAGGTACACGCTCGACTGTGGCCGGCTTCGCTCGTTCTCTGTGACGTAGGCGCGGGACCCGAAGCTTGTTGTCATGCAAAACTTGCTTGACGTGTTGGAGCTCGGCAGCCAGGTGTTTACTGTCACAGATCCCTCGTGCTCTCTGAAACAAAGATTTACCCACGGTAGCTAACTGTGAAGGATGGTGGTGAGAATCACCGTTTAAATATCTATCTGTATGGGTCTTTTTTCTATACACTCCGAAAAATTAAATCTGGACGTAAAATGGATAATACCTACGTGCGCCAAATCACCAAAGTTGTACGGGTTACCAAAAATACACAAGCCCAATGCTCCATTACGTCCCATAGTGAGCCAAATCGATTCACCAACTTACAGATTGGCTCAACACTTAGCGAAAATACTCTCACCGCTCAGGGGACACACAAGAGCACACATAAAGGATTCCTACCATTTTGTCAGCGAGATTAAAGACCTGCGTCTGGCAGACAATGAAACTATGGTCAGTTTTGATGTGCAGTCATTGTTTACATGCTTACCTGTTGAAGACTGCATCTCAATTGTAACTAGGAGGCTGGAGGAAAACAACATGCCCGTAGAATATGCAGTATTACTCAGACACTGCCTTACATCTGGCTACTTATTGTGGAAGGAGGAGTTCTACAAGCAAGTAGATGGTGTGGCGATGGGCTCACCTGTATCTCCCATTGTCGCCGACATATTCATGGAAGACTTTGAGGAGAAAGCCCTGCTTACTTCTCCCATAAATCCAAGATTCTACAAGCGGTACGTAGACGACACTTTCACAATTCTACCTTTAGATAAAGTAACTGCATTTTTAGACCATCTTAACTCTATAAATTCTAAAATTCAGTTCACAATGGAGTTAGAGGCAAACAATTCCTTAGCTTTTCTAGATGTGTTAGTAATTCGGAATCCTGATAACACCTTGAGCCATACTGTGTATAGAAAAAAGACCCATACAGATAGATATTTAAACGGTGATTCTCACCACCATCCTTCACAGTTAGCTACCGTGGGTAAATCTTTGTTTCAGAGAGCACGAGGGATCTGTGACAGTAAACACCTGGCTGCCGAGCTCCAACACGTCAAGCAAGTTTTGCATGACAACAAGCTTCGGGTCCCGCGCCTACGTCACAGAGAACGAGTGAAGCCGGCCACAGTCGAGCGTGTACCTGCTGTACTACCATATGTTAGAGGAGTCACTGACAAGATTGGCTACATCTTGAAGCGCGCTTCCATCAAAACATACTTCAAGCCGCCGAAGAAGATTGGTCAGTTTTTACCATCAGTCAAGTGTAACGTCCCTCTGCAAGATGCAGGAGTGTACAAGCTTGATTGTGAATGTGGTCTCTCCTACATAGGACAAACTAAAAGATCAATTAAAACCCGCGTCAAAGAACATATAGCTGATGTGAAGAATCGACGCTCCGGGAAGTCTGCAGTCTGTGAACATGTACAGGATCGCCCACGTCACTACATCAGATTTGATAGACCACAAATCCTCGCTAAAGAACACCGATTCCTTCCAAGGATGATTCGCGAGGCTATTGAAATCAAAAAACACCCTAATTTCAATAGAGAAGATGGCTGGGTGCTACCATCTGCTTGGGATCCTATAATAAATAAAATTAAATCCCAACCCAAGCATACAACTGCAAGGCTTCATGATACCATAAGTTCATACTGTGTAGATCGGAACAAAAGTTAAATTTTAATCTATGGTAACCGCGGTTAACTATGACATCTGGACGTTAAACATCTCAGTCCTTCCCGTGACCATGGGTGCTGTAAAGCTCTCGAAACGTCGGGTATTAAAAAGTTAAATATACGCGATAAATTCCGTAAAAACGAGTATTATTTCAATGTGTAGTGTTCGCGTAAATATAAGAAATCATTATGTAAACCAGTACGGACTGGTAATTGCAAATAAAATACGCCGATTAGAAGATCTAAAGACTAAGCGCGCAAGATATCTAACAGCCTTAAATTTCTTGAAGAGATGCCGAGACCATAATCTCATTCCTACGTGTGTCAAAATATCCACCAAAAAGGACATTCGAGGAAGCGCTAAGATCTTAAATCAGGCGAGTAAAAAGTTGTTACGGGCGGTAATCCAACAAAAACGCTCCGATCTATATGTCATCAATAAATCCATAGACACATCATCCAGTGAATTAAAGAAAGTTTTAACGACGTTTGATTATAATTTTTGCATGGAAACATTAAATAAACGCGAAATTAGTAAATATAACGAATGCAAAAACAAACATATAGAAAAATATCAAAAATTAACGGCCAAATCAAATGTCAAACATCCGAATCAATGCCAGAACCAAAAGCAACCATTGACAAACACAGATCATAGATTAATCGCGGTCTATAATCTGTCAAAACAAACACTGGATGATGCAACAATAAAGGTTTTATCCAAAGGACTAAATTTTGCTATAAGTCCGCGCAGATTACCGTACGAAGAAATTATCTGTAGCGTCGAGGACTGTTTATTTAAAAACAATATGCGGAAAGAAGATTTGGAGGCGATACGTCAAGACATTTCGTCTATGTTACGTCGATGTTCAGTGCCTAAACCGAATCTTCCCAGAGACGAATTTATAGCGTTAAAGAACCTACGCAATAAACCAGAACTTACGATTCTCCGCGCAGATAAGGGAAACGCCACGGTAGTCATGGATACGTCAGATTATAATTAAAAAATACAAGAACTTTTGTCGGATGTAAGTACTTATAAAAAGGTTAAAAACGACCCAACAAATAGCACACTAAAAACAACTAGTGACCTCATAAAGAAACACTCCGAAAAATTAAATCTGGACGTAAAATGGATAATACCTACGTGCGCCAAATCACCAAAGTTGTACGGGTTACCAAAAATACACAAGCCCAATGCTCCATTATGTCCCATAGTGAGCCAAATCGATTCACCAACTTACAGATTGGCTCAACACTTAGCGAAAATACTCTCACCGCTCAGGGGACACACAAGAGCACACATAAAGGATTCCTACCATTTTGTCAGCGAGATTAAAGACCTGCGTCTGGCAGACAATGAAACTATGGTCAGTTTTGATGTGCAGTCATTGTTTACATGCTTACCTGTTGAAGACTGCATCTCAATTGTAACTAGGAGGCTGGAGGAAAACAACATGCCCGTAGAATATGCAGTATTACTCAGACACTGCCTTACATCTGGCTACTTATTGTGGAAGGAGGAGTTCTACAAGCAAGTAGATGGTGTGGCGATGGGCTCACCTGTATCTCCCATTGTCGCCGACATATTCATGGAAGACTTTGAGGAGAAAGCCCTGCTTACTTCTCCCATAAATCCAAGATTCTACAAGCGGTACGTAGACGACACTTTCACAATTCTACCTTTAGATAAAGTAACTGCATTTTTAGACCATCTTAACTCTATAAATTCTAAAATTCAGTTCACAATGGAGTTAGAGGCAAACAATTCCTTAGCTTTTCTAGATGTGTTAGTAATTCGGAATCCTGATAACACCTTGAGCCATACTGTGTATAGAAAAAAGACCCATACAGATAGATATTTAAACGGTGATTCTCACCACCATCCTTCACAGTTAGCTACCGTGGGTAAATCTTTGTTTCAGAGAGCACGAGGGATCTGTGACAGTAAACACCTGGCTGCCGAGCTCCAACACGTCAAGCAAGTTTTGCATGACAACAAGCTTCGGGTCCCGCGCCTACGTCACAGAGAACGAGTGAAGCCGGCCACAGTCGAGCGTGTACCTGCTGTACTGCCATATGTTAGAGGAGTCACTGACAAGATTGGCTACATCTTGAAGCGCGCTTCCATCAAAACATACTTCAAGCCGCCGAAGAAGATTGGTCAGTTTTTACCATCAGTCAAGTGTAACGTCCCTCTGCAAGATGCAGGAGTGTACAAGCTTGATTGTGAATGTGGTCTCTCCTACATAGGACAAACTAAAAGATCAATTAAAACCCGCGTCAAAGAACATATAGCTGATGTGAAGAATCGACGCTCCGGGAAGTCTGCAGTCTGTGAACATGTACAGGATCGCCCACGTCACTACATCAGATTTGATAGACCACAAATCCTCGCTAAAGAACACCGATTCCTTCCAAGGATGATTCGCGAGGCTATTGAAATCAAAAAACACCCTAATTTCAATAGAGAAGATGGCTGGGTGCTACCATCTGCTTGGGATCCTATAATAAATAAAATTAAATCCCAACCCAAGCATACAACTGCAAGGCTTCATGATACCATAAGTTCATACTGTGTAGATCGGAACAAAAGTTAAATTTTAATCTATGGTAACCGCGGTTAACTATGACATCTGGACGTTAAACATCTCAGTCCTTCCCGTGACCATGGGTGCTGTAAAGCTCTCGAAACGTCGGGTATTAAAAAGTTAAATATACGCGATAAATTCCGTAAAAACGAGTATTATTTCAATGTGTAGTGTTCGCGTAAATATAAGAAATCATTATGTAAACCAGTACGGACTGGTAATTGCAAATAAAATACGCCGATTAGAAGATCTAAAGACTAAGCGCGCAAGATATCTAACAGCCTTAAATTTCTTGAAGAGATGCCGAGACCATAATCTCATTCCTACGTGTGTCAAAATATCCACCAAAAAGGACATTCGAGGAAGCGCTAAGATCTTAAATCAGGCGAGTAAAAAGTTGTTACGGGCGGTAATCCAACAAAAACGCTCCGATCTATATGTCATCAATAAATCCATAGACACATCATCCAGTGAATTAAAGAAAGTTTTAACGACGTTTGATTATAATTTTTGCATGGAAACATTAAATAAACGCGAAATTAGTAAATATAACGAATGCAAAAACAAACATATAGAAAAATATCAAAAATTAACGGCCAAATCAAATGTCAAACATCCGAATCAATGCCAGAACCAAAAGCAACCATTGACAAACACAGATCATAGATTAATCGCGGTCTATAATCTGTCAAAACAAACACTGGATGATGCAACAATAAAGGTTTTATCCAAAGGACTAAATTTTGCTATAAGTCCGCGCAGATTACCGTACGAAGAAATTATCTGTAGCGTCGAGGACTGTTTATTTAAAAACAATATGCGGAAAGAAGATTTGGAGGCGATACGTCAAGACATTTCGTCTATGTTACGTCGATGTTCAGTGCCTAAACCGAATCTTCCCAGAGACGAATTTATAGCGTTAAAGAACCTACGCAATAAACCAGAACTTACGATTCTCCGCGCAGATAAGGGAAACGCCACGGTAGTCATGGATACGTCAGATTATAATTAAAAAATACAAGAACTTTTGTCGGATGTAAGTACTTATAAAAAGGTTAAAAACGACCCAACAAATAGCACACTAAAAACAACTAGTGACCTCATAAAGAAACACTCCGAAAAATTAAATCTGGACGTAAAATGGATAATACCTACGTGCGCCAAATCACCAAAGTTGTACGGGTTACCAAAAATACACAAGCCCAATGCTCCATTATGTCCCATAGTGAGCCAAATCGATTCACCAACTTACAGATTGGCTCAACACTTAGCGAAAATACTCTCACCGCTCAGGGGACACACAAGAGCACACATAAAGGATTCCTACCATTTTGTCAGCGAGATTAAAGACCTGCGTCTGGCAGACAATGAAACTATGGTCAGTTTTGATGTGCAGTCATTGTTTACATGCTTACCTGTTGAAGACTGCATCTCAATTGTAACTAGGAGGCTGGAGGAAAACAACATGCCCGTAGAATATGCAGTATTACTCAGACACTGCCTTACATCTGGCTACTTATTGTGGAAGGAGGAGTTCTACAAGCAAGTAGATGGTGTGGCGATGGGCTCACCTGTATCTCCCATTGTCGCCGACATATTCATGGAAGACTTTGAGGAGAAAGCCCTGCTTACTTCTCCCATAAATCCAAGATTCTACAAGCGGTACGTAGACGACACTTTCACAATTCTACCTTTAGATAAAGTAACTGCATTTTTAGACCATCTTAACTCTATAAATTCTAAAATTCAGTTCACAATGGAGTTAGAGGCAAACAATTCCTTAGCTTTTCTAGATGTGTTAGTAATTCGGAATCCTGATAACACCTTGAGCCATACTGTGTATAGAAAAAAGACCCATACAGATAGATATTTAAACGGTGATTCTCACCACCATCCTTCACAGTTAGCTACCGTGGGTAAATCTTTGTTTCAGAGAGCACGAGGGATCTGTGACAGTAAACACCTGGCTGCCGAGCTCCAACACGTCAAGCAAGTTTTGCATGACAACAAGCTTCGGGTCCCGCGCCTACGTCACAGAGAACGAGTGAAGCCGGCCACAGTCGAGCGTGTACCTGCTGTACTGCCATATGTTAGAGGAGTCACTGACAAGATTGGCTACATCTTGAAGCGCGCTTCCATCAAAACATACTTCAAGCCGCCGAAGAAGATTGGTCAGTTTTTACCATCAGTCAAGTGTAACGTCCCTCTGCAAGATGCAGGAGTGTACAAGCTTGATTGTGAATGTGGTCTCTCCTACATAGGACAAACTAAAAGATCAATTAAAACCCGCGTCAAAGAACATATAGCTGATGTGAAGAATCGACGCTCCGGGAAGTCTGCAGTCTGTGAACATGTACAGGATCGCCCACGTCACTACATCAGATTTGATAGACCACAAATCCTCGCTAAAGAACACCGATTCCTTCCAAGGATGATTCGCGAGGCTATTGAAATCAAAAAACACCCTAATTTCAATAGAGAAGATGGCTGGGTGCTACCATCTGCTTGGGATCCTATAATAAATAAAATTAAATCCCAACCCAAGCATACAACTGCAAGGCTTCATGATACCATAAGTTCATACTGTGTAGATCGGAACAAAAGTTAAATTTTAATCTATGGTAACCGCGGTTAACTATGACATCTGGACGTTAAACATCTCAGTCCTTCCCGTGACCATGGGTGCTGTAAAGCTCTCGAAACGTCGGGTATTAAAAAGTTAAATATACGCGATAAATTCCGTAAAAACGAGTATTATTTCAATGTGTAGTGTTCGCGTAAATATAAGAAATCATTATGTAAACCAGTACGGACTGGTAATTGCAAATAAAATACGCCGATTAGAAGATCTAAAGACTAAGCGCGCAAGATATCTAACAGCCTTAAATTTCTTGAAGAGATGCCGAGACCATAATCTCATTCCTACGTGTGTCAAAATATCCACCAAAAAGGACATTCGAGGAAGCGCTAAGATCTTAAATCAGGCGAGTAAAAAGTTGTTACGGGCGGTAATCCAACAAAAACGCTCCGATCTATATGTCATCAATAAATCCATAGACACATCATCCAGTGAATTAAAGAAAGTTTTAACGACGTTTGATTATAATTTTCGCATGGAAACATTAAATAAACGCGAAATTAGTAAATATAACGAATGCAAAAACAAACATATAGAAAAATATCAAAAATTAACGGCCAAATCAAATGTCAAACATCCGAATCAATGCCAGAACCAAAAGCAACCATTGACAAACACAGATCATAGATTAATCGCGGTCTATAATCTGTCAAAACAAACACTGGATGATGCAACAATAAAGGTTTTATCCAAAGGACTAAATTTTGCTATAAGTCCGCGCAGATTACCGTACGAAGAAATTATCTGTAGCGTCGAGGACTGTTTATTTAAAAACAATATGCGGAAAGAAGATTTGGAGGCGATACGTCAAGACATTTCGTCTATGTTACGTCGATGTTCAGTGCCTAAACCGAATCTTCCCAGAGACGAATTTATAGCGTTAAAGAACCTACGCAATAAACCAGAACTTACGATTCTCCGCGCAGATAAGGGAAACGCCACGGTAGTCATGGATACGTCAGATTATAATTCAAAAATACAAGAACTTTTGTCGGATGTAAGTACTTATAAAAAGGTTAAAAACGACCCAACAAATAGCACACTAAAAACAACTAGTGACCTCATAAAGAAACACTCCGAAAAATTAAATCTGGACGTAAAATGGATAATACCTACGTGCGCCAAATCACCAAAGTTGTACGGGTTACCAAAAATACACAAGCCCAATGCTCCATTACGTCCCATAGTGAGCCAAATCGATTCACCAACTTACAGATTGGCTCAACACTTAGCGAAAATACTCTCACCGCTCAGGGGACACACAAGAGCACACATAAAGGATTCCTACCATTTTGTCAGCGAGATTAAAGACCTGCGTCTGGCAGACAATGAAACTATGGTCAGTTTTGATGTGCAGTCATTGTTTACATGCTTACCTGTTGAAGACTGCATCTCAATTGTAACTAGGAGGCTGGAGGAAAACAACATGCCCGTAGAATATGCAGTATTACTCAGACACTGCCTTACATCTGGCTACTTATTGTGGAAGGAGGAGTTCTACAAGCAAGTAGATGGTGTGGCGATGGGCTCACCTGTATCTCCCATTGTCGCCGACATATTCATGGAAGACTTTGAGGAGAAAGCCCTGCTTACTTCTCCCATAAATCCAAGATTCTACAAGCGGTACGTAGACGACACTTTCACAATTCTACCTTTAGATAAAGTAACTGCATTTTTAGACCATCTTAACTCTATAAATTCTAAAATTCAGTTCACAATGGAGTTAGAGGCAAACAATTCCTTAGCTTTTCTAGATGTGTTAGTAATTCGGAATCCTGATAACACCTTGAGCCATACTGTGTATAGAAAAAAGACCCATACAGATAGATATTTAAACGGTGATTCTCACCACCATCCTTCACAGTTAGCTACCGTGGGTAAATCTTTTGTTTCAGAGAGCACGAGGGATCTGTGACAGTAAACACCTGGCTGCCGAGCTCCAACACGTCAAGCAAGTTTTGCATGACAACAAGCTTCGGGTCCCGCGCCTACGTCACAGAGAACGAGTGAAGCCGGCCACAGTCGAGCGTGTACCTGCTGTACTGCCATATGTTAGAGGAGTCACTGACAAGATTGGCTACATCTTGAAGCGCGCTTCTATCAAAACATACTTCAAGCCGCCGAAAAAGATTGGTCAGTTTTTACCATCAGTCAAGTGTAACGTCCCTCTGCAAGATGCAGGAGTGTACAAGCTTGATTGTGAATGTGGTCTCTCCTACATAGGACAAACTAAAAGATCAATTAAAACCCGCGTCAAAGAACATATAGCTGATGTGAAGAATCGACGCTCCGGGAAGTCTGCAGTCTGTGAACATGTACAGGATCGCCCACGTCACTACATCAGATTTGATAGACCACAAATCCTCGCTAAAGAACACCGATTCCTTCCAAGGATGATTCGCGAGGCTATTGAAATCAAAAAACACCCTAATTTCAATAGAGAAGATGGCTGGGTGCTACCATCTGCTTGGGATCCTATAATAAATAAAATTAAATCCCAACCCAAGCATACAACTGCAAGGCTTCATGATACCATAAGTTCATACTGTGTAGATCGGAACAATAGTTAAATTTTAATCTATGGTAACCGCGGTTAACTATGACATCTGGACGTTAAACATCTCAGTCCTTCCCGTGACCATGGGTGCTGTAAAGCTCTCGAAACGTCGGGTATTAAAAAGTTAAATATACGCGATAAATTCCGTAAAAACGAGTATTATTTCAATGTGTAGTGTTCGCGTAAATATAAGAAATCATTATGTAAACCAGTACGGACTGGTAATTGCAAATAAAATACGCCGATTAGAAGATCTAAAGACTAAGCGCGCAAGATATCTAACAGCCTTAAATTTCTTGAAGAGATGCCGAGACCATAATCTCATTCCTACGTGTGTCAAAATATCCACCAAAAAGGACATTCGAGGAAGCGCTAAGATCTTAAATCAGGCGAGTAAAAAGTTGTTACGGGCGGTAATCCAACAAAAACGCTCCGATCTATATGTCATCAATAAATCCATAGACACATCATCCAGTGAATTAAAGAAAGTTTTAACGACGTTTGATTATAATTTTTGCATGGAAACATTAAATAAACGCGAAATTAGTAAATATAACGAATGCAAAAACAAACATATAGAAAAATATCAAAAATTAACGGCCAAATCAAATGTCAAACATCCGAATCAATGCCAGAACCAAAAGCAACCATTGACAAACACAGATCATAGATTAATCGCGGTCTATAATCTGTCAAAACAAACACTGGATGATGCAACAATAAAGGTTTTATCCAAAGGACTAAATTTTGCTATAAGTCCGCGCAGATTACCGTACGAAGAAATTATCTGTAGCGTCGAGGACTGTTTATTTAAAAACAATATGCGGAAAGAAGATTTGGAGGCGATACGTCAAGACATTTCGTCTATGTTACGTCGATGTTCAGTGCCTAAACCGAATCTTCCCAGAGACGAATTTATAGCGTTAAAGAACCTACGCAATAAACCAGAACTTACGATTCTCCGCGCAGATAAGGGAAACGCCACGGTAGTCATGGATACGTCAGATTATAATTCAAAAATACAAGAACTTTTGTCGGATGTAAGTACTTATAAAAAGGTTAAAAACGACCCAACAAATAGCACACTAAAAACAACTAGTGACCTCATAAAGAAACACTCCGAAAAATTAAATCTGGACGTAAAATGGATAATACCTACGTGCGCCAAATCACCAAAGTTGTACGGGTTACCAAAAATACACAAGCCCAATGCTCCATTACGTCCCATAGTGAGCCAAATCGATTCACCAACTTACAGATTGGCTCAACACTTAGCGAAAATACTCTCACCGCTCAGGGGACACACAAGAGCACACATAAAGGATTCCTACCATTTTGTCAGCGAGATTAAAGACCTGCGTCTGGCAGACAATGAATCTATGGTCAGTTTTGATGTGCAGTCATTGTTTACATGCTTACCTGTTGAAGACTGCATCTCAATTGTAACTAGGAGGCTGGAGGAAAACAACATGCCCGTAGAATATGCAGTATTACTCAGACACTGCCTTACATCTGGCTACTTATTGTGGAAGGAGGAGTTCTACAAGCAAGTAGATGGTGTGGCGATGGGCTCACCTGTATCTCCCATTGTCGCCGACATATTCATGGAAGACTTTGAGGAGAAAGCCCTGCTTACTTCTCCCATAAATCCAAGATTCTACAAGCGGTACGTAGACGACACTTTCACAATTCTACCTTTAGATAAAGTAACTGCATTTTTAGACCATCTTAACTCTATAAATTCTAAAATTCAGTTCACAATGGAGTTAGAGGCAAACAATTCCTTAGCTTTTCTAGATGTGTTAGTAATTCGGAATCCTGATAACACCTTGAGCCATACTGTGTATAGAAAAAAGACCCATACAGATAGATATTTAAACGGTGATTCTCACCACCATCCTTCACAGTTAGCTACCGTGGGTAAATCTTTGTTTCAGAGAGCACGAGGGATCTGTGACAGTAAACACCTGGCTGCCGAGCTCCAACACGTCAAGCAAGTTTTGCATGACAACAAGCTTCGGGTCCCGCGCCTACGTCACAGAGAACGAGTGAAGCCGGCCACAGTCGAGCGTGTACCTGCTGTACTGCCATATGTTAGAGGAGTCACTGACAAGATTGGCTACATCTTGAAGCGCGCTTCCATCAAAACATACTTCAAGCCGCCGAAGAAGATTGGTCAGTTTTTACCATCAGTCAAGTGTAACGTCCCTCTGCAAGATGCAGGAGTGTACAAGCTTGATTGTGAATGTGGTCTCTCCTACATAGGACAAACTAAAAGATCAATTAAAACCCGCGTCAAAGAACATATAGCTGATGTGAAGAATCGACGCTCCGGGAAGTCTGCAGTCTGTGAACATGTACAGGATCGCCCACGTCACTACATCAGATTTGATAGACCACAAATCCTCGCTAAAGAACACCGATTCCTTCCAAGGATGATTCGCGAGGCTATTGAAATCAAAAAACACCCTAATTTCAATAGAGAAGATGGCTGGGTGCTACCATCTGCTTGGGATCCTATAATAAATAAAATTAAATCCCAACCCAAGCATACAACTGCAAGGCTTCATGATACCATAAGTTCATACTGTGTAGATCGGAACAAAAGTTAAATTTTAATCTATGGTAACCGCGGTTAACTATGACATCTGGACGTTAAACATCTCAGTCCTTCCCGTGACCATGGGTGCTGTAAAGCTCTCGAAACGTCGGGTATTAAAAAGTTAAATATACGCGATAAATTCCGTAAAAACGAGTATTATTTCAATGTGTAATGTTCGCGTAAATATAAGAAATCATTATGTAAACCAGTACGGACTGGTAATTGCAAATAAAATACGCCGATTAGAAGATCTAAAGACTAAGCGCGCAAGATATCTAACAGCCTTAAATTTCTTGAAGAGATGCCGAGACCATAATCTCATTCCTACGTGTGTCAAAATATCCACCAAAAAGGACATTCGAGGAAGCGCTAAGATCTTAAATCAGGCGAGTAAAAAGTTGTTACGGGCGGTAATCCAACAAAAACGCTCCGATCTATATGTCATCAATAAATCCATAGACACATCATCCAGTGAATTAAAGAAAGTTTTAACGACGTTTGATTATAATTTTTGCATGGAAACATTAAATAAATGCGAAATTAGTAAATATAACGAATGCAAAAACAAACATATAGAAAAATATCAAAAATTAACGGCCAAATCAAATGTCAAACATCCGAATCAATGCCAGAACCAAAAGCAACCATTGACAAACACAGATCATAGATTAATCGCGGTCTATAATCTGTCAAAACAAACACTGGATGATGCAACAATAAAGGTTTTATCCAAAGGACTAAATTTTGCTATAAGTCCGCGCAGATTACCGTACGAAGAAATTATCTGTAGCGTCGAGGACTGTTTATTTAAAAACAATATGCGGAAAGAAGATTTGGAGGCGATACGTCAAGACATTTCGTCTATGTTACGTCGATGTTCAGTGCCTAAACCGAATCTTCCCAGAGACGAATTTATAGCGTTAAAGAACCTACGCAATAAACCAGAACTTACGATTCTCCGCGCAGATAAGGGAAACGCCACGGTAGTCATGGATACGTCAGATTATAATTAAAAAATACAAGAACTTTTGTCGGATGTAAGTACTTATAAAAAGGTTAAAAACGACCCAACAAATAGCACACTAAAAACAACTAGTGACCTCATAAAGAAATACTCCGAAAAATTAAATCTGGACGTAAAATGGATAATACCTACGTGCGCCAAATCACCAAAGTTGTACGGGTTACCAAAAATACACAAGCCCAATGCTCCATTACGTCCCATAGTGAGCCAAATCGATTCACCAACTTACAGATTGGCTCAACACTTAGCGAAAATACTCTCACCGCTCAGGGGACACACAAGAGCACACATAAAGGATTCCTACCATTTTGTCAGCGAGATTAAAGACCTGCGTCTGGCAGACAATGAAACTATGGTCAGTTTTGATGTGCAGTCATTGTTTACATGCTTACCTGTTGAAGACTGCATCTCAATTGTAACTAGGAGGCTGGAGGAAAACAACATGCCCGTAGAATATGCAGTATTACTCAGACACTGCCTTACATCTGGCTACTTATTGTGGAAGGAGGAGTTCTACAAGCAAGTAGATGGTGTGGCGATGGGCTCACCTGTATCTCCCATTGTCGCCGACATATTCATGGAAGACTTTGAGGAGAAAGCCCTGCTTACTTCTCCCATAAATCCAAGATTCTACAAGCGGTACGTAGACGACACTTTCACAATTCTACCTTTAGATAAAGTAACTGCATTTTTAGACCATCTTAACTCTATAAATTCTAAAATTCAGTTCACAATGGAGTTAGAGGCAAACAATTCCTTAGCTTTTCTAGATGTGTTAGTAATTCGGAATCCTGATAACACCTTGAGCCATACTGTGTATAGAAAAAAGACCCATACAGATAGATATTTAAACGGTGATTCTCACCACCATCCTTCACAGTTTGCTACCGTGGGTAAATCTTTGTTTCAGAGAGCACGAGGGATCTGTGACAGTAAACACCTGTCTGCCGAGCTCCAACACGTCAAGCAAGTTTTGCATGACAACAAGCTTCGGGTCCCGCGCCTACGTCACAGAGAACGAGTGAAGCCGGCCACAGTCGAGCGTGTACCTGCTGTACTGCCATATGTTAGAGGAGTCACTGACAAGATTGGCTACATCTTGAAGCGCGCTTCCATCAAAACATACTTCAAGCCGCCGAAGAAGATTGGTCAGTTTTTACCATCAGTCAAGTGTAACGTCCCTCTGCAAGATACAGGAGTGTACAAGCTTGATTGTGAATGTGGTCTCTCCTACATAGGACAAACTAAAAGATCAATTAAAACCCGCGTCAAAGAACATATAGCTGATGTGAAGAATCGACGCTCCGGGAAGTCTGCAGTCTGTGAACATGTACAGTATCGCCCACGTCACTACATCAGATTTGATAGACCACAAATCCTCGCTAAAGAACACCGATTCCTTCCAAGGATGATTCGCGAGGCTATTGAAATCAAAAAACACCCTAATTTCAATAGAGAAGATGGCTGGGTGCTACCGTCTGCTTGGGATCCTATAATAAATAAAATTAAATCCCAACCCAA
Source organism: Parnassius smintheus behrii (assembly GCA_036936625.1). Lineage (NCBI taxonomy): Eukaryota > Metazoa > Arthropoda > Insecta > Lepidoptera > Papilionidae > Parnassius > Parnassius smintheus. The sequence continues at coordinate 32,871,202 of JAUPFT010000010.1, forward strand.
GCATACAACTGCAAGGCTTCATGATACCATAAGTTCATACTGTGTAGATCGGAACAAAAGTTAAATTTTAATCTATGGTAACCGCGGTTAACTATGACATCTGGACGTTAAACATCTCAGTCCTTCCCGTGACCATGGGTGCTGTAAAGCTCTCGAAACGTCGGGTATTAAAAAGTTAAATATACGCGATAAATTCCGTAAAAACGAGTATTATTTCAATGTGTAGTGTTCGCGTAAATATAAGAAATCATTATGTAAACCAGTACGGACTGGTAATTGCAAATAAAATACGCCGATTAGAAGATCTAAAGACTAAGCGCGCAAGATATCTAACAGCCTTAAATTTCTTGAAGAGATGCCGAGACCATAATCTCATTCCTACGTGTGTCAAAATATCCACCAAAAAGGACATTCGAGGAAGCGCTAAGATCTTAAATCAGGCGAGTAAAAAGTTGTTACGGGCGGTAATCCAACAAAAACGCTCCGATCTATATGTCATCAATAAATCCATAGACACATCATCCAGTGAATTAAAGAAAGTTTTAACGACGTTTGATTATAATTTTCGCATGGAAACATTAAATAAACGCGAAATTAGTAAATATAACGAATGCAAAAACAAACATATAGAAAAATATCAAAAATTAACGGCCAAATCAAATGTCAAACATCCGAATCAATGCCAGAACCAAAAGCAACCATTGACAAACACAGATCATAGATTAATCGCGGTCTATAATCTGTCAAAACAAACACTGGATGATGCAACAATAAAGGTTTTATCCAAAGGACTAAATTTTGCTATAAGTCCGCGCAGATTACCGTACGAAGAAATTATCTGTAGCGTCGAGGACTGTTTATTTAAAAACAATATGCGGAAAGAAGATTTGGAGGCGATACGTCAAGACATTTCGTCTATGTTACGTCGATGTTCAGTGCCTAAACCGAATCTTCCCAGAGACGAATTTATAGCGTTAAAGAACCTACGCAATAAACCAGAACTTACGATTCTCCGCGCAGATAAGGGAAACGCCACGGTAGTCATGGATACGTCAGATTATAATTCAAAAATACAAGAACTTTTGTCGGATGTAAGTACTTATAAAAAGGTTAAAAACGACCCAACAAATAGCACACTAAAAACAACTAGTGACCTCATAAAGAAACACTCCGAAAAATTAAATCTGGACGTAAAATGGATAATACCTACGTGCGCCAAATCACCAAAGTTGTACGGGTTACCAAAAATACACAAGCCCAATGCTCCATTACGTCCCATAGTGAGCCAAATCGATTCACCAACTTACAGATTGGCTCAACACTTAGCGAAAATACTCTCACCGCTCAGGGGACACACAAGAGCACACATAAAGGATTCCTACCATTTTGTCAGCGAGATTAAAGACCTGCGTCTGGCAGACAATGAAACTATGGTCAGTTTTGATGTGCAGTCATTGTTTACATGCTTACCTGTTGAAGACTGCATCTCAATTGTAACTAGGAGGCTGGAGGAAAACAACATGCCCGTAGAATATGCAGTATTACTCAGACACTGCCTTACATCTGGCTACTTATTGTGGAAGGAGGAGTTCTACAAGCAAGTAGATGGTGTGGCGATGGGCTCACCTGTATCTCCCATTGTCGCCGACATATTCATGGAAGACTTTGAGGAGAAAGCCCTGCTTACTTCTCCCATAAATCCAAGATTCTACAAGCGGTACGTAGACGACACTTTCACAATTCTACCTTTAGATAAAGTAACTGCATTTTTAGACCATCTTAACTCTATAAATTCTAAAATTCAGTTCACAATGGAGTTAGAGGCAAACAATTCCTTAGCTTTTCTAGATGTGTTAGTAATTCGGAATCCTGATAACACCTTGAGCCATACTGTGTATAGAAAAAAGACCCATACAGATAGATATTTAAACGGTGATTCTCACCACCATCCTTCACAGTTAGCTACCGTGGGTAAATCTTTTGTTTCAGAGAGCACGAGGGATCTGTGACAGTAAACACCTGGCTGCCGAGCTCCAACACGTCAAGCAAGTTTTGCATGACAACAAGCTTCGGGTCCCGCGCCTACGTCACAGAGAACGAGTGAAGCCGGCCACAGTCGAGCGTGTACCTGCTGTACTGCCATATGTTAGAGGAGTCACTGACAAGATTGGCTACATCTTGAAGCGCGCTTCTATCAAAACATACTTCAAGCCGCCGAAAAAGATTGGTCAGTTTTTACCATCAGTCAAGTGTAACGTCCCTCTGCAAGATGCAGGAGTGTACAAGCTTGATTGTGAATGTGGTCTCTCCTACATAGGACAAACTAAAAGATCAATTAAAACCCGCGTCAAAGAACATATAGCTGATGTGAAGAATCGACGCTCCGGGAAGTCTGCAGTCTGTGAACATGTACAGGATCGCCCACGTCACTACATCAGATTTGATAGACCACAAATCCTCGCTAAAGAACACCGATTCCTTCCAAGGATGATTCGCGAGGCTATTGAAATCAAAAAACACCCTAATTTCAATAGAGAAGATGGCTGGGTGCTACCATCTGCTTGGGATCCTATAATAAATAAAATTAAATCCCAACCCAAGCATACAACTGCAAGGCTTCATGATACCATAAGTTCATACTGTGTAGATCGGAACAATAGTTAAATTTTAATCTATGGTAACCGCGGTTAACTATGACATCTGGACGTTAAACATCTCAGTCCTTCCCGTGACCATGGGTGCTGTAAAGCTCTCGAAACGTCGGGTATTAAAAAGTTAAATATACGCGATAAATTCCGTAAAAACGAGTATTATTTCAATGTGTAGTGTTCGCGTAAATATAAGAAATCATTATGTAAACCAGTACGGACTGGTAATTGCAAATAAAATACGCCGATTAGAAGATCTAAAGACTAAGCGCGCAAGATATCTAACAGCCTTAAATTTCTTGAAGAGATGCCGAGACCATAATCTCATTCCTACGTGTGTCAAAATATCCACCAAAAAGGACATTCGAGGAAGCGCTAAGATCTTAAATCAGGCGAGTAAAAAGTTGTTACGGGCGGTAATCCAACAAAAACGCTCCGATCTATATGTCATCAATAAATCCATAGACACATCATCCAGTGAATTAAAGAAAGTTTTAACGACGTTTGATTATAATTTTTGCATGGAAACATTAAATAAACGCGAAATTAGTAAATATAACGAATGCAAAAACAAACATATAGAAAAATATCAAAAATTAACGGCCAAATCAAATGTCAAACATCCGAATCAATGCCAGAACCAAAAGCAACCATTGACAAACACAGATCATAGATTAATCGCGGTCTATAATCTGTCAAAACAAACACTGGATGATGCAACAATAAAGGTTTTATCCAAAGGACTAAATTTTGCTATAAGTCCGCGCAGATTACCGTACGAAGAAATTATCTGTAGCGTCGAGGACTGTTTATTTAAAAACAATATGCGGAAAGAAGATTTGGAGGCGATACGTCAAGACATTTCGTCTATGTTACGTCGATGTTCAGTGCCTAAACCGAATCTTCCCAGAGACGAATTTATAGCGTTAAAGAACCTACGCAATAAACCAGAACTTACGATTCTCCGCGCAGATAAGGGAAACGCCACGGTAGTCATGGATACGTCAGATTATAATTCAAAAATACAAGAACTTTTGTCGGATGTAAGTACTTATAAAAAGGTTAAAAACGACCCAACAAATAGCACACTAAAAACAACTAGTGACCTCATAAAGAAACACTCCGAAAAATTAAATCTGGACGTAAAATGGATAATACCTACGTGCGCCAAATCACCAAAGTTGTACGGGTTACCAAAAATACACAAGCCCAATGCTCCATTACGTCCCATAGTGAGCCAAATCGATTCACCAACTTACAGATTGGCTCAACACTTAGCGAAAATACTCTCACCGCTCAGGGGACACACAAGAGCACACATAAAGGATTCCTACCATTTTGTCAGCGAGATTAAAGACCTGCGTCTGGCAGACAATGAATCTATGGTCAGTTTTGATGTGCAGTCATTGTTTACATGCTTACCTGTTGAAGACTGCATCTCAATTGTAACTAGGAGGCTGGAGGAAAACAACATGCCCGTAGAATATGCAGTATTACTCAGACACTGCCTTACATCTGGCTACTTATTGTGGAAGGAGGAGTTCTACAAGCAAGTAGATGGTGTGGCGATGGGCTCACCTGTATCTCCCATTGTCGCCGACATATTCATGGAAGACTTTGAGGAGAAAGCCCTGCTTACTTCTCCCATAAATCCAAGATTCTACAAGCGGTACGTAGACGACACTTTCACAATTCTACCTTTAGATAAAGTAACTGCATTTTTAGACCATCTTAACTCTATAAATTCTAAAATTCAGTTCACAATGGAGTTAGAGGCAAACAATTCCTTAGCTTTTCTAGATGTGTTAGTAATTCGGAATCCTGATAACACCTTGAGCCATACTGTGTATAGAAAAAAGACCCATACAGATAGATATTTAAACGGTGATTCTCACCACCATCCTTCACAGTTAGCTACCGTGGGTAAATCTTTTGTTTCAGAGAGCACGAGGGATCTGTGACAGTAAACACCTGGCTGCCGAGCTCCAACACGTCAAGCAAGTTTTGCATGACAACAAGCTTCGGGTCCCGCGCCTACGTCACAGAGAACGAGTGAAGCCGGCCACAGTCGAGCGTGTACCTGCTGTACTGCCATATGTTAGAGGAGTCACTGACAAGATTGGCTACATCTTGAAGCGCGCTTCTATCAAAACATACTTCAAGCCGCCGAAGAAGATTGGTCAGTTTTTACCATCAGTCAAGTGTAACGTCCCTCTGCAAGATGCAGGAGTGTACAAGCTTGATTGTGAATGTGGTCTCTCCTACATAGGACAAACTAAAAGATCAATTAAAACCCGCGTCAAAGAACATATAGCTGATGTGAAGAATCGACGCTCCGGGAAGTCTGCAGTCTGTGAACATGTACAGGATCGCCCACGTCACTACATCAGATTTGATAGACCACAAATCCTCGCTAAAGAACACCGATTCCTTCCAAGGATGATTCGCGAGGCTATTGAAATCAAAAAACACCCTAATTTCAATAGAGAAGATGGCTGGGTGCTACCATCTGCTTGGGATCCTATAATAAATAAAATTAAATCCCAACCCAAGCATACAACTGCAAGGCTTCATGATACCATAAGTTCATACTGTGTAGATCGGAACAATAGTTAAATTTTAATCTATGGTAACCGCGGTTAACTATGACATCTGGACGTTAAACATCTCAGTCCTTCCCGTGACCATGGGTGCTGTAAAGCTCTCGAAACGTCGGGTATTAAAAAGTTAAATATACGCGATAAATTCCGTAAAAACGAGTATTATTTCAATGTGTAGTGTTCGCGTAAATATAAGAAATCATTATGTAAACCAGTACGGACTGGTAATTGCAAATAAAATACGCCGATTAGAAGATCTAAAGACTAAGCGCGCAAGATATCTAACAGCCTTAAATTTCTTGAAGAGATGCCGAGACCATAATCTCATTCCTACGTGTGTCAAAATATCCACCAAAAAGGACATTCGAGGAAGCGCTAAGATCTTAAATCAGGCGAGTAAAAAGTTGTTACGGGCGGTAATCCAACAAAAACGCTCCGATCTATATGTCATCAATAAATCCATAGACACATCATCCAGTGAATTAAAGAAAGTTTTAACGACGTTTGATTATAATTTTTGCATGGAAACATTAAATAAACGCGAAATTAGTAAATATAACGAATGCAAAAACAAACATATAGAAAAATATCAAAAATTAACGGCCAAATCAAATGTCAAACATCCGAATCAATGCCAGAACCAAAAGCAACCATTGACAAACACAGATCATAGATTAATCGCGGTCTATAATCTGTCAAAACAAACACTGGATGATGCAACAATAAAGGTTTTATCCAAAGGACTAAATTTTGCTATAAGTCCGCGCAGATTACCGTACGAAGAAATTATCTGTAGCGTCGAGGACTGTTTATTTAAAAACAATATGCGGAAAGAAGATTTGGAGGCGATACGTCAAGACATTTCGTCTATGTTACGTCGATGTTCAGTGCCTAAACCGAATCTTCCCAGAGACGAATTTATAGCGTTAAAGAACCTACGCAATAAACCAGAACTTACGATTCTCCGCGCAGATAAGGGAAACGCCACGGTAGTCATGGATACGTCAGATTATAATTCAAAAATACAAGAACTTTTGTCGGATGTAAGTACTTATAAAAAGGTTAAAAACGACCCAACAAATAGCACACTAAAAACAACTAGTGACCTCATAAAGAAACACTCCGAAAAATTAAATCTGGACGTAAAATGGATAATACCTACGTGCGCCAAATCACCAAAGTTGTACGGGTTACCAAAAATACACAAGCCCAATGCTCCATTACGTCCCATAGTGAGCCAAATCGATTCACCAACTTACAGATTGGCTCAACACTTAGCGAAAATACTCTCACCGCTCAGGGGACACACAAGAGCACACATAAAGGATTCCTACCATTTTGTCAGCGAGATTAAAGACCTGCGTCTGGCAGACAATGAATCTATGGTCAGTTTTGATGTGCAGTCATTGTTTACATGCTTACCTGTTGAAGACTGCATCTCAATTGTAACTAGGAGGCTGGAGGAAAACAACATGCCCGTAGAATATGCAGTATTACTCAGACACTGCCTTACATCTGGCTACTTATTGTGGAAGGAGGAGTTCTACAAGCAAGTAGATGGTGTGGCGATGGGCTCACCTGTATCTCCCATTGTCGCCGACATATTCATGGAAGACTTTGAGGAGAAAGCCCTGCTTACTTCTCCCATAAATCCAAGATTCTACAAGCGGTACGTAGACGACACTTTCACAATTCTACCTTTAGATAAAGTAACTGCATTTTTAGACCATCTTAACTCTATAAATTCTAAAATTCAGTTCACAATGGAGTTAGAGGCAAACAATTCCTTAGCTTTTCTAGATGTGTTAGTAATTCGGAATCCTGATAACACCTTGAGCCATACTGTGTATAGAAAAAAGACCCATACAGATAGATATTTAAACGGTGATTCTCACCACCATCCTTCACAGTTAGCTACCGTGGGTAAATCTTTGTTTCAGAGAGCACGAGGGATCTGTGACAGTAAACACCTGGCTGCCGAGCTCCAACACGTCAAGCAAGTTTTGCATGACAACAAGCTTCGGGTCCCGCGCCTACGTCACAGAGAACGAGTGAAGCCGGCCACAGTCGAGCGTGTACCTGCTGTACTGCCATATGTTAGAGGAGTCACTGACAAGATTGGCTACATCTTGAAGCGCGCTTCCATCAAAACATACTTCAAGCCGCCGAAGAAGATTGGTCAGTTTTTACCATCAGTCAAGTGTAACGTCCCTCTGCAAGATGCAGGAGTGTACAAGCTTGATTGTGAATGTGGTCTCTCCTACATAGGACAAACTAAAAGATCAATTAAAACCCGCGTCAAAGAACATATAGCTGATGTGAAGAATCGACGCTCCGGGAAGTCTGCAGTCTGTGAACATGTACAGGATCGCCCACGTCACTACATCAGATTTGATAGACCACAAATCCTCGCTAAAGAACACCGATTCCTTCCAAGGATGATTCGCGAGGCTATTGAAATCAAAAAACACCCTAATTTCAATAGAGAAGATGGCTGGGTGCTACCATCTGCTTGGGATCCTATAATAAATAAAATTAAATCCCAACCCAAGCATACAACTGCAAGGCTTCATGATACCATAAGTTCATACTGTGTAGATCGGAACAAAAGTTAAATTTTAATCTATGGTAACCGCGGTTAACTATGACATCTGGACGTTAAACATCTCAGTCCTTCCCGTGACCATGGGTGCTGTAAAGCTCTCGAAACGTCGGGTATTAAAAAGTTAAATATACGCGATAAATTCCGTAAAAACGAGTATTATTTCAATGTGTAATGTTCGCGTAAATATAAGAAATCATTATGTAAACCAGTACGGACTGGTAATTGCAAATAAAATACGCCGATTAGAAGATCTAAAGACTAAGCGCGCAAGATATCTAACAGCCTTAAATTTCTTGAAGAGATGCCGAGACCATAATCTCATTCCTACGTGTGTCAAAATATCCACCAAAAAGGACATTCGAGGAAGCGCTAAGATCTTAAATCAGGCGAGTAAAAAGTTGTTACGGGCGGTAATCCAACAAAAACGCTCCGATCTATATGTCATCAATAAATCCATAGACACATCATCCAGTGAATTAAAGAAAGTTTTAACGACGTTTGATTATAATTTTTGCATGGAAACATTAAATAAATGCGAAATTAGTAAATATAACGAATGCAAAAACAAACATATAGAAAAATATCAAAAATTAACGGCCAAATCAAATGTCAAACATCCGAATCAATGCCAGAACCAAAAGCAACCATTGACAAACACAGATCATAGATTAATCGCGGTCTATAATCTGTCAAAACAAACACTGGATGATGCAACAATAAAGGTTTTATCCAAAGGACTAAATTTTGCTATAAGTCCGCGCAGATTACCGTACGAAGAAATTATCTGTAGCGTCGAGGACTGTTTATTTAAAAACAATATGCGGAAAGAAGATTTGGAGGCGATACGTCAAGACATTTCGTCTATGTTACGTCGATGTTCAGTGCCTAAACCGAATCTTCCCAGAGACGAATTTATAGCGTTAAAGAACCTACGCAATAAACCAGAACTTACGATTCTCCGCGCAGATAAGGGAAACGCCACGGTAGTCATGGATACGTCAGATTATAATTAAAAAATACAAGAACTTTTGTCGGATGTAAGTACTTATAAAAAGGTTAAAAACGACCCAACAAATAGCACACTAAAAACAACTAGTGACCTCATAAAGAAATACTCCGAAAAATTAAATCTGGACGTAAAATGGATAATACCTACGTGCGCCAAATCACCAAAGTTGTACGGGTTACCAAAAATACACAAGCCCAATGCTCCATTACGTCCCATAGTGAGCCAAATCGATTCACCAACTTACAGATTGGCTCAACACTTAGCGAAAATACTCTCACCGCTCAGGGGACACACAAGAGCACACATAAAGGATTCCTACCATTTTGTCAGCGAGATTAAAGACCTGCGTCTGGCAGACAATGAAACTATGGTCAGTTTTGATGTGCAGTCATTGTTTACATGCTTACCTGTTGAAGACTGCATCTCAATTGTAACTAGGAGGCTGGAGGAAAACAACATGCCCGTAGAATATGCAGTATTACTCAGACACTGCCTTACATCTGGCTACTTATTGTGGAAGGAGGAGTTCTACAAGCAAGTAGATGGTGTGGCGATGGGCTCACCTGTATCTCCCATTGTCGCCGACATATTCATGGAAGACTTTGAGGAGAAAGCCCTGCTTACTTCTCCCATAAATCCAAGATTCTACAAGCGGTACGTAGACGACACTTTCACAATTCTACCTTTAGATAAAGTAACTGCATTTTTAGACCATCTTAACTCTATAAATTCTAAAATTCAGTTCACAATGGAGTTAGAGGCAAACAATTCCTTAGCTTTTCTAGATGTGTTAGTAATTCGGAATCCTGATAACACCTTGAGCCATACTGTGTATAGAAAAAAGACCCATACAGATAGATATTTAAACGGTGATTCTCACCACCATCCTTCACAGTTTGCTACCGTGGGTAAATCTTTGTTTCAGAGAGCACGAGGGATCTGTGACAGTAAACACCTGTCTGCCGAGCTCCAACACGTCAAGCAAGTTTTGCATGACAACAAGCTTCGGGTCCCGCGCCTACGTCACAGAGAACGAGTGAAGCCGGCCACAGTCGAGCGTGTACCTGCTGTACTGCCATATGTTAGAGGAGTCACTGACAAGATTGGCTACATCTTGAAGCGCGCTTCCATCAAAACATACTTCAAGCCGCCGAAGAAGATTGGTCAGTTTTTACCATCAGTCAAGTGTAACGTCCCTCTGCAAGATACAGGAGTGTACAAGCTTGATTGTGAATGTGGTCTCTCCTACATAGGACAAACTAAAAGATCAATTAAAACCCGCGTCAAAGAACATATAGCTGATGTGAAGAATCGACGCTCCGGGAAGTCTGCAGTCTGTGAACATGTACAGTATCGCCCACGTCACTACATCAGATTTGATAGACCACAAATCCTCGCTAAAGAACACCGATTCCTTCCAAGGATGATTCGCGAGGCTATTGAAATCAAAAAACACCCTAATTTCAATAGAGAAGATGGCTGGGTGCTACCGTCTGCTTGGGATCCTATAATAAATAAAATTAAATCCCAACCCAAGCATACAACTGCAAGGCTTCATGATACCATAAGTTCATACTGTGTAGATCGGAACAAAAGTTAAATTTTAATCTATGGTAACCGCGGTTAACTATGACATCTGGACGTTAAACATCTCAGTCCTTCCCGTGACCATGGGTGCTGTAAAGCTCTCGAAACGTCGGGTATTAAAAAGTTAAATATACGCGATAAATTCCGTAAAAACGAGTATTATTTCAATGTGTAGTGTTCGCGTAAATATAAGAAATCATTATGTAAACCAGTACGGACTGGTAATTGCAAATAAAATACGCCGATTAGAAGATCTAAAGACTAAGCGCGCAAGATATCTAACAGCCTTAAATTTCTTGAAGAGATGCCGAGACCATAATCTCATTCCTACGTGTGTCAAAATATCCACCAAAAAGGACATTCGAGGAAGCGCTAAGATCTTAAATCAGGCGAGTAAAAAGTTGTTACGGGCGGTAATCCAACAAAAACGCTCCGATCTATATGTCATCAATAAATCCATAGACACATCATCCAGTGAATTAAAGAAAGTTTTAACGACGTTTGATTATAATTTTTGCATGGAAACATTAAATAAATGCGAAATTAGTAAATATAACGAATGCAAAAACAAACATATAGAAAAATATCAAAAATTAACGGCCAAATCAAATGTCAAACATCCGAATCAATGCCAGAACCAAAAGCAACCATTGACAAACACAGATCATAGATTAATCGCGGTCTATAATCTGTCAAAACAAACACTGGATGATGCAACAATAAAGGTTTTATCCAAAGGACTAAATTTTGCTATAAGTCCGCGCAGATTACCGTACGAAGAAATTATCTGTAGCGTCGAGGACTGTTTATTTAAAAACAATATGCGGAAAGAAGATTTGGAGGCGATACGTCAAGACATTTCGTCTATGTTACGTCGATGTTCAGTGCCTAAACCGAATCTTCCCAGAGACGAATTTATAGCGTTAAAGAACCTACGCAATAAACCAGAACTTACGATTCTCCGCGCAGATAAGGGAAACGCCACGGTAGTCATGGATACGTCAGATTATAATTAAAAAATACAAGAACTTTTGTCGGATGTAAGTACTTATAAAAAGGTTAAAAACGACCCAACAAATAGCACACTAAAAACAACTAGTGACCTCATAAAGAAATACTCCGAAAAATTAAATCTGGACGTAAAATGGATAATACCTACGTGCGCCAAATCACCAAAGTTGTACGGGTTACCAAAAATACACAAGCCCAATGCTCCATTACGTCCCATAGTGAGCCAAATCGATTCACCAACTTACAGATTGGCTCAACACTTAGCGAAAATACTCTCACCGCTCAGGGGACACACAAGAGCACACATAAAGGATTCCTACCATTTTGTCAGCGAGATTAAAGACCTGCGTCTGGCAGACAATGAAACTATGGTCAGTTTTGATGTGCAGTCATTGTTTACATGCTTACCTGTTGAAGACTGCATCTCAATTGTAACTAGGAGGCTGGAGGAAAACAACATGCCCGTAGAATATGCAGTATTACTCAGACACTGCCTTACATCTGGCTACTTATTGTGGAAGGAGGAGTTCTACAAGCAAGTAGATGGTGTGGCGATGGGCTCACCTGTATCTCCCATTGTCGCCGACATATTCATGGAAGACTTTGAGGAGAAAGCCCTGCTTACTTCTCCCATAAATCCAAGATTCTACAAGCGGTACGTAGACGACACTTTCACAATTCTACCTTTAGATAAAGTAACTGCATTTTTAGACCATCTTAACTCTATAAATTCTAAAATTCAGTTCACAATGGAGTTAGAGGCAAACAATTCCTTAGCTTTTCTAGATGTGTTAGTAATTCGGAATCCTGATAACACCTTGAGCCATACTGTGTATAGAAAAAAGACCCATACAGATAGATATTTAAACGGTGATTCTCACCACCATCCTTCACAGTTAGCTACCGTGGGTAAATCTTTGTTTCAGAGAGCACGAGGGATCTGTGACAGTAAACACCTGTCTGCCGAGCTCCAACACGTCAAGCAAGTTTTGCATGACAACAAGCTTCGGGTCCCGCGCCTACGTCACAGAGAACGAGTGAAGCCGGCCACAGTCGAGCGTGTACCTGCTGTACTGCCATATGTTAGAGGAGTCACTGACAAGATTGGCTACATCTTGAAGCGCGCTTCCATCAAAACATACTTCAAGCCGCCGAAGAAGATTGGTCAGTTTTTACCATCAGTCAAGTGTAACGTCCCTCTGCAAGATACAGGAGTGTACAAGCTTGATTGTGAATGTGGTCTCTCCTACATAGGACAAACTAAAAGATCAATTAAAACCCGCGTCAAAGAACATATAGCTGATGTGAAGAATCGACGCTCCGGGAAGTCTGCAGTCTGTGAACATGTACAGTATCGCCCACGTCACTACATCAGATTTGATAGACCACAAATCCTCGCTAAAGAACACCGATTCCTTCCAAGGATGATTCGCGAGGCTATTGAAATCAAAAAACACCCTAATTTCAATAGAGAAGATGGCTGGGTGCTACCGTCTGCTTGGGATCCTATAATAAATAAAATTAAATCCCAACCCAAGCATACAACTGCAAGGCTTCATGATACCATAAGTTCATACTGTGTAGATCGGAACAAAAGTTAAATTTTAATCTATGGTAACCGCGGTTAACTATGACATCTGGACGTTAAACATCTCAGTCCTTCCCGTGACCATGGGTGCTGTAAAGCTCTCGAAACGTCGGGTATTAAAAAGTTAAATATACGCGATAAATTCCGTAAAAACGAGTATTATTTCAATGTGTAATGTTCGCGTAAATATAAGAAATCATTATGTAAACCAGTACGGACTGGTAATTGCAAATAAAATACGCCGATTAGAAGATCTAAAGACTAAGCGCGCAAGATATCTAACAGCCTTAAATTTCTTGAAGAGATGCCGAGACCATAATCTCATTCCTACGTGTGTCAAAATATCCACCAAAAAGGACATTCGAGGAAGCGCTAAGATCTTAAATCAGGCGAGTAAAAAGTTGTTACGGGCGGTAATCCAACAAAAACGCTCCGATCTATATGTCATCAATAAATCCATAGACACATCATCCAGTGAATTAAAGAAAGTTTTAACGACGTTTGATTATAATTTTTGCATGGAAACATTAAATAAACGCGAAATTAGTAAATATAACGAATGCAAAAACAAACATATAGAAAAATATCAAAAATTAACGGCCAAATCAAATGTCAAACATCCGAATCAATGCCAGAACCAAAAGCAACCATTGACAAACACAGATCATAGATTAATCGCGGTCTATAATCTGTCAAAACAAACACTGGATGATGCAACAATAAAGGTTTTATCCAAAGGACTAAATTTTGCTATAAGTCCGCGCAGATTACCGTACGAAGAAATTATCTGTAGCGTCGAGGACTGTTTATTTAAAAACAATATGCGGAAAGAAGATTTGGAGGCGATACGTCAAGACATTTCGTCTATGTTACGTCGATGTTCAGTGCCTAAACCGAATCTTCCCAGAGACGAATTTATAGCGTTAAAGAACCTACGCAATAAACCAGAACTTACGATTCTCCGCGCAGATAAGGGAAACGCCACGGTAGTCATGGATACGTCAGATTATAATTCAAAAATACAAGAACTTTTGTCGGATGTAAGTACTTATAAAAAGGTTAAAAACGACCCAACAAATAGCACACTAAAAACAACTAGTGACCTCATAAAGAAACACTCCGAAAAATTAAATCTGGACGTAAAATGGATAATACCTACGTGCGCCAAATCACCAAAGTTGTACGGGTTACCAAAAATACACAAGCCCAATGCTCCATTACGTCCCATAGTGAGCCAAATCGATTCACCAACTTACAGATTGGCTCAACACTTAGCGAAAATACTCTCACCGCTCAGGGGACACACAAGAGCACACATAAAGGATTCCTACCATTTTGTCAGCGAGATTAAAGACCTGCGTCTGGCAGACAATGAAACTATGGTCAGTTTTGATGTGCAGTCATTGTTTACATGCTTACCTGTTGAAGACTGCATCTCAATTGTAACTAGGAGGCTGGAGGAAAACAACATGCCCGTAGAATATGCAGTATTACTCAGACACTGCCTTACATCTGGCTACTTATTGTGGAAGGAGGAGTTCTACAAGCAAGTAGATGGTGTGGCGATGGGCTCACCTGTATCTCCCATTGTCGCCGACATATTCATGGAAGACTTTGAGGAGAAAGCCCTGCTTACTTCTCCCATAAATCCAAGATTCTACAAGCGGTACGTAGACGACACTTTCACAGTTCTACCTTTAGATAAAGTAACTGCATTTTTAGACCATCTTAACTCTATAAATTCTAAAATTCAGTTCACAATGGAGTTAGAGGCAAACAATTCCTTAGCTTTTCTAGATGTGTTAGTAATTCGGAATCCTGATAACACCTTGAGCCATACTGTGTATAGAAAAAAGACCCATACAGATAGATATTTAAACGGTGATTCTCACCACCATCCTTCACAGTTAGCTACCGTGGGTAAATCTTTGTTTCAGAGAGCACGAGGGATCTGTGACAGTAAACACCTGGCTGCCGAGCTCCAACACGTCAAGCAAGTTTTGCATGACAACAAGCTTCGGGTCCCGCGCCTACGTCACAGAGAACGAGTGAAGCCGGCCACAGTCGAGCGTGTACCTGCTGTACTGCCATATGTTAGAGGAGTCACTGACAAGATTGGCTACATCTTGAAGCGCGCTTCCATCAAAACATACTTCAAGCCGCCGAAGAAGATTGGTCAGTTTTTACCATCAGTCAAGTGTAACGTCCCTCTGCAAGATGCAGGAGTGTACAAGCTTGATTGTGAATGTGGTCTCTCCTACATAGGACAAACTAAAAGATCAATTAAAACCCGCGTCAAAGAACATATAGCTGATGTGAAGAATCGACGCTCCGGGAAGTCTGCAGTCTGTGAACATGTACAGGATCGCCCACGTCACTACATCAGATTTGATAGACCACAAATCCTCGCTAAAGAACACCGATTCCTTCCAAGGATGATTCGCGAGGCTATTGAAATCAAAAAACACCCTAATTTCAATAGAGAAGATGGCTGGGTGCTACCATCTGCTTGGGATCCTATAATAAATAAAATTAAATCCCAACCCAAGCATACAACTGCAAGGCTTCATGATACCATAAGTTCATACTGTGTAGATCGGAACAAAAGTTAAATTTTAATCTATGGTAACCGCGGTTAACTATGACATCTGGACGTTAAACATCTCAGTCCTTCCCGTGACCATGGGTGCTGTAAAGCTCTCGAAACGTCGGGTATTAAAAAGTTAAATATACGCGATAAATTCCGTAAAAACGAGTATTATTTCAATGTGTAGTGTTCGCGTAAATATAAGAAATCATTATGTAAACCAGTACGGACTGGTAATTGCAAATAAAATACGCCGATTAGAAGATCTAAAGACTAAGCGCGCAAGATATCTAACAGCCTTAAATTTCTTGAAGAGATGCCGAGACCATAATCTCATTCCTACGTGTGTCAAAATATCCACCAAAAAGGACATTCGAGGAAGCGCTAAGATCTTAAATCAGGCGAGTAAAAAGTTGTTACGGGCGGTAATCCAACAAAAACGCTCCGATCTATATGTCATCAATAAATCCATAGACACATCATCCAGTGAATTAAAGAAAGTTTTAACGACGTTTGATTATAATTTTTGCATGGAAACATTAAATAAACGCGAAATTAGTAAATATAACGAATGCAAAAACAAACATATAGAAAAATATCAAAAATTAACGGCCAAATCAAATGTCAAACATCCGAATCAATGCCAGAACCAAAAGCAACCATTGACAAACACAGATCATAGATTAATCGCGGTCTATAATCTGTCAAAACAAACACTGGATGATGCAACAATAAAGGTTTTATCCAAAGGACTAAATTTTGCTATAAGTCCGCGCAGATTACCGTACGAAGAAATTATCTGTAGCGTCGAGGACTGTTTATTTAAAAACAATATGCGGAAAGAAGATTTGGAGGCGATACGTCAAGACATTTCGTCTATGTTACGTCGATGTTCAGTGCCTAAACCGAATCTTCCCAGAGACGAATTTATAGCGTTAAAGAACCTACGCAATAAACCAGAACTTACGATTCTCCGCGCAGATAAGGGAAACGCCACGGTAGTCATGGATACGTCAGATTATAATTCAAAAATACAAGAACTTTTGTCGGATGTAAGTACTTATAAAAAGGTTAAAAACGACCCAACAAATAGCACACTAAAAACAACTAGTGACCTCATAAAGAAACACTCCGAAAAATTAAATCTGGACGTAAAATGGATAATACCTACGTGCGCCAAATCACCAAAGTTGTACGGGTTACCAAAAATACACAAGCCCAATGCTCCATTATGTCCCATAGTGAGCCAAATCGATTCACCAACTTACAGATTGGCTCAACACTTAGCGAAAATACTCTCACCGCTCAGGGGACACACAAGAGCACACATAAAGGATTCCTACCATTTTGTCAGCGAGATTAAAGACCTGCGTCTGGCAGACAATGAAACTATGGTCAGTTTTGATGTGCAGTCATTGTTTACATGCTTACCTGTTGAAGACTGCATCTCAATTGTAACTAGGAGGCTGGAGGAAAACAACATGCCCGTAGAATATGCAGTATTACTCAGACACTGCCTTACATCTGGCTACTTATTGTGGAAGGAGGAGTTCTACAAGCAAGTAGATGGTGTGGCGATGGGCTCACCTGTATCTCCCATTGTCGCCGACATATTCATGGAAGACTTTGAGGAGAAAGCCCTGCTTACTTCTCCCATAAATCCAAGATTCTACAAGCGGTACGTAGACGACACTTTCACAATTCTACCTTTAGATAAAGTAACTGCATTTTTAGACCATCTTAACTCTATAAATTCTAAAATTCAGTTCACAATGGAGTTAGAGGCAAACAATTCCTTAGCTTTTCTAGATGTGTTAGTAATTCGGAATCCTGATAACACCTTGAGCCATACTGTGTATAGAAAAAAGACCCATACAGATAGATATTTAAACGGTGATTCTCACCACCATCCTTCACAGTTAGCTACCGTGGGTAAATCTTTGTTTCAGAGAGCACGAGGGATCTGTGACAGTAAACACCTGGCTGCCGAGCTCCAACACGTCAAGCAAGTTTTGCATGACAACAAGCTTCGGGTCCCGCGCCTACGTCACAGAGAACGAGTGAAGCCGGCCACAGTCGAGCGTGTACCTGCTGTACTGCCATATGTTAGAGGAGTCACTGACAAGATTGGCTACATCTTGAAGCGCGCTTCCATCAAAACATACTTCAAGCCGCCGAAGAAGATTGGTCAGTTTTTACCATCAGTCAAGTGTAACGTCCCTCTGCAAGATGCAGGAGTGTACAAGCTTGATTGTGAATGTGGTCTCTCCTACATAGGACAAACTAAAAGATCAATTAAAACCCGCGTCAAAGAACATATAGCTGATGTGAAGAATCGACGCTCCGGGAAGTCTGCAGTCTGTGAACATGTACAGGATCGCCCACGTCACTACATCAGATTTGATAGACCACAAATCCTCGCTAAAGAACACCGATTCCTTCCAAGGATGATTCGCGAGGCTATTGAAATCAAAAAACACCCTAATTTCAATAGAGAAGATGGCTGGGTGCTACCATCTGCTTGGGATCCTATAATAAATAAAATTAAATCCCAACCCAAGCATACAACTGCAAGGCTTCATGATACCATAAGTTCATACTGTGTAGATCGGAACAAAAGTTAAATTTTAATCTATGGTAACCGCGGTTAACTATGACATCTGGACGTTAAACATCTCAGTCCTTCCCGTGACCATGGGTGCTGTAAAGCTCTCGAAACGTCGGGTATTAAAAAGTTAAATATACGCGATAAATTCCGTAAAAACGAGTATTATTTCAATGTGTAGTGTTCGCGTAAATATAAGAAATCATTATGTAAACCAGTACGGACTGGTAATTGCAAATAAAATACGCCGATTAGAAGATCTAAAGACTAAGCGCGCAAGATATCTAACAGCCTTAAATTTCTTGAAGAGATGCCGAGACCATAATCTCATTCCTACGTGTGTCAAAATATCCACCAAAAAGGACATTCGAGGAAGCGCTAAGATCTTAAATCAGGCGAGTAAAAAGTTGTTACGGGCGGTAATCCAACAAAAACGCTCCGATCTATATGTCATCAATAAATCCATAGACACATCATCCAGTGAATTAAAGAAAGTTTTAACGACGTTTGATTATAATTTTTGCATGGAAACATTAAATAAACGCGAAATTAGTAAATATAACGAATGCAAAAACAAACATATAGAAAAATATCAAAAATTAACGGCCAAATCAAATGTCAAACATCCGAATCAATGCCAGAACCAAAAGCAACCATTGACAAACACAGATCATAGATTAATCGCGGTCTATAATCTGTCAAAACAAACACTGGATGATGCAACAATAAAGGTTTTATCCAAAGGACTAAATTTTGCTATAAGTCCGCGCAGATTACCGTACGAAGAAATTATCTGTAGCGTCGAGGACTGTTTATTTAAAAACAATATGCGGAAAGAAGATTTGGAGGCGATACGTCAAGACATTTCGTCTATGTTACGTCGATGTTCAGTGCCTAAACCGAATCTTCCCAGAGACGAATTTATAGCGTTAAAGAACCTACGCAATAAACCAGAACTTACGATTCTCCGCGCAGATAAGGGAAACGCCACGGTAGTCATGGATACGTCAGATTATAATTCAAAAATACAAGAACTTTTGTCGGATGTAAGTACTTATAAAAAGGTTAAAAACGACCCAACAAATAGCACACTAAAAACAACTAGTGACCTCATAAAGAAACACTCCGAAAAATTAAATCTGGACGTAAAATGGATAATACCTACGTGCGCCAAATCACCAAAGTTGTACGGGTTACCAAAAATACACAAGCCCAATGCTCCATTACGTCCCATAGTGAGCCAAATCGATTCACCAACTTACAGATTGGCTCAACACTTAGCGAAAATACTCTCACCGCTCAGGGGACACACAAGAGCACACATAAAGGATTCCTACCATTTTGTCAGCGAGATTAAAGACCTGCGTCTGGCAGACAATGAAACTATGGTCAGTTTTGATGTGCAGTCATTGTTTACATGCTTACCTGTTGAAGACTGCATCTCAATTGTAACTAGGAGGCTGGAGGAAAACAACATGCCCGTAGAATATGCAGTATTACTCAGACACTGCCTTACATCTGGCTACTTATTGTGGAAGGAGGAGTTCTACAAGCAAGTAGATGGTGTGGCGATGGGCTCACCTGTATCTCCCATTGTCGCCGACATATTCATGGAAGACTTTGAGGAGAAAGCCCTGCTTACTTCTCCCATAAATCCAAGATTCTACAAGCGGTACGTAGACGACACTTTCACAATTCTACCTTTAGATAAAGTAACTGCATTTTTAGACCATCTTAACTCTATAAATTCTAAAATTCAGTTCACAATGGAGTTAGAGGCAAACAATTCCTTAGCTTTTCTAGATGTGTTAGTAATTCGGAAACCTGATAGCACCTTGAGCCATACTGTGTATAGAAAAAAGACCCATACAGATAGATATTTAAACGGTGATTCTCACCACCATCCTTCACAGTTAGCTACCGTGGGTAAATCTTTGTTTCAGGGAGCACGAGGGATCTGTGACAGTAAACACCTGGCTGCCGAGCTCCAACACGTCAAGCAAGTTTTGCATGACAACAAGCTTCGGGTCCCGCGCCTACGTCACAGAGAACGAGTGAAGCCGGCCACAGTCGAGCGTGTACCTGCTGTACTGCCATATGTTAGAGGAGTCACTGACAAGATTGGCTACATCTTGAAGCGCGCTTCCATCAAAACATACTTCAAGCCGCCGAAGAAGATTGGTCAGTTTTTACCATCAGTCAAGTGTAACGTCCCTCTGCAAGATGCAGGAGTGTACAAGCTTGATTGTGAATGTGGTCTCTCCTACATAGGACAAACTAAAAGATCAATTAAAACCCGCGTCAAAGAACATATAGCTGATGTGAAGAATCGACGCTCCGGGAAGTCTGCAGTCTGTGAACATGTACAGGATCGCCCACGTCACTACATCAGATTTGATAGACCACAAATCCTCGCTAAAGAACACCGATTCCTTCCAAGGATGATTCGCGAGGCTATTGAAATCAAAAAACACCCTAATTTCAATAGAGAAGATGGCTGGGTGCTACCATCTGCTTGGGATCCTATAATAAATAAAATTAAATCCCAACCCAAGCATACAACTGCAAGGCTTCATGATACCATAAGTTCATACTGTGTAGATCGGAACAAAAGTTAAATTTTAATCTATGGTAACCGCGGTTAACTATGACATCTGGACGTTAAACATCTCAGTCCTTCCCGTGACCATGGGTGCTGTAAAGCTCTCGAAACGTCGGGTATTAAAAAGTTAAATATACGCGATAAATTCCGTAAAAACGAGTATTATTTCAATGTGTAGTGTTCGCGTAAATATAAGAAATCATTATGTAAACCAGTACGGACTGGTAATTGCAAATAAAATACGCCGATTAGAAGATCTAAAGACTAAGCGCGCAAGATATCTAACAGCCTTAAATTTCTTGAAGAGATGCCGAGACCATAATCTCATTCCTACGTGTGTCAAAATATCCACCAAAAAGGACATTCGAGGAAGCGCTAAGATCTTAAATCAGGCGAGTAAAAAGTTGTTACGGGCGGTAATCCAACAAAAACGCTCCGATCTATATGTCATCAATAAATCCATAGACACATCATCCAGTGAATTAAAGAAAGTTTTAACGACGTTTGATTATAATTTTTGCATGGAAACATTAAATAAACGCGAAATTAGTAAATATAACGAATGCAAAAACAAACATATAGAAAAATATCAAAAATTAACGGCCAAATCAAATGTCAAACATCCGAATCAATGCCAGAACCAAAAGCAACCATTGACAAACACAGATCATAGATTAATCGCGGTCTATAATCTGTCAAAACAAACACTGGATGATGCAACAATAAAGGTTTTATCCAAAGGACTAAATTTTGCTATAAGTCCGCGCAGATTACCGTACGAAGAAATTATCTGTAGCGTCGAGGACTGTTTATTTAAAAACAATATGCGGAAAGAAGATTTGGAGGCGATACGTCAAGACATTTCGTCTATGTTACGTCGATGTTCAGTGCCTAAACCGAATCTTCCCAGAGACGAATTTATAGCGTTAAAGAACCTACGCAATAAACCAGAACTTACGATTCTCCGCGCAGATAAGGGAAACGCCACGGTAGTCATGGATACGTCAGATTATAATTCAAAAATACAAGAACTTTTGTCGGATGTAAGTACTTATAAAAAGGTTAAAAACGACCCAACAAATAGCACACTAAAAACATTTGGTGACCTCATAAAGAAACACTCCGAAAAATTAAATCTGGACGTAAAATGGATAATACCTACGTGCGCCAAATCACCAAAGTTGTACGGGTTACCAAAAATACACAAGCCCAATGCTCCATTATGTCCCATAGTGAGCCAAATTGATTCACCAACTTACAGATTGGCTCAACACTTAGCGAAAATACTCTCACCGCTCAGGGGACACACAAGAGCACACATAAAGGATTCCTACCATTTTGTCAGCGAGATTAAAGACCTGCGTCTGGCAGACAATGAAACTATGGTCAGTTTTGATGTGCAGTCATTGTTTACATGCTTACCTGTTGAAGACTGCATCTCAATTGTAACTAGGAGGCTGGAGGAAAACAACATGCCCGTAGAATATGCAGTATTACTCAGACACTGCCTTACATCTGGCTACTTATTGTGGAAGGAGGAGTTCTACAAGCAAGTAGATGGTGTGGCGATGGGCTCACCTGTATCTCCCATTGTCGCCGACATATTCATGGAAGACTTTGAGGAGAAAGCCCTGCTTACTTCTCCCATAAATCCAAGATTCTACAAGCGGTACGTAGACGACACTTTCACAATTCTACCTTTAGATAAAGTAACTGCATTTTTAGACCATCTTAACTCTATAAATTCTAAAATTCAGTTCACAATGGAGTTAGAGGCAAACAATTCCTTAGCTTTTCTAGATGTGTTAGTAATTCGGAATCCTGATAACACCTTGAGCCATACTGTGTATAGAAAAAAGACCCATACAGATAGATATTTAAACGGTGATTCTCACCACCATCCTTCACAGTTAGCTACCGTGGGTAAATCTTTGTTTCAGAGAGCACGAGGGATCTGTGACAGTAAACACCTGGCTGCCGAGCTCCAACACGTCAAGCAAGTTTTGCATGACAACAAGCTTCGGGTCCCGCGCCTACGTCACAGAGAACGAGTGAAGCCGGCCACAGTCGAGCGTGTACCTGCTGTACTGCCATATGTTAGAGGAGTCACTGACAAGATTGGCTACATCTTGAAGCGCGCTTCCATCAAAACATACTTCAAGCCGCCGAAGAAGATTGGTCAGTTTTTACCATCAGTCAAGTGTAACGTCCCTCTGCAAGATGCAGGAGTGTACAAGCTTGATTGTGAATGTGGTCTCTCCTACATAGGACAAACTAAAAGATCAATTAAAACCCGCGTCAAAGAACATATAGCTGATGTGAAGAATCGACGCTCCGGGAAGTCTGCAGTCTGTGAACATGTACAGGATCGCCCACGTCACTACATCAGATTTGATAGACCACAAATCCTCGCTAAAGAACACCGATTCCTTCCAAGGATGATTCGCGAGGCTATTGAAATCAAAAAACACCCTAATTTCAATAGAGAAGATGGCTGGGTGCTACCATCTGCTTGGGATCCTATAATAAATAAAATTAAATCCCAACCCAAGCATACAACTGCAAGGCTTCATGATACCATAAGTTCATACTGTGTAGATCGGAACAAAAGTTAAATTTTAATCTATGGTAACCGCGGTTAACTATGACATCTGGACGTTAAACATCTCAGTCCTTCCCGTGACCATGGGTGCTGTAAAGCTCTCGAAACGTCGGGTATTAAAAAGTTAAATATACGCGATAAATTCCGTAAAAACGAGTATTATTTCAATGTGTAGTGTTCGCGTAAATATAAGAAATCATTATGTAAACCAGTACGGACTGGTAATTGCAAATAAAATACGCCGATTAGAAGATCTAAAGACTAAGCGCGCAAGATATCTAACAGCCTTAAATTTCTTGAAGAGATGCCGAGACCATAATCTCATTCCTACGTGTGTCAAAATATCCACCAAAAAGGACATTCGAGGAAGCGCTAAGATCTTAAATCAGGCGAGTAAAAAGTTGTTACGGGCGGTAATCCAACAAAAACGCTCCGATCTATATGTCATCAATAAATCCATAGACACATCATCCAGTGAATTAAAGAAAGTTTTAACGACGTTTGATTATAATGTTTGCATGGAAACATTAAATAAACGCGAAATTAGTAAATATAACGAATGCAAAAACAAACATATAGAAAAATATCAAAAATTAACGGCCAAATCAAATGTCAAACATCCGAATCAATGCCAGAACCAAAAGCAACCATTGACAAACACAGATCATAGATTAATCGCGGTCTATAATCTGTCAAAACAAACACTGGATGATGCAACAATAAAGGTTTTATCCAAAGGACTAAATTTTGCTATAAGTCCGCGCAGATTACCGTACGAAGAAATTATCTGTAGCGTCGAGGACTGTTTATTTAAAAACAATATGCGGAAAGAAGATTTGGAGGCGATACGTCAAGACATTTCGTCTATGTTACGTCGATGTTCAGTGCCTAAACCGAATCTTCCCAGAGACGAATTTATAGCGTTAAAGAACCTACGCAATAAACCAGAACTTACGATTCTCCGCGCAGATAAGGGAAACGCCACGGTAGTCATGGATACGTCAGATTATAATTCAAAAATACAAGAACTTTTGTCGGATGTAAGTACTTATAAAAAGGTTAAAAACGACCCAACAAATAGCACACTAAAAACAACTAGTGACCTCATAAAGAAACACTCCGAAAAATTAAATCTGGACGTAAAATGGATAATACCTACGTGCGCCAAATCACCAAAGTTGTACGGGTTACCAAAAATACACAAGCCCAATGCTCCATTATGTCCCATAGTGAGCCAAATCGATTCACCAACTTACAGATTGGCTCAACACTTAGCGAAAATACTCTCACCGCTCAGGGGACACACAAGAGCACACATAAAGGATTCCTACCATTTTGTCAGCGAGATTAAAGACCTGCGTCTGGCAGACAATGAAACTATGGTCAGTTTTGATGTGCAGTCATTGTTTACATGCTTACCTGTTGAAGACTGCATCTCAATTGTAACTAGGAGGCTGGAGGAAAACAACATGCCCGTAGAATATGCAGTATTACTCAGACACTGCCTTACATCTGGCTACTTATTGTGGAAGGAGGAGTTCTACAAGCAAGTAGATGGTGTGGCGATGGGCTCACCTGTATCTCCCATTGTCGCCGACATATTCATGGAAGACTTTGAGGAGAAAGCCCTGCTTACTTCTCCCATAAATCCAAGATTCTACAAGCGGTACGTAGACGACACTTTCACAGTTCTACCTTTAGATAAAGTAACTGCATTTTTAGACCATCTTAACTCTATAAATTCTAAAATTCAGTTCACAATGGAGTTAGAGGCAAACAATTCCTTAGCTTTTCTAGATGTGTTAGTAATTCGGAATCCTGATAACACCTTGAGCCATACTGTGTATAGAAAAAAGACCCATACAGATAGATATTTAAACGGTGATTCTCACCACCATCCTTCACAGTTAGCTACCGTGGGTAAATCTTTGTTTCAGAGAGCACGAGGGATCTGTGACAGTAAACACCTGGCTGCCGAGCTCCAACACGTCAAGCAAGTTTTGCATGACAACAAGCTTCGGGTCCCGCGCCTACGTCACAGAGAACGAGCGAAGCCGGCCACAGTCGAGCGTGTACCTGCTGTACTGCCATATGTTAGAGGAGTCACTGACAAGATTGGCTACATCTTGAAGCGCGCTTCCATCAAAACATACTTCAAGCCGCCGAAGAAGATTGGTCAGTTTTTACCATCAGTCAAGTGTAACGTCCCTCTGCAAGATGCAGGAGTGTACAAGCTTGATTGTGAATGTGGTCTCTCCTACATAGGACAAACTAAAAGATCAATTAAAACCCGCGTCAAAGAACATATAGCTGATGTGAAGAATCGACGCTCCGGGAAGTCTGCAGTCTGTGAACATGTACAGGATCGCCCACGTCACTACATCAGATTTGATAGACCACAAATCCTCGCTAAAGAACACCGATTCCTTCCAAGGATGATTCGCGAGGCTATTGAAATCAAAAAACACCCTAATTTCAATAGAGAAGATGGCTGGGTGCTACCATCTGCTTGGGATCCTATAATAAATAAAATTAAATCCCAACCCAAGCATACAACTGCAAGGCTTCATGATACCATAAGTTCATACTGTGTAGATCGGAACAATAGTTAAATTTTAATCTATGGTAACCGCGGTTAACTATGACATCTGGACGTTAAACATCTCAGTCCTTCCCGTGACCATGGGTGCTGTAAAGCTCTCGAAACGTCGGGTATTAAAAAGTTAAATATACGCGATAAATTCCGTAAAAACGAGTATTATTTCAATGTGTAGTGTTCGCGTAAATATAAGAAATCATTATGTAAACCAGTACGGACTGGTAATTGCAAATAAAATACGCCGATTAGAAGATCTAAAGACTAAGCGCGCAAGATATCTAACAGCCTTAAATTTCTTGAAGAGATGCCGAGACCATAATCTCATTCCTACGTGTGTCAAAATATCCACCAAAAAGGACATTCGAGGAAGCGCTAAGATCTTAAATCAGGCGAGTAAAAAGTTGTTACGGGCGGTAATCCAACAAAAACGCTCCGATCTATATGTCATCAATAAATCCATAGACACATCATCCAGTGAATTAAAGAAAGTTTTAACGACGTTTGATTATAATTTTTGCATGGAAACATTAAATAAACGCGAAATTAGTAAATATAACGAATGCAAAAACAAACATATAGAAAAATATCAAAAATTAACGGCCAAATCAAATGTCAAACATCCGAATCAATGCCAGAACCAAAAGCAACCATTGACAAACACAGATCATAGATTAATCGCGGTCTATAATCTGTCAAAACAAACACTGGATGATGCAACAATAAAGGTTTTATCCAAAGGACTAAATTTTGCTATAAGTCCGCGCAGATTACCGTACGAAGAAATTATCTGTAGCGTCGAGGACTGTTTATTTAAAAACAATATGCGGAAAGAAGATTTGGAGGCGATACGTCAAGACATTTCGTCTATGTTACGTCGATGTTCAGTGCCTAAACCGAATCTTCCCAGAGACGAATTTATAGCGTTAAAGAACCTACGCAATAAACCAGAACTTACGATTCTCCGCGCAGATAAGGGAAACGCCACGGTAGTCATGGATACGTCAGATTATAATTCAAAAATACAAGAACTTTTGTCGGATGTAAGTACTTATAAAAAGGTTAAAAACGACCCAACAAATAGCACACTAAAAACAACTAGTGACCTCATAAAGAAACACTCCGAAAAATTAAATCTGGACGTAAAATGGATAATACCTACGTGCGCCAAATCACCAAAGTTGTACGGGTTACCAAAAATACACAAGCCCAATGCTCCATTATGTCCCATAGTGAGCCAAATCGATTCACCAACTTACAGATTGGCTCAACACTTAGCGAAAATACTCTCACCGCTCAGGGGACACACAAGAGCACACATAAAGGATTCCTACCATTTTGTCAGCGAGATTAAAGACCTGCGTCTGGCAGACAATGAAACTATGGTCAGTTTTGATGTGCAGTCATTGTTTACATGCTTACCTGTTGAAGACTGCATCTCAATTGTAACTAGGAGGCTGGAGGAAAACAACATGCCCGTAGAATATGCAGTATTACTCAGACACTGCCTTACATCTGGCTACTTATTGTGGAAGGAGGAGTTCTACAAGCAAGTAGATGGTGTGGCGATGGGCTCACCTGTATCTCCCATTGTCGCCGACATATTCATGGAAGACTTTGAGGAGAAAGCCCTGCTTACTTCTCCCATAAATCCAAGATTCTACAAGCGGTACGTAGACGACACTTTCACAATTCTACCTTTAGATAAAGTAACTGCATTTTTAGACCATCTTAACTCTATAAATTCTAAAATTCAGTTCACAATGGAGTTAGAGGCAAACAATTCCTTAGCTTTTCTAGATGTGTTAGTAATTCGGAATCCTGATAACACCTTGAGCCATACTGTGTATAGAAAAAAGACCCATACAGATAGATATTTAAACGGTGATTCTCACCACCATCCTTCACAGTTAGCTACCGTGGGTAAATCTTTGTTTCAGAGAGCACGAGGGATCTGTGACAGTAAACACCTGGCTGCCGAGCTCCAACACGTCAAGCAAGTTTTGCATGACAACAAGCTTCGGGTCCCGCGCCTACGTCACAGAGAACGAGTGAAGCCGGCCACAGTCGAGCGTGTACCTGCTGTACTACCATATGTTAGAGGAGTCACTGACAAGATTGGCTACATCTTGAAGCGCGCTTCCATCAAAACATACTTCAAGCCGCCGAAGAAGATTGGTCAGTTTTTACCATCAGTCAAGTGTAACGTCCCTCTGCAAGATGCAGGAGTGTACAAGCTTGATTGTGAATGTGGTCTCTCCTACATAGGACAAACTAAAAGATCAATTAAAACCCGCGTCAAAGAACATATAGCTGATGTGAAGAATCGACGCTCCGGGAAGTCTGCAGTCTGTGAACATGTACAGGATCGCCCACGTCACTACATCAGATTTGATAGACCACAAATCCTCGCTAAAGAACACCGATTCCTTCCAAGGATGATTCGCGAGGCTATTGAAATCAAAAAACACCCTAATTTCAATAGAGAAGATGGCTGGGTGCTACCATCTGCTTGGGATCCTATAATAAATAAAATTAAATCCCAACCCAAGCATACAACTGCAAGGCTTCATGATACCATAAGTTCATACTGTGTAGATCGGAACAAAAGTTAAATTTTAATCTATGGTAACCGCGGTTAACTATGACATCTGGACGTTAAACATCTCAGTCCTTCCCGTGACCATGGGTGCTGTAAAGCTCTCGAAACGTCGGGTATTAAAAAGTTAAATATACGCGATAAATTCCGTAAAAACGAGTATTATTTCAATGTGTAGTGTTCGCGTAAATATAAGAAATCATTATGTAAACCAGTACGGACTGGTAATTGCAAATAAAATACGCCGATTAGAAGATCTAAAGACTAAGCGCGCAAGATATCTAACAGCCTTAAATTTCTTGAAGAGATGCCGAGACCATAATCTCATTCCTACGTGTGTCAAAATATCCACCAAAAAGGACATTCGAGGAAGCGCTAAGATCTTAAATCAGGCGAGTAAAAAGTTGTTACGGGCGGTAATCCAACAAAAACGCTCCGATCTATATGTCATCAATAAATCCATAGACACATCATCCAGTGAATTAAAGAAAGTTTTAACGACGTTTGATTATAATTTTTGCATGGAAACATTAAATAAACGCGAAATTAGTAAATATAACGAATGCAAAAACAAACATATAGAAAAATATCAAAAATTAACGGCCAAATCAAATGTCAAACATCCGAATCAATGCCAGAACCAAAAGCAACCATTGACAAACACAGATCATAGATTAATCGCGGTCTATAATCTGTCAAAACAAACACTGGATGATGCAACAATAAAGGTTTTATCCAAAGGACTAAATTTTGCTATAAGTCCGCGCAGATTACCGTACGAAGAAATTATCTGTAGCGTCGAGGACTGTTTATTTAAAAACAATATGCGGAAAGAAGATTTGGAGGCGATACGTCAAGACATTTCGTCTATGTTACGTCGATGTTCAGTGCCTAAACCGAATCTTCCCAGAGACGAATTTATAGCGTTAAAGAACCTACGCAATAAACCAGAACTTACGATTCTCCGCGCAGATAAGGGAAACGCCACGGTAGTCATGGATACGTCAGATTATAATTAAAAAATACAAGAACTTTTGTCGGATGTAAGTACTTATAAAAAGGTTAAAAACGACCCAACAAATAGCACACTAAAAACAACTAGTGACCTCATAAAGAAACACTCCGAAAAATTAAATCTGGACGTAAAATGGATAATACCTACGTGCGCCAAATCACCAAAGTTGTACGGGTTACCAAAAATACACAAGCCCAATGCTCCATTATGTCCCATAGTGAGCCAAATCGATTCACCAACTTACAGATTGGCTCAACACTTAGCGAAAATACTCTCACCGCTCAGGGGACACACAAGAGCACACATAAAGGATTCCTACCATTTTGTCAGCGAGATTAAAGACCTGCGTCTGGCAGACAATGAAACTATGGTCAGTTTTGATGTGCAGTCATTGTTTACATGCTTACCTGTTGAAGACTGCATCTCAATTGTAACTAGGAGGCTGGAGGAAAACAACATGCCCGTAGAATATGCAGTATTACTCAGACACTGCCTTACATCTGGCTACTTATTGTGGAAGGAGGAGTTCTACAAGCAAGTAGATGGTGTGGCGATGGGCTCACCTGTATCTCCCATTGTCGCCGACATATTCATGGAAGACTTTGAGGAGAAAGCCCTGCTTACTTCTCCCATAAATCCAAGATTCTACAAGCGGTACGTAGACGACACTTTCACAATTCTACCTTTAGATAAAGTAACTGCATTTTTAGACCATCTTAACTCTATAAATTCTAAAATTCAGTTCACAATGGAGTTAGAGGCAAACAATTCCTTAGCTTTTCTAGATGTGTTAGTAATTCGGAATCCTGATAACACCTTGAGCCATACTGTGTATAGAAAAAAGACCCATACAGATAGATATTTAAACGGTGATTCTCACCACCATCCTTCACAGTTAGCTACCGTGGGTAAATCTTTGTTTCAGAGAGCACGAGGGATCTGTGACAGTAAACACCTGGCTGCCGAGCTCCAACACGTCAAGCAAGTTTTGCATGACAACAAGCTTCGGGTCCCGCGCCTACGTCACAGAGAACGAGTGAAGCCGGCCACAGTCGAGCGTGTACCTGCTGTACTGCCATATGTTAGAGGAGTCACTGACAAGATTGGCTACATCTTGAAGCGCGCTTCCATCAAAACATACTTCAAGCCGCCGAAGAAGATTGGTCAGTTTTTACCATCAGTCAAGTGTAACGTCCCTCTGCAAGATGCAGGAGTGTACAAGCTTGATTGTGAATGTGGTCTCTCCTACATAGGACAAACTAAAAGATCAATTAAAACCCGCGTCAAAGAACATATAGCTGATGTGAAGAATCGACGCTCCGGGAAGTCTGCAGTCTGTGAACATGTACAGGATCGCCCACGTCACTACATCAGATTTGATAGACCACAAATCCTCGCTAAAGAACACCGATTCCTTCCAAGGATGATTCGCGAGGCTATTGAAATCAAAAAACACCCTAATTTCAATAGAGAAGATGGCTGGGTGCTACCATCTGCTTGGGATCCTATAATAAATAAAATTAAATCCCAACCCAAGCATACAACTGCAAGGCTTCATGATACCATAAGTTCATACTGTGTAGATCGGAACAAAAGTTAAATTTTAATCTATGGTAACCGCGGTTAACTATGACATCTGGACGTTAAACATCTCAGTCCTTCCCGTGACCATGGGTGCTGTAAAGCTCTCGAAACGTCGGGTATTAAAAAGTTAAATATACGCGATAAATTCCGTAAAAACGAGTATTATTTCAATGTGTAGTGTTCGCGTAAATATAAGAAATCATTATGTAAACCAGTACGGACTGGTAATTGCAAATAAAATACGCCGATTAGAAGATCTAAAGACTAAGCGCGCAAGATATCTAACAGCCTTAAATTTCTTGAAGAGATGCCGAGACCATAATCTCATTCCTACGTGTGTCAAAATATCCACCAAAAAGGACATTCGAGGAAGCGCTAAGATCTTAAATCAGGCGAGTAAAAAGTTGTTACGGGCGGTAATCCAACAAAAACGCTCCGATCTATATGTCATCAATAAATCCATAGACACATCATCCAGTGAATTAAAGAAAGTTTTAACGACGTTTGATTATAATTTTTGCATGGAAACATTAAATAAACGCGAAATTAGTAAATATAACGAATGCAAAAACAAACATATAGAAAAATATCAAAAATTAACGGCCAAATCAAATGTCAAACATCCGAATCAATGCCAGAACCAAAAGCAACCATTGACAAACACAGATCATAGATTAATCGCGGTCTATAATCTGTCAAAACAAACACTGGATGATGCAACAATAAAGGTTTTATCCAAAGGACTAAATTTTGCTATAAGTCCGCGCAGATTACCGTACGAAGAAATTATCTGTAGCGTCGAGGACTGTTTATTTAAAAACAATATGCGGAAAGAAGATTTGGAGGCGATACGTCAAGACATTTCGTCTATGTTACGTCGATGTTCAGTGCCTAAACCGAATCTTCCCAGAGACGAATTTATAGCGTTAAAGAACCTACGCAATAAACCAGAACTTACGATTCTCCGCGCAGATAAGGGAAACGCCACGGTAGTCATGGATACGTCAGATTATAATTCAAAAATACAAGAACTTTTGTCGGATGTAAGTACTTATAAAAAGGTTAAAAACGACCCAACAAATAGCACACTAAAAACAACTAGTGACCTCATAAAGAAACACTCCGAAAAATTAAATCTGGACGTAAAATGGATAATACCTACGTGCGCCAAATCACCAAAGTTGTACGGGTTACCAAAAATACACAAGCCCAATGCTCCATTACGTCCCATAGTGAGCCAAATCGATTCACCAACTTACAGATTGGCTCAACACTTAGCGAAAATACTCTCACCGCTCAGGGGACACACAAGAGCACACATAAAGGATTCCTACCATTTTGTCAGCGAGATTAAAGACCTGCGTCTGGCAGACAATGAAACTATGGTCAGTTTTGATGTGCAGTCATTGTTTACATGCTTACCTGTTGAAGACTGCATCTCAATTGTAACTAGGAGGCTGGAGGAAAACAACATGCCCGTAGAATATGCAGTATTACTCAGACACTGCCTTACATCTGGCTACTTATTGTGGAAGGAGGAGTTCTACAAGCAAGTAGATGGTGTGGCGATGGGCTCACCTGTATCTCCCATTGTCGCCGACATATTCATGGAAGACTTTGAGGAGAAAGCCCTGCTTACTTCTCCCATAAATCCAAGATTCTACTAGCGGTACGTAGACGACACTTTCACAATTCTACCTTTAGATAAAGTAACTGCATTTTTAGACCATCTTAACTCTATAAATTCTAAAATTCAGTTCACAATGGAGTTAGAGGCAAACAATTCCTTAGCTTTTCTAGATGTGTTAGTAATTCGGAATCCTGATAACACCTTGAGCCATACTGTGTATAGAAAAAAGACCCATACAGATAGATATTTAAACGGTGATTCTCACCACCATCCTTCACAGTTAGCTACCGTGGGTAAATCTTTGTTTCAGAGAGCACGAGGGATCTGTGACAGTAAACACCTGGCTGCCGAGCTCCAACACGTCAAGCAAGTTTTGCATGACAACAAGCTTCGGGTCCCGCGCCTACGTCACAGAGAACGAGTGAAGCCGGCCACAGTCGAGCGTGTACCTGCTGTACTGCCATATGTTAGAGGAGTCACTGACAAGATTGGCTACATCTTGAAGCACGCTTCCATCAAAACATACTTCAAGCCGCCGAAGAAGATTGGTCAGTTTTTACCATCAGTCAAGTGTAACGTCCCTCTGCAAGATGCAGGAGTGTACAAGCTTGATTGTGAATGTGGTCTCTCCTACATAGGACAAACTAAAAGATCAATTAAAACCCGCGTCAAAGAACATATAGCTGATGTGAAGAATCGACGCTCCGGGAAGTCTGCAGTCTGTGAACATGTACAGGATCGCCCACGTCACTATATCAGATTTGATAGACCACAAATCCTCGCTAAAGAACACCGATTCCTTCCAAGGATGATTCGCGAGGCTATTGAAATCAAAAAACACCCTAATTTCAATAGAGAAGATGGCTGGGTGCTACCATCTGCTTGGGATCCTATAATAAATAAAATTAAATCCCAACCCAAGCATACAACTGCAAGGCTTCATGATACCATAAGTTCATACTGTGTAGATCGGAACAAAAGTTAAATTTTAATCTATGGTAACCGCGGTTAACTATGACATCTGGACGTTAAACATCTCAGTCCTTCCCGTGACCATGGGTGCTGTAAAGCTCTCGAAACGTCGGGTATTAAAAAGTTAAATATACGCGATAAATTCCGTAAAAACGAGTATTATTTCAAAATTCTTTTCTTATAAAAATGTTCAAGTGCGAGCTAGGTATAGTTAGTATTCCGTGTCATCAATTAATTACGATGCTAGTTATACTCTCCCGATAAAATGTATTTGTACACACACACACTTCTCCCGGCGAAGGTCTTTGTTTCACACTTCTCCCGGCGATGGTCCCGTCTCTCTAACCCATCCAAATAGTACTTAGCGTTTTTCTCTGCAAAATAATTGTTCATGAAGGTGATTGCCTCCGCATTTGATGGAAATCTCTGTCCACCAAACGCAAGTTTTGGATGAGGGAACAAAAAGAAGTTGCATGGGGTTAGATCTGGTGTGTAAGGCGGATGTTCAAGCAGTTCAAACCATAATTCGCGGATTTTCGCCATGGCAACCGCTGAGGTCTGAGACGGCGCGTTGTCATGGTTAAACAGGATTTTATTTTTCTGAAAATGTGGCCATTTATCCGCAATTTCTGCCTGATGCGTAGTATGCTCCTGAATTATTTTTTTTCTTTCGAAGATAATCAATTAAGATAACTCCTTGATGTCATTGCACTTCTGTTGGCACTTTTGCGTGTTGGTCCATTTTATTGGTTACAGTTATTAGCTATCTTTGTCCAATTTTAAATCTTAGCTACTATTCTCTATCTATCAAATCGAATTTGTAATACATTATAGAAGGATAAATCATGTCGCCATAACACTAAATTATATCAAAACTATCTCCGATGGTATAAACCGCGCCCGATATATTAAAATATCAAATAGCAGATATATAATTTTTTTAAATATTCAGTTCTTTCAAAATATGTTTTTGACATTGGTGACAAACAGAACAAGTTCAATATACAAGGTTGGTATAGTTTGATTAATATTTGTTTCATTTAGCTTTTTATTTTATGTATTACACTAAAATTTTGTGTGATGTTCAAAATCATATAAGCAGTTGAACTTCTGTAACCAAATACTATAGTTTTCATGAAAATATAATAAACTAGCTTTTTACCCGCGGCTTCGCTCGCGTGGGCTTGAATTTAGAAACATCGATAATACTGGATCACCCGTCACACACGTCGTTATCTGTCGGTATATTGGCAATATATTATAGGCTACAGAAACCCATAAGTTAGTTTATCAGAATCGCATTAATATAATACGTCAAGCTTCACCTTTTTTATGTCGGTCACGTCTTCGGTTGAGTGTTTATGAAGGGAAAATTATCTCGGAATAGGAAATGCAGATTTTTAAAGCAAACAATTGAATCGAATTGCTTCAATTTTTTATATGTACAGATAATACAAGACGCGGCGGAAATATTAAAGTTCTTTTTTAGGGTTCC
The DNA here is from genome assembly GCA_036936625.1 of Parnassius smintheus behrii. NCBI lineage: Eukaryota > Metazoa > Arthropoda > Insecta > Lepidoptera > Papilionidae > Parnassius > Parnassius smintheus. Next base: position 32,906,537 of record JAUPFT010000010.1, read on the forward strand.
GTAGTCAACTAGGAACCCTTATAGTTTCGCCATGTCTGTCTGTCCGTCTGTCCGTCCTCGCTTAATCTCTGTGACCGTTAGCACTAGAAAGCTGAAATTTGGTACCAATATGTGTATCAATCACGCCGACAAAGTGGTAAAATAAAAATTGGAAAAAAATGTTTTATTAGGGTAGCCCCCCTATATGTAAAGTGGGAAGTGATTTTTTTTTTTAATTTCAACCCTAACGTGTGATATATTGTTGGAAAGGTATTTAAAAATGAATAGGAGTTTACTACGACCATTTTTTGATAATGTCAATAATTTCGGAAATAATCGCTCCAAAAGTAAAAAACAATGTGTCCCCCCCCCCCCCCCTCTAACTTTTGAACCATAAGTTTAGAAAATATGAAAAAAATCTGAAAAGTAGAACTTTATAAGGTCTTTCTAGGAAAATTATTTTGAACTTGGATGGAAAGTCGGAGCGCCTGCTGCGGAGCGTGCAATTTTGCACGCTCCATGTTCGCGCACGTACCCACTACCGGGAGCAGTTGCAGGAGCGCGGAGCGCTGCTGGAGCGCGAACATAATGGTTACCCACCTTTGAACTCATAAGTGGGAACACTTATTGTGACGGACGGGAAACTACGGAACCCTACACTGAGCGTGGCCCGACAAGCTCTTGGCCGGTTTTATTTATAAAATTATACGTTACTTTAACATCTGATTGAAAATTTTGATAAATGAATGAGTTATTATGTTTAAAATTAAACCTATCGCAAATTTAAGCTGAGAAAATTTTACTTTAGACTTCGTTTCGTTTTACGTCTTAAGTAAAATTTTGTCACAGCGAATTAAGCTAATGATAAAATATGATTTCATACAGGGTGTTATTGCAAACACCGTTATCCTTGAAACCAGTGGCTTGGTTTCCCTTATATAACGTAAATTCAATGAAAAATAACAACTTTTTTTTAGTAATATCTCAATTTATCCTTAATTCCTCAATTTTTGCCTGTACAAAGTCAGGATGAAAGTATGAAGGAAAAGTTACATCACAGGTAATGTGTGCCTATTGTATTTTTATTTGAATGTTGTGTAGGTAGGTAGTGTAGGCTGTGATCTCTACAGTGATTACGTCACTGGGGCGCATGAAACTTTTTAAATTTTATGAAAGAAAATAGCGTTTTTTTTTTTAATTTGGATAAATATTTTAATATTGAAGCCAACTACCTATGGTCTTAATGACAACGGTGTTTACACTTACATTTTGTATTTTAGCTACTTTTATCAGATCGCTATCCCATTTCTAAGTTTTTGAATAAACGACAAGTGCATTTCGGTTAAGAGTAAATGAAGTTATTATAAAAGTAGTTTATATAGCTAGATGAGTGAACGTTTTAAATAATAGCTACGCGAACTAAAATATTGTGAGGGACAAAACAGTTTATTTTAAGTATTTGGAACTTAAATTTGAATGTTGCCAGCATATCTAAGTACAGCATGAAATTTTTTCTTTAAAATATTTCACTTGTATATAAAAATGGAATTATATCGCAAAAAGGTGATATAAGCAAAACCTCAAATTTTATATTTTCGGGTCACAATGTGTTGTTATTATCTTCGTGAACCTAAAACTGTAGCTTACTATTACTTTATAATATATCTTCCGCGGTTCATAGCTTTCGATTGCATGAATGGCCGGAACGGTAATGGTATCGTAAGTTGGCACTATTGTCAAGATGATATATAGATATAATACCAGGGTGGTCTGAAAAGTTTCCGACCCCAAGCACACTCGTCAATAGAAGCAAGTGAATGGAGTTGTGCATCTTTTGAGAGTTATTCACTAAAATTTCAGCTATTTTTGACGCGTAGTTGTTATTTGACAGTCGTTTGAGTGAGTAGATGTGAGTGTTTTGGTGAAAATGGAAGAAATTGAGTATCGAGCTGTCATTATTTTTTTGAAAGTCAATACCTACTATACGCCAAAGATTAGTTGGGTTCTGTGTATGGGGAGTCTGTACCATCATTTAACATAGTGAAATTTTGGGCAACTGTATTTGAACGTGTGTGTGAGAGCTTGCAAGACGGTAAACGTTCGGGACGTCCAAAAACTGCAACTAATGACGATAACATTGCTAAAGTTAACCAAATGGTACTAGACGGCTGCCAAATTAAAGTGAGATAGCAGAGGCTATGAAAATATCCAAAGAACGTGTTTGTCAGATATTAAATCAAGATTTAGGCATGAGGAAGTAGTGAGCGCGTTGATTGCCACGTTTTCTCACGCTAGACCAAAATCGTGTGCGAATAACTATTTCCAACGCTCTGTTGGCGCAGTTTACGTGCAGTAAATTCAAGTTTTATTTGGATTTTGTATACAATTTGTTATGATCATAGATCTTCTCCTCTTCTTAACTAAGTTCTAAAAATGTTTTAACTCTTTTATCAATTCAACGGAAATGATCAAATATATTTAAATGGTTATTTATTATTAAATAAGTTAAACTTCAGGAGTTCCACACATATTTAAAGAGAAAAATCTATCCCCAAAGGAATGAAGATTTTATTGTTTTCATTTAAACATTCTAGTTTTTACCTTGAACTTGTGATAGTCTTACGCCACGGAAAGGGGTAATATTATTAAACTTTTATTGAATAGTAAAGCGAGCTTTACTTGTTATAATTCCATACACTATTTCGTAGCAGACTTTCGAAGCTGTGGAGATATTTTTTTAATTTTGGAAGGCGGTTCTACATTTAACGTTAATAATTATTATTAATTAATTCAATATACACATTTTTAATAATATTATTTTTTATATTAATGAAATATTGTACACAAATAAATTATACTTACATAGTAAATTTACATAATAGACTATATGTTCATTTACCAGGTTAGATCTAATCTGATCTAATATCTAATAAATATATCTCGCGTGAAATGAGCTCCTGTATTGCTTTGAACGTTTGCATAAATTGGTCCATATTATGAAAGCTTCCCTGAATAAAATATACAAATTGTGGCTCAAAAAACTATGCATATAATTCAAAGCTAAATTTTCTTTAGTAATAATAGACTCTGACAATTAAAGTTTTTTTTAATTTCACACAGTATTTTTCAGCTATGCATTTCGCGCTAAAGTACCAAACAATTTTATATAATGTATCAAAATAAATAAATTTATAAGAATTTTTAATTTGGAATTATATTATTATTAAACTAAAATCCGTCAGATGTTATTTTAATTTTTTCCTTACCTTGTACCGATGCTGATGTGGAAATCAAAACAAATTAAACTTTTGTCATAACAAACGTCGTCAAATACCGGAAAGTTAACACAATCGTTTATAAATACTTATTAAGTATTCCATTTCAATTTTTATATATTTTAATTCAGTGATATTGTTGACAGTATACCAACAGGACAAACACCTTTAATTACCGGCTTTTTCAAGTACTTTTCAAAGATGAGCCAAAATAATGGCAAACATTAATAAAAAAAACTTGCCCACGCTTAATATGCTGAGCGGATTGGTGAGTGCAGGGTCGATACCTTTAAATTGTTAGTTGGGTGACATTTTCGCGGAATGTGCTGCAATAATCGCCGCGCTGCGGGTGGAAGAATTACATATGCCTACCGAGACCTTGCCAGTAATCAGGAAGCCACCTACCTGCTAAGGAAATAACAGCACGTCTTCAAAGACATGACGTAAGTGGCGAAATCGAAAAGTTATAGCACGGACCTGTGGCAAAAACGAAAGGGGATCCCAACCCTTGGACCAGGACTGGAGGATAGGAGCACCGGGATGGAGTCCATGTAAGTGCACTAGAATATTTCGTGTGTTGCTTCCTTGATTCCACTATTCCCTTCACCTAATTTCAGTAATCCTAGTATAACATTCTAGAGCCTTTAACAATAATTATAGTGCTGGTTTAGGTAGTTAATCAGTTAACCTATTTCTAGGAATTACCACCCTAGGGTTTCTAGAGACCAGGAGCATGAATTGCGACGGGCCCGCCGACGGATAATAGATAACAATAAGTTTCGATATGTCCCAGAATCCTGATAAGGCATTTAAAGCCATACAGGTTATCCCAAAGTTTGATGGAAATCCCGATAGTTGGTTAGGTGTTAGGACAGCTTTAAAAACGGAAATCCATTGCCTAGTAACTACTTCAAGACTCGCGACATGCATGTTAATGAATGTGAAGGCATTGATACCGATTATAATGCTTACTCTTGTAATAATACTGACCTAGACTCAGATTACAATTATAGTAATAACTTTTCCACCGATTCTACTTAGGAATCAACATATTATTATGATACTTCACTCTATCTACTCTATCCGAGCTCAATAATCATATTAGTTAATGATTTCTTATGTTTACGCTAACACTACACATTGATTAAAACTAATTTTACGGATTTCATCGCGTTTAATTTTAATCATCTCAGTCATCTCAGTCACCAGTGACCATGGGTGCTGGAAAACGCCCGAAAAATGGGAATTAAAAACCAATTAAAATTAAACGCGATAAAATCCGTGAAATTAGTTTTAATCATTCATATTAGTTTCTAAATTAAGAGAGTACTATAATATTGTAAGTGTGTATGGGACTGATAAATTAATAGTCTATTATCACACTTATATTTTTTATTGCGATGGGTACACAGTAATGACAGTCTAATAACAGCACAATACAGAAGGTACAAATGAGAAGATAGGAACACAGTAATATATGGAAAGAAGAATTTATCGATACAAACTGCGTAAGCGTGGGTCTTAGGCTAACTACAGGTATAGGACACATGCGACGTGCAAGGCGGAAGCGGACGAACTGGCGATATCGTTGTCCCGAAGGCGCGGGCGCAGAGACCGAACCAGTTTTACATTATTTATTATGCAAATACTACTACGTACGGTACTAAAAGGGCGACGCTTGAGGCGCGGAATGAGGGGGCACGGCGGGAGGTAACGGCATTCTTGAAGTGAACGACTAGTACATAAAAGTGCATGGCGCGTGTCTGCCTGTACATAATTTAATTTATCAAAAGGTAATATTTTACAAAATATAGACATTTTTATTATCATTCGTATCATTAAAAATAAACAAAACATACATTAATAATAGATGTTATTTTAATTTTTTCCTTACCTTATACCGATGCTGATGTGGAAATCAAAACAAATTAAACTTTTGTCATAACAAACGTCGTCAAATACCGGAAAGTTAACACAATCGTTTATAAATACTTATTAAGTATTCCATTTCAATTTTTATATATTTTAATTCAGTGATATTGTTGACAGTATACCAACAGGACAAACACCTTTAATTACCGGCTTTTTCAAGTACTTTTCAAAGATGAGCCAAAATAATGGCAAACATTAATAAAAAAAACTTGCCCACGCTTAATATGCTGAGCGGATTGGTGAGTGCAGGGTCGATACCTTTAAATTGTTAGTTGGGTGACATTTTCGCGGAATGTAAATTAAGTATAAAATATGAATATATTTGAACTTTCAACATATAAAATATAAAAAATAAAACTTGCCACAACATCGATCCAGCATATTATTAAATTGGTAGGCAAATAGTATTTATATTTAAACTTCCAATAATTTCCAAAGAAAACTTCGACTTATATAGATTACTTATAGTGCCCAATAAGAGTGCCTACGCTCTTATACCTCCATTCTCATTCATTGCAACCACATAAACTCATTCTTATATACAGCACTTGATATCTATGCGAGAAGGCAGTTATGTATCAACTTCGTACTAAACCCGACTATGATACATGTCAAGAACAAAACAAAAGAAAACCCGAGAAAATTTTTCAAATATTATACGAGTGGAAGCCTCCGAAGACTACCCGGTGGTACATTTTCCGTGCAGCAATAGTCACCGCGCTGAGTGTGAAGGAGTTACGTATGCCTACCGAGACTCTGCAAGCAATCAAGAAGTCACCTACCATACAGCACCACCTGCTAAGCAAAAGACAGCTCGTCTTCAAAGACGTGACTCAAATTACTTACATCACTTAAGAATATTCAACATAGTATAAAAGCCAAGGTTTAATTATTTGGGGAAGCCCAGTATTAGTTAAGCTACTTTGTAAGTATCTAACTTAGTCTAGTATTCCTGTGTACTCACATTGTCACAGTAGTTAAGTTAAATTGTAAGTTAGAAAATGAAAGTAATATAGGAAAAATTATTCGTCTCCTTTCATTTCAACCCTCCTTAAGCTGCCGTAAACGTAAGTAGCTCCTAATCTCATGTTTTTTTGTTTTGGATTCGGTGTTTTGAACGATTTTCAGCCATCAGTCGGTCGTTATAAGCTTGCCCGTCAATCAGCGATTGCATCGCGTGAAAGCGGGCTTGTCATTTGGGTAAAAGGTGCCATTAATCCATAACCTAACCAAACAAAATCATTCTCCCGCGGATGTCGTAAGAGGCAACTGAGGGAAACTGAAACAGGAAATAAGCGGCAACTATCAATCTTCTATAATGTTATACAAAAAAAACTACGCTTGCCAACCTGCTAATTAGAGAAAATCCCTCCTATGAAACAATATATGGGAAAATCCTATATTAAAACAGTGGACTTTTATAGTCCGTAATGGATGGATAAATGAATGCATTATATCTCCTACTCTACAAAAAACAAACAAATCTATTTGTTTTTGTTGAAATATTCTTGGAGTAAAAGAGGTTTACCGTTATATCATAGAATAAAGGTAATTGAAAATTGGACCAGAAATGTTATGGAAGTATAATAAGGAGGGAACGACTAAGAAGATAAGTCGCTGTTTGTTATGATGGCGTGAATTAGTCCATAAATCAAGCGCCTTAACAAATGGTAATCAAATAAAACAAGCAGGGTCAGAGAATAGTATATTGGGAGCAAGAAAAATATAGGTTTCTGAATCATTTCGAAACTTTATTTAATATCAAATTGAAAATATGGTTATTTGAATCGTTTATTTTATAAAGGTAGTTCTAAATTAACAATTTCAAGTCTATAGTAATTTTATATACTTCAAAAATATATAATTTAACAGTAAATAGATATTTCTATTGAATTACAAATATAAAAATAAATAAGTTTGTGTTATGGAACATTTACTCGTACTTGACTTACTTATTCGTCCTGGAACCATAATGAGTACGTTGTACTAATGGCCAATTCGGAATAGTATAAGTATATATAAGTATATATAGTCGGATATAGTTTATGTACTAAGTTATTTATATTAGTAGTGTTACGAGCTTGAGGTTCGTGACAATAAAAATTGCCGATAAAATTACCTAAATTAACACTTTAATTTACTTTACACAAATAAAAGTTAAAACACTAATAATTAAACACACTAATTCACTTAATTCCGCTCCGAAGCTTCGCTTGTGTCGCCGAGTTCAACTCTGTCTCGATCGCATCTTGCGCCACCTATTTATTTAAATTAGCAAAATATCCGGAATGTTCAAGTAAACACGTGCAAGGTACCGAGAATTCGAGTATAGATTTTCTAGAGACTTAGTTCTTCGGGTGGCGCTGTCGGTTGAGAGTGTGATGTCATTCTCTGCAGAGCTCCCTCGCTCTCGTTCCTGACACTAGATGGCGCTAGTTGACTTATTCACCCAACACTGCCCCCTCCTAAGACATGCTCGTCCCGAGCATTATCGGTCCCATAATAACGCGCCAAGCGATCCACATGGACGATCTTAGGAGTCCCTCTTGCGCCTTTCTGTATCCGGTAGGTCACATCGTTGATCCTGGTTACAATCCGGTACGGGCCGTCCCATTTAGCTTGAAGCTTAAGAGATTTCCCTTTGCTGCGGACTGGATTGTGCAACCACACTAATGAACCTTCGTTGAACCCTTTATTGTTCATTTTGCGGTCGTACCGGGTTTTCATTTTCTCAGACATTTGCTGGCCCGATTGTCTGACGTGCTCATAAATGTCATTCATTTTGTTCCGCAAATCATTTGCATAATCGGTTATACTGCGTGGGGCATCAGGTGGTATCCCGGTGATCAGGTCTGCAGGCAGCCGTAATTCTCTTCCGAAGTTTGCGAAAGCTGGTGTCACTGCTGTACTTTCGTGAACAGAACTTCGATATGACAACAAAAACGGTTGTATGTGCTTGTCCCAATCTCGTTGCCGATTGTCTACAACTTTTGCTAGGTACCTCTCCAATGTCTGAATAAATCGTTCCACCATTCTATCAGATTGCGGGTGATAAGAAGTCGTTCTTGTTTTATGAGTACCCATAACTCGGCAAGTTTCCTTGAATATTTGAGACTAAAAATTCCTTCCTTGATCGCTGTGAATCTCTAAAGGTACTCCAAAACGACAGAAGACTTCATGAACTAGTTTATCTGCAACTGTTGAAGCTTCTTGATTTGGAATGGCGAAGACTTCTGGCCACTTAGTGAAGTAATCCATCACAACCATGAAATACTTGTTACCGCTTTCACTCTCCGGAAACGGCCCCGCCACGTTAATGACTATTCTCTCCCATGGTGCACCAACATTGTACAACTTCAATGCACCTCTACTACGAGTCTGAGGTCCCTTTACAGCCGCACAACTTGTACATTTGCGACACCAGTCCTCGACATCGTTTCGACAGTGGACCCAGTAAAACCGTTCTCGGATCTTCAGTAGAGTTCGTATAACTCCCAGATGGCCTCCTGAATAATCATTATGGTACAGCTGTAGCACATCCGGTACTTTAGCTTTAGGGACTACCATTTGCAAATGATAGCTGTCTCCCCGAACATTTTCCCATTTACGGCACAGAACTCCATCCTGAAGCAGCAAGCTGTCCCACTGGGCCCAATAGCTTTTAGTGGTCGAACTGATCGCTGAGACGTCGCTCCACTTGGGCTTGGGGGCACTGGCCTTTATCCATTCCAGAATCGGCTTGATGTCCGGATCTTCCTGCTGTGCATGTAGTAAGCTGTCCTTCCATTCGTTGCTGTGGTGGTCTGTCCTGAGCATCCTCACGGATACCTCTTCCTTATTTTCTTGCCTAGTACAATGGTTGCAATCTTCAGGACAAGGTCTTCTTGACAATGCATCTTCGTTGCCGTGAGATTTTCCGCTACGATGTTCGATCTCAAAGTTGTATTCCTGCAGAAGTTCAATCCACCTCGCAACTTGTCCTTCTGGATTTTTAAACTGCAATAGCCATTTTAGTGCAGCATGGTCAGTTCTTAAGTGAAATTTTCGCCCCAGAAGATATTTGCTAAAATGCTGCAACGACTTTATCACAGCGAGCAATTCGCGTCTTGTGACACAATAGTTCCTTTCCGGTTTTGACAACGACTTGCTGAAGTACGCTATCACGACCTCTTGGTCACCATTCCGTTGAGACAACACACCGCCAAGTCCTATATCACTTGCGTCTGTGTCAATTATAAATTCTTTGCTTGCATCAGGGTATCCCAAAATAGGTGTTTTGCACAGACGGTCCTTGAGCTCCTGGAATGCGATATTGCAACTTTCAGCCCAGCAGAAATGTCGCTTCTCCTCGGTTAGCTTGTGCAGAGGTTTGGCTATATCTGCAAGGTTCTTTACAAATCGCCGATAATAGGAGCACAAACCCAAAAATGCTCTAACCTGCGTCTTGTCTTTTGGAACCGGCCAACCCTTGACAGCGGCGATTTTCTCCGGATCCGTACGGATACCTTCTTCCGACACTACATACTCTAAAAAGTTAACTTGTCGTTTGAATAGTGAACATTTCTTCGGACTCAACTTAAGGTTGGCACTCTGAATCTTCATGAGCACGCGTTCCAGGTTCTGAAGGTGTTTCTCAAACGTACGGCCCACGATGATGATGTCATCCAAGTAGACCAGACAGGCATTGCCAATTAGCCCAGTAAGTACAAGTTCCATCAGCCTTTCAAACGTTGCTGGAGCATTGCACAACCCAAACGGCATTACTTTAAATTGCCACAGACCCTTTCCCGTCGAGAACGCAGTTTTCTCCTTGTCCTTAGGGTCAATTTCAACTTGCCAGTAACCACTTTTTAGATCCAGCGTGCTAAACCACTTTACTCCTGTAAGCATGTCCAGCGTGTCATCAATTCTTGGCAAAGGATAGCTGTCCTTCTTCGTAACGTCGTTCAGACGGCAGTAGTCAACACAAAACCGCATGCTGCCATCCTTCTTCTTCACCAGCACCACTGGTGAACACCATGGACTAGAGGAAGGTTCAATAATACCATCCTTCACCATTCCTTCAATCATGGTTTCCACTTCCTTTTCACGTGCTACCGGCAATCTTCTTGGCCGCTGACGGATAGGCAATTCCTCTCCTGTGTTTATTTTGTGTTGAACTAAGCCAGTCTTTCCTATGTCAGCATCGTTTGATGAGAATACATCGGCGTACTTGAGTAACAACTTATTTGCCTTGACCAATTCGTTCGGGGAGAGAACACTGCGACAGTCTTCCAAAAGTGTGGTCACTCTCGTTTCTGCATCCTTGCTGGGGGTCCCAGTCGATAGATATTGGCACCGACGTAACCAATCCACTTCCTCACAAGTGCCAATCAGTGTGCCTTTTTCTATAATCTGTTCCCGGTCGCAAAGGTTCAGCACACGTACGCCTGAGATGTCAGTGGTCCTGACCAAGGTTCGAGCTACTTTCCATGGAAGGTCATTGTTTACCCTTTCCACAAGTACACAACGGTGAGCTTGCCCAGCGTTTCGAGGAAGACTAACCGGAACAATCGTTTCCGATCTAGGCGGAAGAACAATCTTCCTAATGCTGTACACGTTCCCTGGTAACGCGCCTTCCATAAAAAGTTCCTCCTGTCCACATTTCAAAACACCTTGCTTAACGTCGATCTCACAACAATTATTCCTCATAAAGTCTAGGCCTAGGATACAGTCGTCCATTATATCAGCCACGATGACATTATGCAGGTAGATCACGTTGCCTACCTTCAACTTCATCTCCTTCTCTCCACGGACGGGTATACGCTGACCGGTGGCTGTTACCAAATTAATGCGTTCTCGGTTGTATGCGGAGTCCCCAAGGAACTGACTTATAAGTTGGGAACTAACAACCGTACGAGAGGCTCCAGTGTCTATGGTCAGTTTACACGGCATTCCGTTGACCTCGCCCTTGATGATTAGACTGTTCCCATCATGGGTTTGTGAGATCGAGATCCTTGGGGCTCTTTTAACATCAGCCAGCACCCGCCCCGCAGTTCTGGCTTTTACTCGTTTCCCTGCTGCTGCTGGGCGGTGCTGTTGGCCGCACTACCCTCCTGAGATCGTTCACCGTTCCTTTCTAGGGTTCGCTTAGGGCAGCTGGATCGAAGATGGCCCTTTTCCCCACAGCCATAGCACCTAGGGCTGTATCCTCTGTTGCGGTCGCGAACTGTAACTGCTGCAACCTCTCTGACGCGATGGGAACGATGATCCTGCCGCACGGTTTCTACCTCCAGTGCATGTGCCAAGGCGTCCTTAAGCGTCTCGTGGTGCCCGAGCCTCACAGCAGCTCTGACTTCCAGGTCACGGATGCCGTCGATGAATGTCTGCACCAGGTTCCCTTCAATGAGCGCAGGTACAGACCGATATGCTTTTCGCACCAGCTTCTCCACCTCTAGAGCCCACTGCTGCAGGTTTTCGTTGATGCGCTGCACGCGATCTTTAAGCTGCGCATGAAAGACGTGTTCCAGGTGAGCGTCGCCATATCTCGCCTCCAATGCCTCAAGGAGTTGCTCATAAGTCACTTCCTCACCGAGAGCTTCCAGAACTGTTAAGGCCTGGTCGCGCAGGCTGCAAGGTGCAGGCGCACAGCTTCGAACTGAATTTTGTAGGCTGACCAGGAAGAAGTCCCGTCGAATGGTGGCACCTTGAACCCACGTAGCGAAGGTGTAGTAGCTACTACGGGAGCTGTTGTTCCATCCCCCAGTTTGAGGTCGTCCAGCGTTTTCTTCACGTCAGCCATTACGTTGTCAACCCGATTGTTTACTTGGTCGATTCGGGTTTCGGCCTCCGACGGGCGGTTGTCATGTTGAGCAACCTTATCCTTCACCTCCCGTATCTCTTTTCCGAAGATAGCGTGAAGGTCCTTCATGAGGAGCATCTGCTCTTCCTTATCGCGTTGTAGTTGCTCTACTAAACGACGGGCCTGTTCCTCCTGCCGGCGGGCCTGTTCCTCCTGCCGGCGGGCCTGTTCCTCCTGCCGGCGGGCCTGTTCCTCCTGCCGGCGGGCCTGTTCCTCTTGTCCGTTCTGCAGCTACTCTTTCAACTGACGGGCCTGCTCCTCCTGTCGGCGAGCCTGCTCCTGCAGCATCACCATCAGAGCACCTAAGTCAGGTGCCACAGACGTAGAAGCTGCTGACGGACCGGCTTCCGTGGCCGGCGGCTGGCCCTCAGACATCTGCGACGTTGCACCACCAAATCTCCTCTGGTCCGTCTCCTGCTGGCGTTGACTTCGGGTACGGACACCCTCCGTTTCCTCCTTAGGTAAAATCGGCATTATTTTATCCCACTTCTGACACCAATTGTTACGAGCTTGAGGTTCGTGACAGTAGTAGAGTTGTAGCTCGAATGGGTCGGCTCAACCGGGGAAGGACCACACTCTCACAGAATACCAGCGTCAAATAGTAGCTTAATGCTGCTGTGTTTCGTATGGTGAGTGTAGAGAACCGGAGACCCATTTTACTGGAAACGAGGCATTCCATCTTAGTCCTCACGGGTGACAACGCCTCTGTATTTTGATTCGTAATCGAGGATAGATGTAGATGTCTATGGACCACAGCAACCACTTACCATCAGGCGCACTGTGTGCTCGTTTGTCAACCCATCCTATAAAAAAAGATAATATGTAATAATAATATATAATTATTTACCACGTGCTCGGCGGTGAAGGGAAACATCACACATCGTGAAACCTGCATGTCTGAGGAATAAGAAAAAAAATTCGAAGACATGTGAAGTTAGCCAACACGCATTAGGGCAGCGTGGCGGACACTTCCTTGCCCTAAAAACCTCTCAGAAATTAGGGGAGGCCTGTGCCCAGCAGTGGGACGTATATTATAGGTTGTAACTCTACTTTACTTTTATATAATAAGATCCACTACTCGATATCAACCCGTGGACGTAAGAGTTGAGAGTGAAAATAAAACGGGAGATGGGCAGCAGCGCGTACTTGATAGCGACTCATAGTAATAAAAAACTGCAGTTGCTGGCCCGCTTGCCAAAGGTTACATCTACGTCAAATATCTCATTTATTAAGCAAACTGTAAGAGAGGCTCATATAGGTGGATAGGCTCTATTAAATAAATAATGAATAATTGACTTAATTAATACCATATCTACTAATCCTATGTTTCGGTTTTAACTGGACTTGTGTTATTAAAACGTTAATAAAGTTCGTGTCGTGAGCTTAGAAGCATACATTACGTTACGTGACAAAGCTGTTTTCGCTGGGGTTGACCCGGGAGGGACGGTATCGCCCGATCACTGTTGCATTTTTGGTAGTAGCCTTAAATCGTTTTGTTAGAAGCGGTAGCGGATGTTTTTGCGAAAATGAAAATATTTTTAACCATTAACAGAACATATTAACATGAATAATGTAAATATTTGGGATATAAATGCTATTTTTATATTTAATCAGAAACTATTATTTTTGTTGGACTCTATACGAAAAGGTATAATTTGAACTCTGTATATATATATATATATATGTATATATATATATATATATATATATATATATATATATATATATATATATATATATATATATATATATAGTTGTAATGCTGCCTATTTACATTTTTACTAAATTCCTTCATATAATTTAACATAAAACAACATTACACAACAATAAAAAATCTTCTGTGTCCGCTCTTTGCTACTCAATTGTACATACCTCAATTTTTACTTTACTTTTAAATTAATAAGTAAGCTTAAATGACAACGGGTCAGCCAACTGGTTTGGGAAACCGACAACCGATGCAAAAAAAGCAGCCTTGTACTGGTAAAGTGTGAGGTGACATTACAACCTGGTAAGACATACATAACACAAGTTGCTCGGGACCGTGAAATATAGAAATTTATGTTATTGTATAAAGTAAGATAATAAGTTATTAAGTTTACCAGATACATAAATGTGATATTCACATCTTTTAAACAGTAACACCATCTTAAGAAAATCAATTAAATATGTCACACTAAGCTTTTGTAACTTACGGGCGCTTTGTTTCCCCTCTCGTAGGGCAGTAGATCGAGGGCCCAGTGACAACCCCAAAGAAAGGGCTCTCAGAGAAAACTTCGCACACCATCCCTTTCTTTTGTTACGAACTTCATACATAAAATACCGCTTAGGTACGATGGTACGCGTCCAAAACGATACATTCCCATCTCTAACTTAAATAGTTCAATAGAATATTTCGTACCAATTTTGTTTTTTGAACAACAAAGGAAATGAGCCTTAATAAAAAGTAGTTTTTGTATTAAAGTTTTACAAATAGAAAAGTTAAAATAACTCAATAATAACCTATTATCTAATATTAACGTATTGCTTTATAAAGTATTATAGATCATAGAAAACAATTTAAAACTAGATTTATGTTTGTTTTTCAAAGGTGCCAAAAACATTGTAGACGTCGCTAACGGTGATTTACATGAGGTCAATTTAATAAATTTCATCCCCTGTGATTTATGACGAATAGCGGGTGTGCTAGCGGAGACGGATAGCGTTGAGCATGTGGACGCTTGGTCTTTATGCAGGCGGTGCGGGGCGGGACGAGCTGACGTCACACTCGCATGCGCACAACAGAACTCCTTGATGCGTAGAGTGTAAAAAACGCAGATACTTTTTTATTTTAAAATATTACCCCTTTATTAAAAATAATTTATTATTTTTTATATAAGTTTTCACATTCACAAAATAATATTTAAACATAGCAAACAATTTTTATTGCATTGAAATTTAGCATGTAACTTGTTAAAGCAATTTAATTATTACTTTCATTTTAATATTTTGAAAACTATTTTTTTTAATTACTAAACAAAACACGTTAATGAAACCATTAACAAGTGCCACTACCTTTATGTATAGTGAATGTTCAATCTGCATTTTTTGATTGTACTATATTGCGAGCCGTGTTCGCGTCGACGTTCGTCGGCGCGCCGGAGCTTCCAGTTGAGTCGGTCGCGTGTGCTGCTACGTCCGTACGCTACGAGTGGTCTACGTTACGTAGCTACTTGTTAACTACGCAGTCCTTACCGGAATAAGTCCGTGATCAAACGATTTAGGAGTGATCGTACGAGAATAATGAATTAAACGGGTGTATGAATATTGTGAGAACATGTAATGTTTGTGCTGCTTTCGTGACTTGGTTAAAATTGGTGATTAACATTGTGAAGACAAACGAATAAAGGTGGGTGGATATTGAGTAACGAGATATGAATAGCTGTTGATAGCTCTGATATATAGTGACGTGCTCGTAATTTCAAGGACAATGATATTGATCAAACAGGTCATATTTATTTAACTCATAAGATTTACACTTAATAAATATGTTATATAGCATCATTTTTTTTACATTTGGAAAATATTCCGTTCTTATTACTTCTATGAGACAGTTTTTACATTAATGTAATACGCGACAAAGGAATTTGTATCCGAAGTGGGGTTGAAATAATTTATAAGGAAAGGTGGCACCTTGCGTTCGAGCGTCATGAATATAAAATGATACCGACTAGAGTTTTACTTAAATTATTATGGCAATGATGCGTCTATTGAGTTAATTCTGCTTTTTAAATATTCGCATATTGTAACAACTGATCCATATCATATTTAATTTATGTAATCTTGAATAGATATATTTTAAATAAGAAATATATTCATTCGATTAAGATTTCTACTATTTTTAATGCCAAAACTTTATTACTATATCTTATTACTCCATCTTTCAAATACTGTTTGAAAAAAAAAAATAATTTTGAAACATATGCGTATTAATTATTTAGAATATTTTTTTTACCTTTTTAAAATCCGCCAAGTTTATTAATGTTGAAAATCTATTAAATCAACAAACATTAATTAAATATATTTTTGGATTTGAATTATGACATCTTATTTAACCAAAAATAACGTTCTATCACAAGAAGATTGATTTTCTATCAATTTTTTCGTTGGTGATAATTGATAATAACTAGTTTTCTTGGTATCTTAATGAGGTCAGATTTTAACTAACATTAAATTGCTTAAAGTAATTCAATAAGATTTCTGCTATTTAACTGACATTTTTATTTATTTAATATATATCCTATAATGATGATGATGAATGATGATCCATAAATGATCCTATAAAAATTTAACCAACGTAGACTCTTTGCAAGTTATTTATTTTATCTCCATGTAAAAAGTCAAAGTATCATGCCTTAAGTGCACAAAAGTATTTAATTACGTCATGCCTTATATTCATTGGGTATTTTAACATTACATATTCGAACCAATTTTTAAATATTGTGTATAAACAATAATTATTAAAATTAAATAACAAAACATTTAAATAAATTTTATGTTTGTATGTATAGTAAAATTATAAATTTTTATTTTAATGAGAAAAAATTACATATCGATAATAAATATTGACTTTAAATCATAACAAAATTGAACAAAGGATTAATTCTGCTGTTATTAAAGTCCTTTGGCAAATAGGCAACAAAAATAAATACCGAAATATTAACCTATTTTAAACAAGAATGAAACTAGATGTCAACTTTGGATTATAGGACATGCAATTATAATGATAATCAAAACGCTCCTTATCCCAATACGCTGTTGGAACCTACAGAAATGTCAATTAACGGATGATTAAAATTACTTTAGTGGAGGACTTCAACAAACAGTGCTAAAAAAGCCTCGCAATTTGCAAGAAAAGTTCAACGTGGTCTTCATCCTGCATCAATCATGGTTTGGTGGTTCCTACTAAAGAGACACATATACTTACAAAAATTGAAGTAACCCCTGGGAATGCGGTGGTCGCTACCATGCAGGTTCTATTCATTTCATTTCATTTATTCAAGCAACCAAGGCTCATATTTTGTTAGTATTATTTATAAACTAAACTTATAGCTATGTTAGTAAGCATAATATTATTATTACATATAATTATGTGAAGTATAAAAAAAAATACATTTATATTTATATGTGCCATTTTCTCACCAATCCACCCGATATGGCGCTACAATGGCACATGTATAGGCAATCCAGCCTGCTAGCAATCACTTTCAGGATACTATTGTTACTCCCCCGCACCCTGCGTACCAGAGACGCGCATCTCTTGCGCATGGTCGCGTAAAAACAGTCCACTCGCGCTTCCGCGAACATCCCTGATGCACTACAGAAGCGAGGCAGTCCCAGCAGCACCCTAAATGCGTTGTTATATTGTACTCGGAGTGCGTTGTAAGCCTTTTGACTATATCTAGCCCACAGGCTGCACCTGTAAAATGACGTGCAGTAAGCTCTAAATAGGGATATTTTAACTTCCCTTGAACAGCGTGCAAACCTGCGAGCTATCATGTTCGCTCTTACTGACAACGCCCTCCGTTCCCTCTCAATGTCATCATCATCCCTGAGACGAGGGGTCAGAACATGGCCAAGATATTTATACCTAAACGCTCTTTGTAAAATATTACCATTAATTGAAATAGATGGTACTAAGTCATGTTTCTTACTCCCGGTCTCAAAGACCATGACGTGGCTCTTTTTTACATTATAATTCAGATCATGTGTGAGGGCGAAAGCTTCACAAATCTTCACCAGTCTTCGTAGGCCGCATATAGATGCACTCAACAACACCATATCATCTGCGTAACTGATGTTGTTGACGCAGACATCGTCTATGTGACAGCCGACTCTGATGCTGTTGAGTTCACCTATCAGCTCATTCACATACAGGTTGAAGAGCGTGGGTGAACTCAAACCCCCCTGTCTCACCCCGCACTCCAAACTGTACGATCTAGATAGGGCACCTTCCCATCTCACATTATTGACCTGGTTCCCGTACCAATACTTGAAAATACTTATGAGTTCCAAAGGTAGTTGGATCTTCTCCAGTTTATCCCACAGTAAGTCGTAGGACACAAGGTCAAAAGCCTTTGACAGGTCTAAGAAACAAGCGAAGACTGGCGTTTTGCGTGCCGTGTAGTAAGGGACAGTGTGCTTGAGACACAACACCGCGCTTTCTGTAGACAACTTCGGTCTGAACCCAAATTGAGTGTCGTATGGTTTTATGTATTTATTTAATTGCGAATTAAGCACACTATCAAACACTTTTGAAATGACAGTTGCTAACGATATAGGTCTATAGTTGTTTTTATCCGCGAGATCGCCTGTTTTATTCTTCACTATAGGCACTACAACCGTACGTATCATGTCATGGGGCATGTATCCATGTCCTAGGCAGAGATTAAATAATAAATAAAGTACCCTAGGCAGGTGCGGGCCAGCAAACTTGAGATGTTCGATACTGAGCCCATCGTGGCCAGGGGATTTACCTCTAGACATAGATTTAACTACCTGATCTATTTCTTTAATTGTAAAAGTTATTTTCTTTTCTTTGTTATACACCGTATTTAGTAACGAGCGTGAAGCCCCAAGAGGAGATTTAACTGCAAAATGATCTACGAATAAGTTGGCAATTTTTTCAGGCTCACTTACACCACTAATGCTCACGGGTAGGCCCGGTTTACATTGTAACCTATTGGTATGTTTCCAAAAAGAGCGAAAATCATTTTTCGAATGATGTGAAGCTAGAATATCCATCCTAACTTGATTTTCGTGATCTTGACACCACTTTAAGCGAGATTTGAATATTTTTCTAGCTTCACACATTTCCTCATATATGGTACCGGAAGTAGGTTTACCATGCCGCTCCCACAGGTGGAACTTTAACCTGGCCCTTCGATGTGCTTCCGCAACATGCCTGTTCCAGCCCACAACCACCTTATTTTTCGATTTTTTACAGTTACGTCCTACTACGGAGGACGCCTTTAGAGCCGTTACAATATTTTTATAGAAATTATCAATAACAATTCTATGACTAATATCAGAACACATGTTATCGCTACATTTATGCAATCCATTTGGGTAGTCAATGAGCCGTAACTTTTTATGACATTCATTCCGATATATGTTTATTTGTTCAGGCGTCCTCTCCCCCCAAAAAACTAGATTCTTACTAATACAGTTAGGTAATTTTACAGGCGAAACGATATTTAAGTTACATTCTATTACAAGTGGGTTGTGGTCTGACCAAAACACATCATAAATAACATAGACATTTTGTATGGACTTTATCGCCGCTTTAGTCACCAGACAGTGATCGAGCCACCTCTTCGACCCATGGACATCACTAACAAATGTATACGTATTAGATGATATACCTAACATATCAACATCAATGCAAGACCACTTTTGATCAATACAAAAGCTCGATAATTCGTTATAAAATCGTTCATAGGGATGAGCATTAAAGTCCCCCAGTATATACACACAGTCTATGCTACAGCTGTCTACAATGGCACTCACCGAACTAAGTAAATCCGTAAACTCCACCATGTTGACTGCCTCGTCTGTTGGCATGTACACGCACATCACTAAAAATGACCTTTCTTTTGAATTTATTTTAATAGCACATATACGCGGGTTATCACACTTAATAACGGTAACATCGTTAAAAATGCTACGCCTCCACAGCAGAGCTACACCTCCGTATGGTCGTCCCCTTATCAGGCCCGCCTTTGTGTCCATCGCTGACACTCCCGTATAGCTGAAATCCTTACTTATGGTGTTCAGAACATCAATTTCCTCTGTGTGTCTATTACATTCATACAAATAAAAGTACTAAATTATTGTAAAATTGTATGTCTGAAAATAATAATATCGCTGGATTTCTAACTAGTACTTCCCAGGAAAATACCTCTGATATTCCGAAAAAGTGATTAATAATAAAAATATTTTAAATAAGTATTACATGCCACAATTGATATTGAATAAAATTATTACTTTCCATTATATAGTCAAAAGTTTAAGTTTTATGAAAACGGAGTAAAAGGCCTTGCCAAAGCTTATCAAGAGATTGTCTTGGATCCCGCAGTGACAAAAATTGTCTGCGGTTTTTGCAGTATCTTTCAACCTTTACCTGTAACTTACTGTTTTAACTTACTTTTAACTACTTTTTAATTTAGACAGTGCGTGATTCGTGGCCTGAGAGAATAAAGTTAAGGCCCTGTATCAAAGACAAAGGCGGCTACTTAATTTATTTTA
The DNA here is from genome assembly GCA_036936625.1 of Parnassius smintheus behrii. NCBI lineage: Eukaryota > Metazoa > Arthropoda > Insecta > Lepidoptera > Papilionidae > Parnassius > Parnassius smintheus. The sequence goes on from JAUPFT010000010.1 coordinate 32,926,847, forward strand.
AATAATCGCATAAACTTCGATAAATATTATACATAAATTTTATTATTGTGACAAGGTTTTTGGGGGTGAATTTTAGGGAGTAGCATATTCTACATGACTACGTAATAAGAATTGGATCTACTTTTGCTCCATTTACTTTTATGACGCCGTAAATGTTTTTAGGTTAAGTAATATCGACATAGTTTATACGAAATGTATAATAAGTTATGTCATATTTTTGGTGAAACATATAATAATAAAATAATTGTTATAGCTTATTGGGTTCTTTTTATTTATTTTTATCCTCTAATTCTTAGTAAGATTTTAATTAATTTAAATAAGTTTTTTTTACCAGCATTTACTAGTTGAAATGAAATAAAATGAATAATGGCAGTACACCTTTCCTGATCATGATGCCGTCAAGATAGTTAACAACCCCCTACTTTTTTCTGCCGCCAAGTAGCAGTATTTGTATTACCGTGTTCAAGTCTGAAAGTTTTAGAAAATCTGCATAATAACAAGCTGTGAGGCTTTCCATCTTAGTTGTCAAAGGTGACAATGCATACAAATGCGTTTTTAGTCTTCCTTATTTGAAATTGGTTGCAAGTGTTCGTCGGCTGCAGTACTACACAGTGCAGCCACTTTTGTCACTATAGTTTAAAAATGTGTTGATTATATTTTATCAAATAAACTAACAAATCGGCTAAAAATCTTACCCAATGGTAAATGGCTGCAAAAGTGCATTGACATCTGCAACCAACACCAAGAAAAAAACACTACAGAAATGTTATCGCTGATAAGGAATAAGATGAAATGCTCATAGCCTGTCTTTATCACGGTCATCTATACCTTTCAAACGAGAGCACTGTTTTGAATGCATTACTGCTTACTAATAGTAAGGAGGTGGTATCAATCCATAAAAAATATCACTGGGACTATGACCTAGTGATAATCAAATTATAATTCATAATCAAAGTCGGGCGTATGTAGGTGACTACAGATTTTAAATAACACTAACCATCAGGTGGGCTACACGCTTCCTTGTTACTCTTACCCTCATTGAAAATTCTAAGAGAGGGCATTGAACATCATGTTGACATCTAAATTATAAACAAAAACAAAGGGTTCTGTCCCACCTTGTACGAATGAATGCAAGTCGTTAGGCGAAGTGCTTCCTAGTGTCGCCCTACTGCCCCCGAGTGTAGAGTTACAAGTGTATGTTTTTGTTCACCGACTGTGATAGTAAAGGAGACTTATGATTTAGATTGTATAGTTTTTATTTATAAGTCGATACCTTTTACTGGTGAACATAGGCCTCTTCTATAATAGGATGAGTTGTTATGATCGCCAAGCTTAGGGGCTGGATTTTGGGAACTTTGACGCTGCACCCTCCGACTAGGTATATATCGGGCATATACGCGATGATACTTTCCAGTATTTTGGAGGTCATGAGGTCTTTAGGTCTCTTCAATAGCTGCTTCTGTCAAATCCTATAGGATGCAACTAATTAGTAGGACTACTTTTATGCCTATGAGTGCAAAGTCACAGATAAAGTAAATATCTAAATATTTTTATTCAAATTGGTTATTAAAAAGTATTAGTGAAAAGTGAAAAAAAGCTACGCCATCGTTTCAAGTATTCCCATTTTTTATCATTGGCTTTCACCAACAAGGTATTTGTTTACCAAGTCCATACTTCTGATACGGCATCATTTACATCATCAAAGGAGTTTTTACCTGTATAAATTTGATATATCAATGAGATATAATCAGCAATCAACACTGTTTCACATAAGTTTTTAGTGTATAAGGGAAGATAATTTAAATAAATTAAAAATAGCAATGGTACCAATATTGATCCTTAGGGCATCCCCAAAATTAAGGGTTGCTCCCAATACCTCAGTTCCATTAATAACTACTTTTGCAACCAGTCAGATAGATATGATTTTATAAGGTTAGCTGAGTTTATTAAGTCCTTATATTATGTATAACAGTCTATCCTGATCATCATAGATAAGTTAACAAACTCCTATAGCGTTCAAATATAAGTTTGAGAAGTGCAATGTTTACATTAGTGGTACTTTTAACTTTAGAGAAATCATACTGACTTTTACGAAATAATTTGTTAACCGAAAAACAGCATACTCAACTGACTATTCCTTACTTGTTCAAAAATTGATAAGCAAAGGTAGAACAGATATAAGTCTAAAACTATTGGGATCACTTTTAATACCAGACTTAAAAAGGGGACTCAGCCTCCGTAGGTACTACCGATTTACCTGTCGCCAAATATAAGCATATGGCCAGCCCGTTGCCACTTTCACGTTTCAGGGATATAACGTCATCGTGTCCTACAGCTCTCTGCAGTTAGATAGGATACGAACATCTGTCTGCCAGAAAAAACCAACTGCCAGCTAAACACAGAGCGTGGCAGCATCGTTTCCAGGACACCTGAGATTTTGAGTAAGATTGAGAAGTTCTATGACCATCTGTACACATCATCGTTGGAGCCACACGCAAGTGTAAATAACGAAACAAGAGCAAGTCTTATCCGAAACTATTCCGATGATATCCCGAATGTCAGTCAGAACGAGATTAGAATGGCTCTCCAGCACCTTAAAAACGGCTAGGCTCCAGGCTAGGATGGAATTACAGCGGAGTTTCTGAATGCGAGTGGAAAACCGGTACTAAAAGTCCTTCAGAAGCTCTTTAATTCCGTCCTCCACGGTGGAGATATCCCTGAGATGTAAAGCAGAAATGCGGTTGTTTTGTTCTTCAAGAAGGGCGACAACGCTCTCTTGAGGAACTACCGACCGATTTCCCTACTGTGCCGCTTCTACGTGCTGTTTTCGATGACTTCCAGCCTCCCGAAGAAATCAGTTTTCGAAAAGGCTTCAGTACCTTAGACCACAGACATACCCTTCGGCAGATAGTACAGAGGACCGAAGAGAACAATCTGCCACTTTTCCTTGTGTACGTGGACTACGAGAAAGCTTTTGATTGCGTCTGAATTCGGGCGGTGTTACATTCCCTTCAGCGGTACCAAGTTGACTGTCGGTATATCGAAGTGCTGAAGTACTTGTACAGTGGGGCTACGACGGCTATCCGAGTACAGAACCAGAGTACGAAACCTATCTAACTGCAGAGAGCTGTAGGACACGACGACGTTATATCCCCGAAACTCTTCACAGCTACATTGTAAGACGTTTTCAAGCTACTGAACCAAAAAGGATACGGTATTAACATCAATGGCGATTACATCACTCACCTTCAATTCGCAGACGATAAAGTCCTTATGTCAGAATCGCTGGAGGACCTTAGCACTATACTCAATGACCTCAACAGTGCCCCCCATCGGATAGGTTTTAATATGAACATGGACAAAATACAGATCATGTGTAATGTCCATGTCACACATATGCCGGTAGTTATTGGGAGCATTAAGCTCGAAATTGTTGACGAGTATGTTTATCTGGGACAAATAGTTCGACTAGGTAAGTCCAACTTCGACCAAGAGTTCAATCAATGGGTTCAACTCGGCAAGGCAGCGTTCGGGAAATTATGGCACGACTTCTAGTCAGGTATAACTAAAAACCTGAAAACGAGATTGTACAATCAATGCATGTTGCCAGTGATGACTTATGTATCTGAGATGTGGATTCTCACTGCTAGCCGTATAAGGGCGATGCTTGGGGTTTTCTCTGCCTGATAAACTTAGAAATGAGGACATCCGCAATATAACCAGAGTGATCGACATAGCGCAACGGTTTAGTAAGCTGAAGGAGTAATGGGTCGGCCATATAACTCGAAGAACCGATAACCGATGGGAAAAAAGGTACTCGAGTGGCAGCCTCGTACATATATGAATAGTGTGGGGTGATCCCCACTAGATGGAGTGACGACCTGGTAGGGCATGCAGGAAGTCGATGGATGCAGGTGGCTCTGGACCGTGCTTTATGACATTCCTTGGTGGAGACCTATGTTCAGCAGTAGACTTGTTAATGGATGTAATGATGATTAATGAAAATACCCTTTAGTCTGTGGCAGCACATGAATTGAAGCTATTTGCGTATGGTTAAAAAATAATAAGCGAATGTAATTTTTTATATATTAATGAAACAAAATATATTTAGTGTAATTTATTTAGATATTTAGGCAGTTAGTGCATAGAAGTACGTATTGAAAGGTTGGATCCACATTTGATCATCTTGACATATCAAGTGTATAACATGAATTGTTTGTATGACATCTTATATAATATCGTATTATCGGCGTATCGGAATAACAGCTTTTTTATTTGTGGATGCTACTCCCCGTATCCCGATTTCCCCGATTTTACCCGATCCTTGTCTCTTTTCCGAGTCTAATGATAAATAATGTAACAAGCCAAAAATACACGATACATCAAGATGATCAAATGTGAACCCAGCCTACGGTATAAAAACAAGTCGGTTCGGCAGACTTCGGCTGACTGACGACTCGGATTAGCCTTAATCACCACTTCATCGTCGTCATAAATATTTTACATTAACATGATTCATGCCAATGTACAATGGCATCGTTATATTGCCATAATCTTTCGGAAGCTATAATATTTTTGTATCTTTTTTCACAATCATTTCTTATATTACCTACGGGACGAAACGATTTGACGGAATTCACCACCACTAGGCACAGCAAAAAAACTTTATAGTAATAAAAAGTAACCATACTTCTTGTAGTTGGAAAAATCTGTACAGATTTTATCCTCAATCTGAATGCTTCCATTTTTAAAATAACTTGAAGAAAATAATGTCTTTTAGTAGTGTATTTATTAACTTCTGAAGTTAGTTTGTAGAGTGATAGTTTAGTGCGCTGCTGCGATAGTTTGCATCTGCATTTTAAAGAAAGTTTATACGTATATTTTTTGGACTTAGTAATTTTTATATATTTAACATTTACATTTTTAAAATACACATCGCGTTTTATATATAATTACATTTTAATAAATTTGTTACTTAAAAACCACTTTCATCTAAAATACTTACCAATACATTAATCATTTTACCTATCAACTGTGTAATCAATATTTATTGTCGCTCTCTAAGGGCGGGTATAGGTTTTGCGTAGCTTCGGTACACCCTCAAAGCACTCAAACCAACACTTTAACCTACCAACAGGTACAATCGATATTTCCGGACGCCCCTCGGAGGGGAGGTCATGCAAACAGACTGATAAATACTTAGGAACGACAGTCAAGTATACAATGATGTAAAAATCGTTATAAGACATATTTACTTTTTATAATGTATACTATTGTACACAATTTTTTCTAGTAACTTTTTGTATTTAAATAACAGAATTCATTCATTAAGTTTATGTTTGCCTAATGCTGTCATCGCATCACTTTGACAGCATTTTTCTTGTTCTTTTTCTTGTTCTTCAGCCACTATAAGCCCTCTAAAATTTAAAAAGACTCCGGATAAAAACACTTCAATATCGTCCTCACAGAATCATAATTCGAAGAGACAAAGGTAACGTTTACTTATCGAAGTGGAAAAGGTTATATAAAACATTATGTAGACTCTCTTGCAGTTTCAACATAAAAGGCAGATTTTATTTGCTCCGCAGATGCACAACTGGGATATGGAAATAGGTGTGTTTACATTTTGCACAGCAATGTTTCCCTTGAACAGGCGAAATATGTTATAGCAATCAAAGTGTGACCTTCGTTTTTTTAAATGTTAGTTGCAGGTCTCCGTAGTTTAAGGTGACCACCTACCATAAGGAACACTATTAGGTCGTTTGTTATCTAACATTATAAAAAATTTAGGAGCCTTAATGTACAAAGCTTGTAATGGGTTAATTCAAACTAAAAATTTTAACAGCTGTTCATTTTTAAATCCAAATTATTTAATACCGATTTTATCGCGTGTCCATTTGTTTTAGAATTGCATTTCACTATCACTGATATTGAGGGTTTTATGCAAATTTGTTCTGTTTTAGAAAACATTTTTAAAATTATATAAAGCATTTATTATAGCAAAAGGCTATTTCAGGCTTGTGAGGTAATAAAAGCAATAATAATTCCATTCCTTTAGATAATCCAACAAAACATAATTTTTGTTCATTTACGCATTCTAATAATGGTAAAATATAATAATACAAAAAAAATTCATCACATGTTTTCGTGCTTATCTATCACTTTTCAATTCGTTAAAAACACGTAATATACATAAATTTCCTCATCCTTAAGAATTACGAAATTCACGTAAAATTCACATATTTGCGCTTGTGTTTCGAGCGATTAAATTGCGACGCCCGAATAATATACACACATTAACAATATCTACCGCCAATTATATCGCTGACAGGCTCGGTCTTATATTTGTTTATGTAATTGTAAATGTAGTTTGTTGATTTGTTCAAATAGTTGGATAAACTGGTAATTTTATGTAAAAGGCGCGCATGTGTGAGTGCCTGCATTGATGCGTGTGCTTGTATGTATAAAGTTCTTGTATGTATAAGGTTCTTGTCTTGTTTCACATCTCTAAGAAAATCGAGATTTTGTTTTTCAACCAATTTTGAATGCTTAATTACAAAATGTATAGCGGAATTACTCTTCATTCTAATCGATTTCTAAATTTATAAAGGGAACTAACAATAATTTACTAAATGGAGGGTTGATAGTGAACAAAGGCCGAATTGAACCCACATCCATTTTCTTATTTTATTTACCTACTGTGAAACAAGATAAATTTATTTTTAAAAATAACTTTGTCAAAGTGAAAAACCATAGGGCGTTCGAGATTCTTTAATGATATTAAAAATGTCAGAGGTGAATATAGTTTAATAGAAGGAGGGTGTAGTATGAGAGCAATAATTTATAGAAGATACAATTTGTGTTTATTGGATTACTGTGGTTATTGGAAAAAAAAATATTTTTACATATTTATTATTTCTTCTTCATTTGATATAAGATTTCGTTACTTTCTAGTGAAATGAGTTGTAGATATTTATCTACATATTTAGTGCGGAACAAAACACTTTGCTTCAATTGGAAGTCGTAAGACTCAATAAATGATCCCTACTAGCCCGCATCGCTTTTAAAATAAATATCTACTTCAAAAGCATTAACTTTGAGTATCTCTTTGATTTACTAATTTTTATACAGAAATCCTCAACAACCTAACGGTCTCATGAGACCGCGGTCATATTCCGTCAAATCCCTAGCGGTCTCATGAGGTCGCGCCCACCCACAGCTTTTTAACCCGTAAAAACTTACACATAGAGACTACTTTTCTACGAAGAAGCTTAGCATTATATAATCGATATAAAATACTCTATCCTCTAGTGTAATAAAAAAACTGTTATCCTATGAATATTTATTTATAATCTACGTTCATTTCATACGCCATTTTCGCGTGAATGTTTTTGTGTCGATTTTTGGATTTTTCTAGTGTTTTAGTATAATGTTTTATCATAAAATTGTAGAGAAAGGTTTTGTGTGTATATAATCTATCATTTTTCGTAAATAATTTCGAGTAATAAATATTGAAATAATTGTGATTTTCAAGCTGCCGACACTCGCTTGGTATGTTTTTTTGTTATCAAAATACGATAAATCTTTTTGTAATGAAGTAAAACCTGACTTTTGTGTAGACCACAGTAGTACTTTGTATAGATTTTATAAGGCTAAACTTCTTCATAAAAAAGTGGTCTCTAAATATAAGTTTTAATGGTTTTTAATGCTGTGGATGGGTGTGGTCGCATGCGACCGCTCGGGATTTTTATGGCGCTGGAAGGGTTAATTTCGTTTCATATTACTAACGAAATAAGTAGTCAGTAGAGATGTTTAAAATTCAACCTCAAAATATTTCATTATCATTATAAATACCTTTCCTTTAAGAGAGAGGTCACGTCCAACAGTGAACTTTTATGGGCCTTGAAGAAGAAAAAAGTTTAAAGGGAAGAATGTTTTAAAGGTCTAAATTGCAGTTTATTAGTTATTTAAATTGGCGTAAAATTATGTAGAATTACATCACACATTCTTGAATGATGTTCAGTTATTAAAAAACTACAATAGTTTTGGACATTTATTTTAAATCTCATATAAAAATATGACCGGTAAAACTATAAAAATAAAACAACACAATTAACAAATTTACATTTCTAAATGAAATGTACCGGTATATATAAAGAAAATGTTATTTATTTAATACTAAAACTTCATTCGTAACGAAAGAAACAATTACAAAATTTAAAAAAGCGACACTGCATCTAGCTCAAGGGGAATATCTAAAACAATAATCTCGACGACAAGTAAATGTTGCAACTGTAATGAAAGGGTGGGCTTCGGAGTGCAGAGAGTAATATTGTGTAGTGCCTGGGGGTGAGAGGGTCGGGGATGCCAATCGATATGCACCCCTGTTTTGTACGCGGCCTAATGCACCCCTCACACGACGATACACGGTTTAAAGGAAGGCAACTGCACATCAGTGTCTAAGGCCCTGAACTGGGTCGATATTTAAATATTTTTTGCATCAGTCATATAATAAATTTGAATTCTTTCCCCTTAAAAGTGAAAATAACCATACCGTTTTTGTTTTACTGCATATTATAGCGCTGTACCTTTTATTGAACAAAAACCCACTAAGGTAACAATTTCAGCTATTTTATAATATTACTTACGCATTTATGAAATCATTAGACCCAATTTTAAAGTAGTAAATAGAAAATCGATAAATAATAAAAACATAATTAAAATGTATATTTTTATTGTTTTTTTTTTAAATATAGTATATATTTCATAAGATACTAAAATAATTATTATATTAATTATTAAAAATAATAACAACTTAACCTCGTTTACTGAGGGTTTTTTTTAATAAATGATTATTTAATAATTAAAGTAAATAAAAATATACCCTTGGAATCAATATCTCAAAAATTAAACTTTCAATATAGGTAAGTAAATGGCAAGTTCAAAGATATAAAAGGAATGAAATAATATTTACATAATAGGTTCTGGACTGGGTGCAAAGACATGTTTCATTTTTATCTTATTGTGTTGACAAAGGAATATCATAAGCTTATATTACAACTCGAATCTCGTCTATATAGTCACATTAAAAACTTCATGCCCTTTTTTCCCCACCCTTGATGTATATAAGTGATGTATATAATACCATCTCTGAAATTAATCTCTTCATGGTGTAAAACAAAGTCGCTTACCGCCGTCTGTACGCTTATCTTTTAAACTACGCAAAAGATCTTGATGCGGTTTTCATCAATAGACAGAATGATTTAAAAGCAAGGTGTGTATATATATATATATATATATATATATATATATATATATATATATAATACGTGCATATATGTTGTCGAGATCCAAAAAACCCCGTGCGAAGCCGGGGCGGATCAGTTTTTATAATAATAACGGTTCATTTAATTAAAAAAACTAACCTAGTTAAAACAAATAAACATCGGTTAAAAACCTTCTTCTTCTTTGCAGTCGGATGAAAGTACAATGAATGTATTAAATAATAATCATATAGTGTGCGGACTTCACACATTACTAGCCGTTTAAGAATTCATAAGGTGAATATTTTTCGTGCGAAAATTTAATTATTTTTCTAAAATTATAGTAGGCTAGGTTACTCCTTATAACATCAGCTATCTGCCAGTAAAGGTCCCGTCAAAATACTATAAAGTAGGTAACGTTGCGGCGGCGGTCACACGGTCGGCGTATTGCTTTTTTATACTTGTGATAACTTCGAAATTAAATGTCCGATTCGAATGTACTAAAAAGTATTTTACTGCTACATAAATACCCTTAATGGTAAAGCTATTTATTTTAATAAAAATTAATACTACGTTACGAATGTAGCCAACTTTCATTTCTAATTAAATTTTAGAACACAAAAGCTATTATTATGACTTAACTATGATAGACATAATCCCTCGGGGACTTTTTTGTAGGTTATAATGAGTACTTTAATTAGTAGTACATAATTTTTATGTGTCATCAATAGTTTTCTCAGTACACATCAAATAATGAGTTTTATAAGTAAAATTTTGCTACTTTTGGTTACATTACGAATATTCCAATTTTCTTAAGGATCTCTTTGAATTCTTATACACTTCTATGAATTATAGCCCATGTTACTTCCTGATAATTTAGCTTTCCATTGTTGAAAATCGATCCAGTAATTTCGAAGCTTATTCGGTACAGACAAACATTAGTATAGAAGTATATATAGTAGCGTGTGTGCATATCATATGTTGCTATAGGGATGCCACATAAACCGAAAATCATTATCATTACGAGTATCATTAAAGCCTTTAAAATCCCATTGCTGAACATAGGCCCATAGATATATTTCCTTAATTGGAGGATATTTGCAAGAGTTGTTATGCTACGCTAGCTAGTAGGCAACTGACACAACAGAACGAAATGTGGAAATATATAATTAGATAAACAGCGGTCAACCGAAGAGTATGAAAAAATTTTGAATTAGATAACCAATACAACATGCACTATGCATTAGAAAACACACACATTTGAAATTCAAATGGTTTCCCAACCATACAATACCGCATATCCAAGTAGTAACAAACTGTGTATTGTTATGTTTATTGTTTATACAATTTCTAATAAAAATTCCGTTTTCAATTTTTACCACATACAAAGAACATTTTGTATGTACCTTTGTTATTCAATGCGGAAGTTACGTTTATTTTTATTAGGATCCTTTTATATTGTTACCCAGTCGACATTGTACTCCGCGACGACGAATATATGGATCGTATTCACAGTAATAACGTCGTAAATCGAGCACACAGATAGAATTGTACTAGAATTGTAGCCTTGAACATGTTCAAAGAATACAAGGTACAATTATTCATCTGCTAATGGTCTTTGTAACTACAACTCTTTCGACTTAATGTGAGCCAAATTGATAGCATATTACTTTTTGATTATAACATAAAAATAAATTAATGTGGGGAGAGTTTGTACCGGCGTCTACACTGGGAAATCAGTTTTACTGTGTAAAACTGATTTCCCGAAGTCTAGACTATTTTCCGCCACTTCCAAATTGACATTCCGGTGATATTTCACACATTTTAGAAATTGCGAAAAATTATCAAATAATAGGCAATGGTGTAACAAACAGTTTAAATTTTCTGCATATACATTATAAATATTATATTAAGCAAAAGTAATGTAAAATAAATGACTACGAAATTTAAGACCTAACCTACTATGATTTGCATTATAATAATATAACAATAAACTTTGGAATTTCTTTTGTCGTGAATCTGATTGTTTTATTATGTTAATCCTTAGTATTTTGAATTTTTTCTTGTCTCAAAAGAGATGGTACCTTGAAATATTCTTTGAACAATATATCTTTTGATTTAAATGTGTAGGTAAAAAATACCTATTACGAGTATTAATTGATTCTGATTAGCCTGACAATTTTTAACCTTAGAAGTAAAAATCTTTCTGGTTTCACATATTTTAGTACATACATCACCTGCCATGGATTTACTCTATTTATTATTCAAATTTGCCGTGTAGTGGCGGTTAAGAATACCCACTACCCCATATCTTCCCGTGGGTGTCGTAAAAGGCGACAGAGGGACACAGGCAGGAGATGGGCAGCAGCATCTTCCTGATAACAGCAACTGTACGACAAAAAAAAACTGCGGTTGCCAACCCGCTCGCCAAAAGTGGCTACTATGGCCCAGTCCCCGGCGGCCCCGCTATTCCTGGCTACGGTGGCGACCATGGTAACGGCGGGGCAGGGGGTGCTAAGAATCTCCGGTGGAGGTTCAGTTGCCACCTACGACGACTCGACCTGGCAACATTTAACGCACGCACACTGAGGACTGACGAGAAGATCCTAGAGCTGGAAGAAGAGATAGACAAGTTGCGCTGGAGTATTATAGGATTATCCGAGGTCCGAAGAGAGGGGGAGGACACGGTGATTCTCGAATCCGGCAACTTGTTCTATCACCGGGAGGGCGACCATCTGTCCCAAGGAGATGTCGGATTTATCGTCCACAAGTATCTCGTCAACAACGTCGTAAAGATTGGGAGTGTGTCGACGAGGGTCGCGTACCTGATACTCAGAATCACCAAACAGTATTCGCTGAAGGTCATACAGGTTTACGCACCAACCTCGGCACATCCCGATAAGGAGGTGGAGGAAATGTATGAGGATATTTCCAAAGCCATGCATTCCTCCAAAACCCACTACACGGTGTTCATGGGAGACTTCAACGCAAAACTAGGCAGAAGAGAAAGCGGTGAGCTGAAGTTAGGGAAATTTGGAGTAGGGCAACGGAACCGAAGGGGCCAGCAGCTGGCCGACTTTATGGAGAAAGAGGGACTCTTTATGATGAACTCTTTCTTCCAGAAGCGGCCCCACAGGAAGTGGACCTGGTCGAGCCCCGACGGTTCGACAAAAAATGAGATTGACTTCATTATGACGACCAGACGCCAACTGTTCAGTGATGTCTCAGTGATCGCAAGGGTGAAAACTGGCAGCGATCACCGAATGGTTAGAGGCACACTGAACCTAAATGTTAAATTGGAGAGGTCTCGTCTAATGAAGTAAACGCTCCGTACCCTCGTGCTCTAATCCAGAATCCCGAAAACTTTCAGCTCGAGTTACGTAACCGCTTTCAGTGCCTACAAGATTGCAATGCAGTGGATGATATGAATGACAAGCTCGTGGAAACTGTCCATGCGGTCGGAGCTAAGTTCTGCAAGACCCGCCGCAGAAGAACCAAAAACTCTCCGATCACACTCTTAATCTCATGGCTGTTAGACGGGAGATGAGGCTGCAATCGTCAACAGATTTGACAGCATGCAGGCAACTGAACAGACAGATCTCGAAATGCATGCGGCGAGACTTACGCAACTTTAATACTGCTCGTATTAAAGAAGCGATCGAGCGGAACCAGGGCTCCAAAGTCTTTGCCAGAGATCTGTCTGCCAGTAAGAGCCAACGGTCAAAGCTGAAGACTGAGTGTGGCGGCATCGTTTCCGGGACACCTGAGATTTTGAGTGAGATTGAGAGGTTCTATGGGCAGCTGTACACATCATCGTTGGAGCCACACGCAAGTGTGAGTAACGATCCAAGAGCAAGTCTTATCCGACACTATTCCGATGATATCCCGGACGTCAGTCTAAGCGAGATTAGAATGGCTCTCCAGCATCTTAAAAATGGCAGGGCCCCAGGCGAGAATGGAATTACAGCGGAGCTTCTGAAAGCGGGTGAAACACCGGTACTTGAAGTCCTTCAGAAGCTCTTCAATTCCGTCCTCCATGGTGGCATTACTCCAGAGGTGTGGAGCAGAAGTGCGGTGGTCTTGTTCTTTAAGAAAGGCGACAACGCTCTCTTAAAGAACTACAGACCGATTTCCCTTCTGAGCCGCGTCTACGTGCTGTTTTCGAGAGTCATTACGAATCGTCTCGCACGCAGACTCGACGACTTCCAGCCTCCCGAACAAGCCGGTTTCCGAAAAGGCTTTAGTACCATAGACCACATACATACCCTGCGGCATATTGTACAGAAGACTGAAGAGTACAATCTGCGACTTTTCCTGGCGTATGTGGACTATTAGAAAGCCTTTGATTCCGTCGAAATTTGGGCGGTACTACAGTCCCTTCAGCGGTGCCAAGTTGACTGTCGGTATATCGAAGTGCTGAAGTGTTGTACAGTAGGGCTACGATGGCTATCCGAGTACAGAGCCAGAGCTCGAAACCTATCCAACTGCAGAGAGGTGTAAGACAGGGTGACGTTATATCCCCGAAACTCTTCACCGCTGCATTGGAAGACGTTTTCAAGCTACTGGACTGGAAAGGATACGGTATTAACATCAATGGCGAATACATCACTCACCTTCGATTTTCCGACGATATAGTCCTTATGGCAGAATCGCTGGAGGACTTAAGCACTATGCTCAATGACCTCAATAGTGCCTCCCAACGGATAGGTCTTAAGATGAAGATGGACAAAACAAAGATCATGTTTAATGTCCACGTTACACCTATGCCGGTAGTTGTTGGGAGCACTATGCTCGAAGTTGTTGACGAGTACGTTTACCTGGGATAAATAGTCCGACTAGGTAAGTCCAACTTCGACCGAGAGGTCAATCGACAGATTCAACTCGGCTGGGCAGCGTTCGGGAAATTACGACATATCTTCTCGTCAGGTATACCTCAATCTCTAAAAACTAGATTGTACAACCAGTGCGTGTTGCCAGTGATGACTTACGTATCTGAGACGTGGTCCTTCACTGCTGGCCGTATGAGGACGCTCAAGGTCGCTCAGCGAGCTATGGAGAGGGCTATGCTCGGAGTTTCTTTGCGTGATAGACTCAGAAATTCGGATATCCGCAGTAAAACCAGAGTGACCGACATAGCCCAACGGATTAGTAAGCTGAAGTGGCAATGGGCCGGCCATAAAGCTCGAAGAACCGATAACCGATGGGGAAGAAAGGTTCTTGAGTAGCAGCCTCGTACCGATAGGCGCAGTGTAGGGTGACCAACCCCCCACTAGATGGAGTGACGACCTGGTGAGATATGCCGGAAGTCGATGGATGCAGGTGGCTCAGGACCGTGCTTTGTGGCATTACTTGGGGGAGGCCTATGTTCAGCAGTGGACTTGTGAAGGGCTGTAATGATGATGATGATGATGATTATTCATATTTGGAAAGTGAACCGTGGATTTTCCTGAAATACCTATTCCACCCCGTTATATATAGCCTGTCTGATTTCCTAAACTTTCAGCTTATTCCCGCAGCGTCCTCAATATGTAGGTATACAATGTTATTCTAAAATGTTGTCAATTACTACTTTATGTATCTGTATGTAAATGATCAGCTCAATGTCTAAATTCTGTTGGAAAGTGTATAATTTACTTAATTAACCCTTTAATTTAATTTTAAATGTTTTGCTGTTTTCTTTAATTTTATCTCTTGCACACCATTTCGTTTTGATATAAGTAATTTCTTTAAATTTTAGAGTAATTTCCAAAGTTAAAATAAATTGCAAGGGAATAATTATCCGACCAATATACATCACAGCCTACCTTATTGTACAGCTGTGTGTGTTACTAGACAGTGATCTAGCCATCGTATACATTTCACTTATATAAGTGCATGAATTTATTCCCTTTAAGTTGTTAACGTCTGCATATAACCTGCATCGATCTCCACAAAAGTTTATTTATTCTGTGTAGAAAGATAGCCTAAAACAAATCTTAATCTAAAAGAAAAGTAAAACACTTGAATTAAAATTCTCGTCTATTTCACAACGCTGAAATATATTATAAACTTTGTTTAATATATCTGTAAGTTTCATCAAATTGTTCATTCACATCGTGTTTTATAAGCTTGATGAACTGAAAATATTAAAAAAAATTGATTATTGAGATAAACATTAATCGCTGTTATTCTAAGCTCTTTACTAGAGAAAACGGAAACTAAGGGGAATTTCCTTTTTTTAAATTAAGTAATTATGAATACATTATCAATTTAATAATACATAATTATTAAAAATATCTAAAGGGCCGGCCGCTTCTTTCGAAAACATCAGCTAAGTTTTATTAATAACTATTTAAGGACCACAAAGTAAAATTCTGAGGATTTATGTCATAAAAACCATTTCGAAGTAAAAGTCAAAGTCAATATTTTGAATTCAATTAAGGTTTGATAAGATATACATATGTATATTTTTATGAACAACTTTTTATTTAAGCACTTTGCAACTTTACCGATTTAATGTTTTGAGTATATTGCATTTAGATTTTAAAATTGAAGACGACTCTTATTGTTTAATCGTTAACGAAAATTACTTCTATAAATGTTTTTAGTTTTTGTTGTTGTAGTTTTTATAAATGTTTCTCTAGGAAAATGGTAATTGTGTGCCTGGTACGTTATTGTAAAAGTTTGTCATAGCGAAATCACTAATCGCACACAAAAAGTGAAGTAATACTTTTATATGCTCTTTTATAAAGGAGTATAAATACAGAAATAAATTTTAACAAAATGAACATAATAAAATTTCTAATTTTCAAATTTTTAATAAAATATAAAGTATTGCAAAAGTTCAATAACATATTATAATCAATTTTATATGCCTTTTATTAACTGCTTTTACTATGCTTTCTTATACAAATACTAACGTAGCTCTTGAAGTGAATATTTTGAACGCACTTTTCTGAAGGTTGCGGTAAGGTAACGTTTGAAGCGGTCAAATAACAATTTAGTAACGTGCATATTTCAATATTAGATCCAATTGTCAGATATTCCACTACAGTGACGGACAAAGAGAAGTTAAATGCATTAAACTGGTCATACATCGCACACATACACTAAGGTGTAATCTATGGTTATGCAGCAGAAGGACAGCTATTGAGTGACATTACAAAAGGTATTGTACGTTGGGACTAGTTTATCTCATATTCGCCGAGACAGGACTTGTTACGCACTGATAGTGTTCAAAGCATCGCTTGTTCGCAATGTATAGAGTCATGTTACTGATAAACTACGATCTGACTTAAACATCTTCATGTTGTTATAAATAATCAATTTCATACATACGTTCATTCATTATTACTCTCTGTCTTTTGTTTATTATGTTTTGGAAGCCTTCACAAAAATTATAATAGTAAATGTTTTAATTAAACTTATTAGATACATGTTTTAATTTTTTAACTGGTGACCAACCTCAGCTTACTTTTTAACTTCCCGCTATGAAAATCAATGATTTTCAAAAAATGGGGAGGTTATGGTTTTAACCCCGGTTTTCGAAAATCGAGTTCTCATCAGATTTCGACGTTTCGAGGTCGATTATGTCCGTATGTATGTATTATATGTGCGTGTGTGTGTGTGTGTGTGTGTGTGTGTGTGTGTGTGTGTGTGGGTGTGAGTGTGTGTGTGGGTGTGAGTGTGTGTGTGTGTGTGTGTGTGTGTGTGTGTGTGTGTTTGTGTGTGTGTGTGTGTGTGTGTGTGTGTGTGTGTGTGTGTGTGTGTGTGTGTGTGTGAGTTTTTTTCATAAAGCAGTTTTCTGAGAATTACTTCGACACCCTTGATCAATTCTATAATCTAATCAGCTCTTCTACTTAAAAAGCGACTCTAAACCGCATCAAAAACGATTGATTTAGTCGAGAGATGGTTGCCGAAAGAAAGCTCGAATAAGTTTTTTTTTCAAAATAATTTGAAAACTTTCCATGAAATAAATTAATTTTGTAACAAATGAAAAAAATGTGGTTTCCCAATATTAGTGAACATTGGATTTTTTTGATATTGAAATTAGCGGGAAGTTACAGGAATGGCCTGCAGGGTCAACCAATTTTTGATGTTAAACTTCTTTCCGCACGCTTGATTTGGGGACTAAGCTGGCAAATGCGTCACGAAAGCGTTACGAAGTGTGATCGGGCGAGGCGAAAGGTAGTTGAGCTGAATCAAATCTGCATAACCACGTAATAGTGAGACACAACTTAATGCATTCTTGCCTTATTTTTGCCCTTCGCCGACACTACACTAAATATCATTTTAATCAAAAAATAGTGGCTGCTTTTATTTTTTAAATATTCAATGTTCAATCAAATAGTTCAATGGTATTTCCATTCAAGAAAGTATTACAAACGGTCGGATTTATAGTGTGACAGTAATTCATGACGTAAAAAAAGCGTAAAATAATCCTATATGTTTTTAAAAAATTATAAAAAATACGTTGGATAAGTATTACAAAACTTCAACTTAAAAATACAAGATAGTCATTCCGTTTCGAAAGTGATGGTTGTTTTTGATACAAGGGTGGTAATTACACAAATAATTTTTGTGTCGAGGTGTAAATAACAAAAAACTGTAAGGCAGCTATAATTTCGTGGAATCATCTGTAACGAAATAAGCAAACCATTCAGAACAATATCTTGTATATAATAGTTGATGCTTTACGAAAAATTAAGTGGGGACAAGAAAAAAAAACGAAATTACAATTTCTCGCGGTTTTACTCAAATATAAAAAAATCTGCATATTACTGAGAAATTTATATTTTTATATTCATGTATAATTATTATTATTATAATTATTATTATTTATGTATTCAAAAAACATTTTTCACAGTCACCACAATTGGTTTTGTATATTTACATACAACTTAGCTTTACTATCTGTCCATACTACACGGTAAGAAGCCAGTGGAATGTTTACTGATAGATTTTTTAGATAGACTAGGCTACTGTTTCAAAGCGACAGTAGCCTAATGGCAAGGCGCGGACCGCGACCTCAAAAAGATCGTGGGTTCGAATCCACCATTCCACTACTGGCGTGAACCACTCGTAACACAAGCAATTTAAGCTTACCACGAGTGGTAAAGGGGAATATTAGTAATGTTTATAGCATTGTTGATATTCTTTTTAAAAAAAAAAATTTCAAATTGCACGGTATGCCACACCAGTTACTGATAATACTTCTTCTACATGTGCACTAATCGTAATATTCTGGATAAATATTATGACCAACTTATCAATATATACCTTGCAACTTAAACAGCACTACTTAAATAATGTAACTTATTTGTAAAGGACATTAACTCAAAATCTATATTTGAAAAACATTTAAAAGAATATTCTGTATATAAATTAGTAGAAGTATTAATGTCAACGAAGATGTTGACGGCGGCATCAGAAGGCGCTACTAAAATGACAGAAATGAGATATCTGACCCTGAAGAATTATGTCAGTATGAATTGGAAAACCAAAGTTTGTATATAGAATGAATAAATGGCGTGGCAGATCATTTCAATGAAATAAATTACTCTTTGTTCAATGTTCTCAATCAATAAATGTTTAATTAATTTAAGCGTTCTAATTGCTAAGCCTTGCGGCTACTTCTCAGTTACTTTAAAATAATTAACGATGTGAATAGTGTTCTATTAAGTTTAGGCTTGTTTGAAGTTATCATACAATCATGCAAGATATTTGCTTTATATTAAAAACCTTTTAAATTTTTGACTCCTCAAGGGCAAACGGAATGTATTCCATTCTGTTACAGGGGAAATATATTAAAAATATCTGAATTTATGGGTTTTCATTTTTTGCCCGGATCCCCAATTTTTTTTTTAAAACACGAGTAACCTAAGTTACTCCTTATAACATCAGCTATCTGCTAGCGAAAGTCCTGTCAAAATCTGTCCAGCCGTTTTGGAGATCACCGAGAATAAACAGACAGACAAGATTGTTACGCAAAATTGTTTTAGTTATAAGTATCGTATATACTATCATGCATTTGGTAAAAAGCTGTTATTTTGGCATTACAAACAGACACTTGTTTTTTATTTATTTGTTTATAATAATAATAATTCCTTTAACTAAATGTTTCATAAACCCAAGAAGACATTGTATGATACGAAGTGAGCTTTATACGATTATTCTTTGAAAGAATACTCGAGGAGTTTTAAAAAGCGTTGTTAACAAAGACTAGTCAAAAGCTTAGTTTAGAATTACACAGCTTATCACTTTGTGCGACTACAATGAGGGATTACTCACTCGCATCATTTCACGCTTCAAGCAACTAAACCCTTGTAGGCAGTTTAATGCAGTGGAAGGGCGTTGTTTAAATTAGGTGCACAATTATAATCAAGCAGGTCTGTATATCTATACGTCTAAAATTAATAAAATTTTATAGTAATTATTATATAGAAATATTTCATTAAAATTATATACATATGCGGCAATTTCAATGAAATTTACAATACACTTTCTTTCGGAGGCAAAAAATTGATATGGCTAGGTCTCATTATGGTATAATTCGCTTCCACCGTATTTTAACACACAATGCGTCAAGATTGCAACAGCGTAATGACTGGAGCGCAGGACTACCACGCCGGAGTGCGCGAATTCGAATTTAATTTTTTATTTTTATTCGAATTTAATTTCGAATAAGGCAATCTATGGGGAAGGCGTCTGTTTAGCAGTGGACTTGTTTAGATTGTATTTGATGTAATGAATATATATATATATATATATATATATATATATATATATATATATATATATATATATATATATATGTTAACGTATCGGTTCTAATAATTTGGATAAAATTTTATATTTTATTTTACTTTGTTTTTATAGACATTTTATACGTGGTAGAGCCATGCTGCAGTTATATTACGAGTAGGAGTATAGTTGTAGCACGAATGGGTCGGCTCGACCGGGGAAGGACCACGCTCTCACAGAATACTAATAGCTTAATGCTGCTGTGTTGTTTACTTGATGAGCGTAGAGAACCGGAGACCTTTTTTATGAGGCTTTATGAGAGGCATTCCATATTAGTCGTCACGGGTGACAACGCATCTACATTTTGATTCGTAATCGAGGATAGATATGTTTTTTTGTAAAATTATAAGCTCCCTTTTTTATACAGGAATATTGACGCAAAGTTACTCCTGCAACGGCTTCGACACTGCGGGAAGTGCGATCTCTTCACCCTTGCGTAGCAAATCACAGGCACCCATGCTCGCCTCTGCAGCTTCGGCTTATTGGTCGCCTTCGGCGACCAGCCTCAGCCGCTACGGCTCAGTTAGGTGCCTGCGATTTGCTACAGCGGGCGGGGGCTGCTCTCCCTCTAAAATCTAAAAATACTCTAGGGGTAGGGTAGACAACATTACGTGGATTCGGGGTGTGCTAATTCGGTTTTAGAACCAATTCGACCAATCTTATCTATAAAGTCTGGTTGCCCTATACTCTGCCATGATAGTAAGTAAGTGGTTGCTCTAAACTCTGCTATGATAGTAGGAAAATGAAATAATGTAATGTGAATTGTTATCATTTTATTTTCTGAAAAACCTCTTGACTGCTCTCCACTGCGACTCAATTTGTATGTGATTAACTTTTTTAGAGTGTATCTGTGTTAAAAAAACAAATTGACATATTTGCGTTTCGTTATTACACAATTTTTAGTGAAATTTGTTTTTATCGTAATTAATTCAAAACGCATTTCCCACATCTAAAACAATGTAATAGGTTCAAGCTTAATCCTAACAAGCCTCTTAGAGTAAAAACATTATCAAAATCAAGTACCGGATGTCTATAGCCAACCTCTCACATGTGATATATACACTGCCAAGCATATTTGTTGAGACCACTCCACGTTTTCAATTGAAAACTTCTACCTCACCCACCATATTTACCTTACCTAACATGTTGTGATTATTACGTGTTTTCAATAATCAAAAATAAAGAATATTAAAATGGTAAGGGTTTTAAAAATAAACAAGACGCACTGGCTGCTTACAATTTCGAGATTTCTAAAGAGTCTAAAGAAGGTGGTCTGAGGTGTTTTCCAAGTGGCTAAGACGTATGGAAGAATGCTCAAGATACTTTGATGAAAATATCATTATCAGAAAACCGACTTATGTTGCTACATTTAGGAGGATGGTGACTGATGACTACCTTTCTTCTTCCAGCAAGTAACTTTCATATTTAATTGTTTCTGCTTGTATGTGACTTGACATTTTAAATTATTTAATTTGTTTTAGTTATGTTCGTATGTAAGTATACTTAAAATGTATGTATTATGTACTATTTAAACATTATGTATGAAATGTATCATATATTACTTAGGTTAATTGTAGTTGTGTATATTTATTTTTGTATTTACACTTATGGTATGTCTATTTATATATTTACATTTACGTATAAATTATCCACATATTTTATGGCACCTGCTAAAGTTCTCTGCTTAGCTCATGGTTGGCTGGTACCAATTGTACATTTTAAGTGCAATAAAGTTTTTTTTTAAATAAATACAAAAAATTATTAGTAATAAAGAATAAATATTTTTTGGATTTTAGTAGATGGATCATATGTTATTTATATATTTTACGTGGTGGAGTTATGCTGCAGTTATAGTTACAGTACGAATTGGTCGTCTTGGCCGGGGAAGGACCATGCTTTCACAGAATAACCGCGTAAAATAGCAGCTCAAGGATGTTGTGTACGTATGGTGAGTATAGAGAACCTGACATACCTTTATCGGGTAAAAATGCGGTAAAATGCATCTTAGACATCACGGTTGACAACGCATCTGCATTTTCGTTCTTAATCAAGTTGTTTGTGGGCCACAGTATGCACTTACCATCAAGTTGACTGGGTGACTGTTTGTGATGATATATTCATGAGCTGTAAACCGATTTTAGTGACTCTTTTTTATTAAATAGGTTATGTTTTAATATAAATTCCAATCCTAAGTTTGTAAATATAGGGGTAAATTTTTTAATATCTATAAATATGTATTTAGACCACATTCTTGTCCTTGATCTTGTAACTTTCCTCAATCTACAAAAAAGGTCAAAAAATTTAACTTTTAATATTGTAACTGTCAAAATCCAGGAACTAAAATCCATCAAATAATATTCACTTAATCCCTTCGAAAATCTAGGTTAACGTTTAATTTTATGAGATTCGGTAAAATTTCTGCAAATAATGAGCACCAAAATAGTGTAGCAGAACAGTGAACGACATGTACTGACGACTTGTGGTGATGATAGGGCTTCTTTTTTGACTAGAAGTCTTAGGTGGGAAAGTACCTCTCTCTCAGTAATTTCATAAAGGTTTTTGCAGTTTTGTAGAGCCGTGGTATCAGATGGTTAACGCTCGCTGTATATATAACAGAACGCGAGTTACCCGAATTCAATACCCCGCCGACACAAACGAAATTATTAATTGCAATTTTAAGTGCAGATTTACCACATGCTCGGCCGTGAAGGAAAACATCGTGAGGAAACCTACATCTCTGAGGAATAAGAGAAAAAAAATATTTCGAAGACATGTGAAGTTAGTCAAAACGCGGCGGACACTTCCTTACCCTAAAACCCTCTCAGAAATTAGGGGAGGCCTGTGCCCAGCAGTGGGAAGTATATAGGCTGTAACTTTTTGCAGTTTTAATGGGTTCCTTACTATCGTGTATATAACTACATATACTATCATATACGTGAACTACCAATTCTGGCAGTTGTTGTTGCTAATACTATTATAAATTGGACATGAATGTGTAGATGTTCAGTTACACTAGGAAATACCCTGAGTATTAATGTGACATTTATACAGTATTATGTTACTTACCTGCAAGACACTGTTTGTGGCCGTACCCAGATGTCGATATTGACAAGGGTGCGGCGAAAACTACACTTTTTACTACGACATAAAATTCATAGGCCAACTACCACAATATCTCAAAAATAATGTGTCTTGTAAACTTTGCATTAAGATGTTACATAAGTGTTTTTTATTTTTTTCAAAGTCCAAATTTTGACATATCTTTTTTTTCAAGATCTCTAGAGTGATATGCTATGTTTTAGGAGGATAACTGTGTGTATATGTGTATGTGCGTATATACGTTCACAGTTAAGTTTCAGTTCGCATACAAATACGATATCGACGTCAGACTGGTTTTATTACATTTTTAACAAATTCGATACCAGCAGATATTTGTTATGAATTGCAAAATGCTAACTAACCGAATGTTAAAATTGATAAACTTTTGTACTATTTAATCAAATAGTACAAAAGGAAATAATTATTATAATGAGTATTTTTATAAATTCATGTACAAAAAATAATTTTATTCCTATTTTACTATTTCTTATTCCAGGATTCCTAATTTGGGACGTTGTAGTGTTGAATTTCTGAATCGCACCTACTTTCTTGTTAAGTGACAATGAAGATAAAAGTAATCTATTTCCACTTTTTACATTAAAAGGTCCGAATAAAATGGAAATTTTGTATTGTGAGCTTGTGGGTGGAGAAACGTAATTACTCTGAAGTTTGTAATTTTTTACAAGACGCAATGTTAACTGAAGTCGTTAAAACATTTTTTAATAATCCAAATAAATTCTAACAAAAAAAAGGTTACTTAAAGTTTAATTTTAGTATGGAATCATAATTACCTAGAAAGACACCTCACAAATATAAAGATGTCTAAGAAAATATAGTAACCATAAAATAGCTGTGCCTGCAAAACTATAATAATAATTATTATTATTAAAATGGATGGTGCCATTTTAATAATAATAATTATTGTGTGGATGGTGGAATTTGATAGAACGCGCAAGGGGCCGCAGCCTGGGGGTCGCCGGGGCGCATCTGGAGCTGGCGCTGGACGTGACAGCATGCGAATGCGCTCCCGAGCCTCTTCACTACTGGGATCACACATTTGGTTCCTAAAGACCAGGATACCACAGATCCGAGCAAATACCGCCCCATCACGTGTCTACCGACCATATACAAGACACTAACATCCATTTTGACTCAAATCAGATGATGTCGCGCGCTCAAAATGGATGTCGGGGCGGTGGTCGTGGAACCAAGGAACCACTTCTCATTGACGCGGTCATTAGCAAAGTGGTGAAACGCAACCGTCGGAACTTCTCCGCTGCCTGGATAGACTACAGAAAGGCATTCAACTAAGGCTAAGGAGGGTCCTCGAGCTGTACAAGATTGACTGTACAGTTTGAGACTTCTTCGAGCAGTGTATGGGGCAGTGAGGTACGATCCTTCGTCATCTGGGCGAGCGGATGATGGCTACGGAAAGCCACATAAGGATAAGAAGGGGTACCTTGCAAGGCGATTGTCTGAGTCCAATCTGGTTCTGCCTCTGTTTGAACCCTCTCAGTACTTTACTGGAGAGCTCCGGGACGGGTTTTCTGCTTCGGAAAGGAGGTACAAAAGTGACCCACCTTTTTTATATGGATGACCTCAAGTTATTCGCCTCCAGTCGCTCCCATCTTGTAGAATTGTTAAACATCACTTGTGAATTTAGCAGTTCTATTGGAATGGAGCTGGGGACGGATAAGTGTGCGGTTGAAAGGGGAAGGGTTGCTAGCTCTGAGGGTATAGACTTATCTATGCCCATTAGTTTAAGGACCCTTTCCGAGGCTGAAACATACCGATACCTGGGTGTGTCACAGAACATCGGAATCGATGAGGCTGGTATGAAACAGTCAGTTTGCGACGTGTTTTATGCACGCTTGACCAAAATGCTCAACAGCCTTTTGTCTGGTGTGAATAAGACACACGCATATAAAGGTTGGGTCATGCCTGTCCTCATGTATACCTTTGGCATACTCAGGTCGACTCAGACTGAACTTAACACCCTGGATAGAAAAGTCCGCACTACTATGACTTCCCATAGGATGCATCATCCGAGATCGTCGGTAATGAGGCTGTACTTGCCGCGAAAGCATGGTGGGCGTGACTTTGCGTGGCATGCATAATCGCGAAGTGTGCGGCCTCCGTAATTACTTCCTGGCGAGATCGGATGATCCATACTATAAGGACGTAATTTTTTGTGATAAAGGACTTACCCCTCTATCCTTAGCCAACGAGCAATGGCAAGAACCGGCAGTGCAGAGCATTTCCGGCCGGGAGCCCGTATGGAAGAAGAAGGAGCTCCACGGGAGGTTCTACACGAATCTACATGAGCCTTTCGTAGACACAGTAGCTTCCTTATGTCATCCTATGTCATTTATGGGAGACTGGTGCCCGTGTAGGTTCAAAGACCCGTATTACAGGTCACCCCCCCCCCCCCGAATTTACTTGGCAATAAGTATAATATTATAAAGAGATCACTCATGTTATGGATATAAATATAATATTATATAGAGCGATTTATCAGTTTGGATACATAGAAATAAAAAATATAAAACAAAAGTTATAAAACAAGAGTTTGTGACTGTTAGCTTGTCTGCGTGTATGTCTGTTAATATTTATGAGATAATTTGGAATAATTGTTCAGTATCTGTGTATGAAAGAGTCTGAAGATATTCCACGAGTCTATTTTTACATGACCATCTGTTGACTTCATAAATAGACAATTTTTGGCGTAATTTATTATATAAATACGGACCCAAAAAAGTAAAGAATTTCCTAGCAAAAGATGTGAAGAAAGGCACTAACTGAGCTATCAGATGAAAATGAAAACTTAACTTTCTTCGTTTTTTGTGAAAATAAGTTACTGTTTTATTATTAGCACTAACGCTTAGTATGACGTGTAGCAAGCCCCATGCACCTAAAAATTATTTTATTTTAAATGGTTACCAAAATAGGAAAAATATTATGAGATCATTATTTCATATATGAATTGAATAAAATCTCATACATAGATACAATACGCAGAACTGTATATTGTAAAAGCTTAACGTTAATGTAGTTTTTCTTATATAGGACACACAGAAATATCTATAAAACTCGGGTAAAAGTACATAATACAACTGACGTAAAACACCAACACTCCGGGACGTGCAGTATGTGATCATATCCTAGACGGACTCCGTCATTTCATTGCATTTGATAGACCATAAATCTTCACGAAAAAGCATCGATTCCTCCAGCAGGAATCGTTGTTCTTTCGTTACAAATTTTTGATTAAAATAACTTCTTCATACTAAAAAATAGGTTTTTCTGCAACGTAAAGGTCCTACAAAAAATTGATTTTTATTGTTTGCCGATAATTGTAAGCACATTGATAATAATATGAAGGCTCAATACTAATTTTATAAATTATAGCTGTAGGCAAAATCATGTGACATGGTTTTTTAATTTCGTTTATAATGATTTAAGTTTCATACAAGTCTTTTAATTTTACGTTTACTCAAAATAATAGTACCTAAATTAATTTAATTGAATTGAAATTAAACTTATTATTCTCTCAATTTTATCATGTTAATGTAATAGAAATGAACTTAGCATGTTGTTCCAGTGCTAGTAGTAATTTATATTATATTCCTAAAATATATTTTCTCGTATTTCTCAAACTAGAATGTTAATTTAGAGTCTTCAAAATTACGATTTACAAATATAGTAGTTCCGAAACTTGGAACCGAACATTAGCTATTCACATAAGCGAGCTTATCGCTTTAATAAACTTATTAGGTTTAAAAGTATAAATTCTGAAACAGATTGAACCTCCAATGTAAAATTATATGCCCGTCCAATTTGTGTCTTTTGAGTATGAAAAAATATAAAAGTAGAGAAAATGGAAAAAATATTTACAGACAAACGATTGAGGAGAACAAAAGAAGTCAAAGCGCTGTCAAAAGCGAAATATATTTCACATTTTTGAACAAAAGGTTTTGTCAGTTTTGTTGAATTGTTGTCTCGTTAAATTACACACGTTGGTTTCAAATATTAATAATTAAAATAAAAAATAGATAATTTGTTAGATGAATGTAATTGTATAGTTCTTTGCGGTTTTAATCCTTAATGTTGCTTAAGAAATTAGTAAAAATTAAATGCGCTGCCCTACGCCCTGATATTGTTGAATTTGTTCCCTCTACGCAGATTTCATCACGATGTTTTCCTTTCACCGCTAAATATGTGGTAAATCAGCACTTAAAATCGCAATTAACGATTTCATTAGTGCCGACGGGGATCGAACCCGGGATCTCGCGTACTGTGAAATTTACAGCGAGCGCTAACCATCTTAGCTACCACGGCTCAAAGATGTTGCTTAAATATAATCTTGGAGGAATGTATAACATTTTTGGGAACTGCAGCAATTATTATGGAGCTTAGCGCTTGTTCAGATCTCAACGATTAGATTAGATCCCCTTTATCGGTAAAGCTAATAATAACCCCACAAAGTTATTGGTGTGATAAATCTCAAGTATTTTACTTGGAATTTATCGCACCAATAATTTTGTATACACCCATCGACACCGAATATCGATACAAGCATTAAAATTCAAGCATGAAATTCGATCATTTCCAATAATCATCTGATTGATATCGCCAAAAAAGTAAATATCAATGACTAGTTTCAACTGTGTTCGTGAAAAACAATGCTGCGTATTTATTTCTCTTACATTTGATGTCACTAATGGGAACCTGGCTAAGATTGCTCTTGTATCACGTTATTTTTATACGTAATCATATCCTTGATTTCAAAGAAAATAATGACAAAAACTTAAAACTAAAAAGCAAAAAAAAAACAAACCCGATTGTTAAAATAAGAAAAAGATATTTAAAGCTCTTTAGAAATTAATTTTCAATCCTTCGTTTCATTTTCCTTGTGGTTATAATTTAATGTGCAAGCAAGTATGAGAGAAATCCATAAAACCTAATGGGGAAAATTCCAGAGCGCTAAGAGGCTTTCAAAATTTAAATTAGTGGCGATATTAAAAAGCGTTATTGAGCGCTTTTTAAAGCTTTATTTTATTACGCTATGCGGGATTTAAATTATTTCATTACACATTTTAAATAGCCAGTGTTAATTAAGCATTTTACGTAATGTAATGTTAAATTATGAAGTTTTTATCATATTTCTACTTGTTGTTTTCTCCATGTTTGCTTTTTTCCGACAGTTCAATAAGGAAGTCTTGGGATGCGTACCGTAAGTTTTTATATAATAAATTTTAAAATTACTCGTCATGGCTCTGAAAGCATCGGATTGCGTGGTCTCGAGTGAGTGAATAAGCTCTTTTTATGTTAATGCTAATATATTTAACGCTTCAGACCATATCGCTTCTTAAAATCCAGAACCTAAACGAATTAGTCAAATCTTGACCTTATTTACTCCATTTTTTATTTTTTTGATGAAGCAAATCTAAAAATTTGATAGGAAAACGATACATTTAAGGATTTATGTAATAATTTATTACCTACTTACTTCATTCATTAGTTTACCAAAGATACGTTTACATGCAAAATAAATTCATAGACAGGCGTGCACATCGGGGACGCAAAGTATAGTAACAATCGATTGGAGGAGTCTGTGGTGGCTGGTTCACCCTGAATACTTCAATAAGCGGCCATTTAGTCGTGATATTCACCCCGAGGGTACATAATATGCCATTAGTTGAACAAACTTCTACATTATTTTGCTTATATTATTATTTTGCAATTTATTTTTCATAGAATGGCAGTGACAAACTAATACCGATGGTAAACACACAGAAGACACAAGTTTGCGCGTTAACCGCTAAAAAGAACCCCTTTGTCGTATCCCCTCAATTTCAAGGCACTCCCCTTGTTGCCTCAGCCAGTATCGGAATCCTCGGCGTCGACATATCGAGTGACGTGCAGTTTCGTGGTCACTTGGAAGGGAAGGCCAAATTGGCCTCTAAAAAGCTTGGCGTGCTCAGCAGAGCGGGGCAGTATTTCATGCCGGCACACCGCCTGCAACTTTACAAGGCGCAGGTTCGGCCGCACATGGAATACTGTTCCCATCTCTGGGCTGGGGCTCCCCAGTACCAGCTCCTTCCACTTGACCGCATCCAGCGCAGAGCGGCTCGAATCGTCGACGACCGAGTGCTTTCCGATCGGCTCGATTCACTGGCGTTGCGAAGAGATGTTGCATCTCTTTGCGTATTTTATCGCATCTATCACGGGGAGTGCTCTGAGGAATTGTTCGGATTAATCCCAGCCGCCAAATTTCGTGAACGCACGACACGGCAAACGTCCCGATACCATCCACACCATCTGGATGCTTGGCGGTCCACCACTGTACGTTTCACAAGGAGCTTTCTTCCACGTACAACCTCTCTGTGGAATAGTTTATCACCGGCGATTTTTCCGGACCGATACGACCTGGGGACCTTCAAGAAAAGAGCTTACTCCTTTCTAAAGGGCCGGCAACGCACCCGCAATTCTCCTGGTGTTGCGGTTGATCATGGGCGGCGGTAGTCACTTAACATCAGGTGAGCCGCATGCTCGTTTGCCCCCTCTTCTATAAAAAAAAAATAAAAAAATAAATGGATGCTGTGACCCATAGACATCTATCACATATTCTCGATTAAGAATCAAAATGCAGAATACGTTGTCATGCCAGGAGATTTCTTAATCTGATGGATTGCCTTGTTTGTAATAAGATGGGCCTCTCCGATTCTTTACACTGACCATACGAAACTGTGAGAACGAATATGTTAGAACATGTTTTTTCCCTTGTCGAGCCGATTCATTCGTGCTAAAGGCATAATATAACTGCAACGTCGCTCTCTTTACACGTAAAATGTAGCTCTAATATAAAGGATCAGTTTTCCAATGTTTCAAAATCAAAAGTAATAATAATAATAATTTAATATTAAGTAAGATGATATGTAAAGACTCGATCTGCAATGAAGTATGAAGGAACAGCAACTTCACTAAGGAACTAGAAAATAATAGTTTGGGGTGTCGTTATAACATAAGTTAAACAGCGCTTATGAAATAAGTGTTAATAAAATATCTGGTGAAGTTTAATAAAATAGTTGAAAGATTTCACATGTGTATTTTAATTATGTATTTATTTATTTATTTTTAATATATTATTGCATTCATTAATTACACATTACGTTACGGTACAATCATAAGTTCATAGAAACTTTACCGTGTACCGGTATCACCGAAAATAACAAATATGAGGGTGTAGTAAGAAAATAGAAATACAAAGATACCTACATATATACAAAATAATATAGACAAAATAATAAATTTCCGGTTTCTGTTACTTTTGAAAAATCTTTAAACAATATAAGAAATATATTTCAATTTCACTCAATTTTCGACGAATATTGAAATCTACGGATCCTTACTAGCTGTTTCCAGCTCTTTTATTATTAAATAATTAAATAATAATTTGTCTTTATAATTAAATAGAACCAAACCGTCATTAAAGAAATACTATATTTAGTGCTACATAATATTCTTCAAGCGAACAAAATATCAAAAAAGTATTCCGTTACAGTCTACCAAAGTCCACTGCTTCATCATATACCTTCCCCAAGGCCATAGGCCTTCCCCAAAGATTGCATCAAAAGGAGGATAATTACCATAGTTTTTTTTTATAGAAGAGGGGGTAAACGAGCATGCGGCTCGCCTGATGTCAAGTGACTACCGCCGCCCATGATCAACCGCAACACCAGGGGAATTGCAGGTGCGTTGCCGACCCTTTAGAAAGGAGTACGCTCTTTTCTTGAAGGTCCCTATGTCGTACCGGTCCGGAAAAATCTCTGGTGGTAAACTATTCCACAGAGAGGTTGTAAGCGGAAGAAAACTCCTCTTGAAACGTACAGTGGTGGACCGCCAAGCATCCAGATGGTGTAGATGGTATCGGGACGTTTTCCGCGTAGTGCGTTCACGAAATTTGGCGGCTAGGATTAAACCGAACAATTCCTCAGAGCACTCTCCATGGTATGTTGCCACGCTTAGCAAGCGTGTTGATAACGACAGTTTTGATAGAACCAGAACCTTGCGGAAATCCATTACAATAAAGATATTAATAGTTATTTTGCAACCATCCGCTAAATTAAATAAAATGATGTGTCTTCCCTAGTTTGAAGAGCACCTCCCGCCCTCCCTCAACTGCGTGCACCAATCCCAGCAACACTACTCCCAACGCCACTATTCCCAACACCACTATTCTAGGGAAGATACACCTTCGACGATAATACGACACCTCTTTCGCCTCTACACGAGGCATCTTCGGGTGATGTTGACTCTATGGCGGCTGACCGCTAAGTCTTAAGTTCTTATCGGTTTTATTTTATTTTTAGTCGTTATTAGGAAGACGCTGCGGCCTATCAAATATTATTTAACCATCTCTATCAAAAAAACGTGTACGACAGTTCATATGAATGGATCACAGTATAATATTGGTTCGTATGTTTAGTTAAGCAAGACTTCAAATTAGCTCAACTGGATGAGTTGCTCACGTATCCGAGAGACGTGTCATGAATTCAAGTAATACCAAACGTGCATTGGAATTTAATCTTAACTTCATATAATATAATTTTATAAAGTTTTAAATAAATTAAGTAAGGATTATTTATTAACTCACTAGCACTGCACTAGTTTCAGCAAATTAGCAGTGGCATATAATATTGGTTACCAACTCAACTACCGAGCGTGGCAACTATGGCAGATGCTCCACTCCTCCGATGAGGTAATCTATGAGCGACGCCTATGTTCAGCAGTGGACTTGATATTCTGTTATAGTTATCGATATATATGTACTACGCACTAGATTTGGCATTCCGAACACTCACTATGTTCAACTGAACTGTACTGCAATCTGTATACCTGTTATTGTGGCTTGATATTCATGCAGTGCTGAGCGGCGCTGATAATACGAAAATTAAATTAGCATTTATGCAAAATAAACGAAAATTAATAAAAAAAGGTACTCGATTACAATAAAATCTAAATAAACAATTATTTATTATAACAATTTTCGCGCGTTTATATCAACTGCGCATGCGCGACTCTATTGTTTCCCGCGCATGCGCGGATACAGAGTAGGGCACTTTTTTGTTTGGAATAGCTTCTCTAGTACGTAGTACTTATAACTCAATGGGTATAATAGTGAATATCCATCAAGATTGTTTTAAAATGTGAAACATTGAAGTAATATGTCCTTACGTACTAGAACAGCTATCTCAAACTAAAAATGTACGCTACTCTGTGTTCGCGCGGTTGTTTTTTATCACAGAATAACCATAGGTAGAATGACCCGTAGGTAATAGTGGATTGTATTGTTAAATAGGTAAATTATATCGAGAACAATATTTAAATTTTGTCATTTATTTTGTATATTATATTTGCTTATTTAATATAATATTCCATGGTATTATATCACAATTACATTTTAATGATATTTTATTTTTATCCGAATATTTTATCTAAGTCAAATATAAAAAAAAACATACTTAATGGATGTTTAACAGAACTTATTAACACAACATTTAAATTACAAATATACGAGTATTAAATAAATACTTAAAATTAGAATAAAAGTCGTACATAAATGCTGGGCCCGCGAGAGTTAAAAATGGACGAATTTATACCACTTTGACTTTGATGAGGAAACCTAAAAATAAAATAAAAGAAATAATAAGTAGATTTAAACATGAAAAATTTTGCCAAATTATAATAACTCATATATGTTTTTACAAAAAAAAATGTGTATAATAATATATTATTCGTCCTATACTTAAGTACCCACAGAAATGTCGCATCTGAACATATTAATTTCCTAATCTATATTCCCTGACACGAGATGGCGTCTTAGGAATAATTTGTTTTATTATTAATACATAATACTTTTTTATTGATTAAATATCTTATTAACCGATGAAAAGTAATTCCTTGGTTTTTACTGATATTTCTTGAATTATTTGTGCAATATCTAAGTACACACGACGGCATATTTTTATCAAGAGATTTTTTTTTATATCAACACAACACGTGTCAACTCTACAAGCGCCTAGTGAGTGACTGATTAAAGTGTGGTGTATGCACTGCAGTTGAGTGGAACACAGTAGCTGAATGCAGTGTCGCCTCTAGTACGTAGTACGTAATAGCTCAATGATGTGAAATTTATTTTTTCTAAATGACAAGTTAAAAATTTAAATTTTTAATCTAGCGTTTATACTATAGATTACCACATTTTTTTTAATTGTGCCGAGTTTTTATTGTGAAATAATCCTTGATAAAAACGTGTTGATAGACACACAGAGAAAATCTAAGTTGATACCATAAGTATTTTGTGTAGAGCGCGACACAATAAAAATATTTACCAAAGATGACTTGCGTGGTTTTAAAATTTTAAACATAACGATAAACATCGAGGGAACTCTAATAAAGTTTAAAAAAATAAAACGTTATTTTTGATTATTAGAAGAAAAGTTTTTATGAAAAAAAATATATTTAAGTTATTTATTTATTTTCATTGTATAGGATAAGGACGCTCTCTTGAAGAAATACAGGCCTATTTCCCTTCTGAGTCTCGTTTACGTGCAGTTTTCTAGAGTCGTTACATTTTTTTCTTACAAATCGTCCCGCACGCCTTCCAGCCTCCTTGACAAGCCAGTTTCACAGTGCAGGGTTTCCATACACAGACTCCAAATCATCTTTTATTTGCGTAGGCGTACTGCCTTTCAAAAACAAAATTTAATGATAGCTCGATACGCAATTGTTTTCCATTTTCACAAAAATAGTCACACCGACTCACTCAAACTACTGTCAAATAACAATTGCGCGTCCAAAATAGCTGAAGTTTTGGTAACTCTCAAATACAACGCATTACCACATTCACATGTTTTTATTGACGAGTGCTGCCATCTTCATGTTGAGGTCGGAAACTTTTCAGATCACCCTGGTATATAAATAAATGTAAAAAATTAATTCTAATTTAAGTTTCCATTTAGAGAAATTAACCTATTTAGAATGAGGTAAAAACAAAAACTACCCTAAATACCTAAATGATTATTTATTCAACTTTAACTAAAATCCAAGTACCATGCAATCCAGATGTTTAAGAAAAGTTGTTGTATTTTAGGCACGTAAAGTCTGGCCTCGATGTCTTAATAAAGTTAATGTAGCGGCCTCACGCCCCGACCGCTTCATTAACTGCGTGAGCCAGTACATGCTCCGTTATTCACCCTCCGTGTGCTTAAAACGTGCAAGGTACTACTATAAAAGGTACGCCTTTACTATTCTTTTATACTTATATTAATGTAAAACAATAATGAAAAAGCATATGCGAAAAAGACTATTACATAACAGTAAACACATGTGTAATAAGTGTAGAGCAACTCCCCACTAAATGGAGTTACGTCCTGGTAAGACATGCAGGAAGTCGATGGATGCAGGTGCCTCTAGACCGTGCTTTGTAGCATTCCCTGGAGGAGGCCTATATTCAGCAGTAGACTTGTGAAGGGCTGTAATGATGACGATGATGATTAAAGAGAGACTGATTATAATTATATAGGCAATAAATAAGTAAATTTCTTACTACCCAAGCAACCCAGGTACAATTTTTACCGCTATTTTAGGTTTCTATGTACGATTAATTTGATTGATTCGTGTGCTCCGGGCTTAAGGAAAACTTCGGGAGAAACGTTGCATCTCTATATCTTCTATCGCTTATACCAGGGGAGTCCTTAGGAAATTCTTCGGAATTATTCCATCTGCTAAATTTCACCATCACTCACTGTGGCAGAACTTGAAATGCCATTCTCGTGGCAGTGATCTGCCTAACAGACTGCTGTCTGATGTTTGGCTGTTCATTACCGTGCGTTTAGCGAGTAATTCTCCGCCACGCACGGCTGCACTGTGAAGATTATCGTTATCAACTATTTTTCCGGACCAATTTGTATTATGAACTTACCATAAATTGAGCTGTATTCTCGTTTTCCCATTCGTCTACAAAAATGTGAAATCCAGCAACACGCAGTTGATCAATACGGCAGACAAATTATTCTATAACTCTTTCAGAAATGATAGTAGGCATATTCCCAGTAGTGGGTCGTATAAAGGCTATAACTTCATGCATGTACTAGAAATTCTTTTTATGCCTGTGTATTATGTATTATAAAAGCTTTAATGAAATTGAGTGTAAAATTTGAAATAATTTACAAAGATTTACAATAATTATATCAATTTTCTAAAAGACAATAAATTTGGAATTGCCTTTGAGTGTGTTATTAGTTATTACCTGAAAACGTATTTATTAACATAGATTTTGTATTGCATATGTAACTACAAAATAGTAGACAGAATTTTCATTTTCACACACATGAATATTTTATTCTTATCGTAGGCGGCAAAAAGATAAACCACGCAAATATATTTGAACGTAACATTTTTCTCGCTGAATAGTGGGAAATTTCACTTACTAACCTTATTGCAGCGTCCTTTTATATATTTTTCCTTATATAACGTACTTACTAAAACGAAAAGGGGAAATTTTTTACTGAAGTTAAATGCAATTAATACCTTATAAGTGATGAGGGTGCCAAGAAAGACTGTCAAATTGTGTACGATAATTGAAAATTGTTTTGCTGTGTGATGAGAATATATCAACTTATTTAGTCCCTTAATTGGTATCATAAGAGTCGAATATGAGAAATGCTAGAAAGTTTTTTGGTCTCCGATTTACGGCGACGAACAAACAAGATAACTATCTCGTTTACGTCAGACGTAAAATACCAGACAACTCAATGAAATTGTTATATTTATCTCGTTTACGCGAGACGTCAAATACATGACAACTCTACAAGATGGTTACATCTCGTTTAAGTCAGACGTAAAATACCCAAAGACTCAACGAGATAGTTCTATCTCGATTAAACCAGACATAAAATACCCTAACCGGTGACGGGCACCAGCGCCGTTCATCTATTCCTATTCATCTATTTTTATATGGGAGGGGGTAAACGAACATGCTTCACCTGATGGTAAGTAACTATCGCACATGAACAACTGCAACACCGGGGGAATTGCAGATGCGTTTTTTAGTAAAAAATGGGTGACAAAAGAGCACACATTCCACCTGATGGTAAGTGAATGCTGTAGCCCATAGACATTTCATGTATCCTCGATCAAGAATTTAAATGCAGATGCGTTGCCGGCCCTGAGGACTAAGTTGGAATGCCTCGTTACTAGTCAAAAGGGTCTCCGGATCTCTGCACTCACCATATGAAGCATTTAGCTGATATTTTACACTGGTATTCTATGAGAGCACGTTTCTTCTCTTTTTGTGAATGTCTCTAAACCATATCGGTCCGGACAAATTGCTGGCGGTAGTCGATTTCACAAGAAAGTTTTGTGATGAAGAAAACTTCTTGTAAATGACGTAGTAGGGGACCGCCAGTCATTCATGTGGTAAGGATGGTATCTCAGGTTCTGTCGCGATGTGCTATGGTGAAATTGAGTGACTGAAATTAGTCCCAACAATTCCCCTGAGCGCTTTCCATGGTAGTGCGATAGAATACGCAAATAGATGCAACATCTCTTCACAGCGCCAGTGAGACAAGCCGATCAGAAAGTGCTCGGTCGTCGACGATTCGAACCGCTCTGCGCTGGATAAAATCAATTGGTAGGAGCTGGCACTGGGGAGCCCAGGAGAGAGAGCCCTAGAGAGTTGGGAACAGTATTTGAGGTCGAACCTTCGCGTTATAAATAGTTATAAACAGTTAATAACTTGACTAGAACCCTAGCTATCGGATCCTAGTATAGCTATAAACCATCTCGATAAAAAAATATTTTGTGAATATTGTCTCGATAGGTGTAACGCTAGATGCGCAAAAGATAAGGCGAATATAAAGATAGAACATAATCCGTTCATAGAGGTAGAAAAATCACAATATCTAAGATTCTTACGTGTATCAGTCAATTAAAGACATGTAGGCTTTTTATTTTATCTCATCTGATACTAATTTTTGATATAATAAATCAAAATAACCACTTTAATACTGTGCATTCTTATCTACAGAGTAGTACACATATTTTACCAGAAAGATGTTACCTTTTAATGTGTTTATATATGCATGAAACGTTTCCTTTCTTTCCCTCTGCTCAAGGATTATGTTTTCGTACTCAGTTTGCTCAAACACACGCTTTGTGGAAAAGCAACTTCACTTAAGTGTTAGCTTATAATTTTCTAGAACAGCGTTTGCAATGTTATAGAACATTTTTAGTATTTAAAAGCACCGGGGCACTCAATTTCAATTTACGACTTCATTATAATACTAGCGTTTTACCCGCGGCTTTGCTCACGTGGGCTAGAAGTTAGAAACGTCGTACTACTCCGTGCCAAAGTAAGTAAAATCGGTTCAATCGTAGAGTCACTACGGTGCCTGCGTCTCTATGTCTGTTTGTCACAGGATTCGTGGTTTTGAATTCTCAGAGATTACTTGACGTAGACGATTGAAATTTGGAATAGATACAATATGTTACAGGGACACATAAGTGTGTTTTTCCATACCATACCATCTACGAATATCAATGCCGCATATAGTTGTATATTATATAAATTATGCACAAAACGGTGTCCGATCTGTTAATATTACGTTTCTGTTAAAAATTCACTTTCAACGCCGGCGGATAACGAAACTATGTTGCGATATGACCATATTATATAAAAGCTAGTCATTTATTTAGTTAAGCCATATCACGATATGGTCAACATACAGTGTTGGTGTGTTTGTTATTAGTGGTTGGTATGGTCAACATGAGTGATCGACTATTTTATGGTATGATTAATTCTACGATCAGGCCGCGACATATTAATATATTACACTTTTTTTTAATAAACTATAAATATAATGATAGCTTTGCAATAATCGCTAACAAACCAGTTTTAATTGGTCCATTTATAAATTAACTAAAAACAAAAACAGAAAAATTTATAAATATTATTGAAGTAATCATCTCAATATTCATTTTATGATATACGTCACTATAATATATTTAAATTATCATGCTAATTAATTTTAAAACGTACACTTGCTTATAATTACACATCTTAAGAGAGAGGAATGGCATTATTAGTATAAATTATTATCTTGTCTGTACCTTGGTATAAGTAATAAGTAATAACTTAGTATATAAACATATATATATATATATATATATATATATATATATATATATATATATATATATATATAATTGATAAAAGTTATTTTTAATATTAAATTTATTAGTTACTATAGAAAAAATACACTTTTGGCATTCTATAATGATGGCGGATATTTGGAAAACGTACAAAGTAGATACCATACAGATATAATTATTGTTAGCGTAGTTTTAAATTATTACACAGCGATTCAAACTAATTATAAACTTTATTCATAAAAAATAATAAATATATAATAGAAAATTCACAACTAAAGAAAGCAAATTATTTAACTCTCCTTTTATTAAGTACCGTAATAGGATGAAACGTAACCTATAAGTTGCCCCGGGTCACTAACTTTTTAAGTGAATACACACATACAAACAGACAAACAAAAATTCTAAAAATCACTAATTTGGCTCCAGTATTATTTACTCACTTGATTGGACTTGATTTTTACGGGAAATATTAGAATACACGACGTTATTATAGATTTATTATATCCTCATCATCATCATCATTACAGCCCTTCACAAGTCCACTGCTGAACATAGGCCTCCCCCAAGTAATGCCACAAAGCACGGTCCTGAGCCACCTGCATCCATCGACTTCCTGCATATCTTACCAGGTCGTCACCCTACACTACGCCTACCGGTACGAGGCTGCCACTCAAGAACCTTTCTTCCCAATCAGTTATCGGTTCTTCGAGCTATATGGCCGGCCCATTGCCACTTCAGCTTACTAATCCGTTGGGCTATGTCAGTCACTCTGGTTTTACTGCGGATATCCTCATTTCTGAGTCTATCACGCAGAGAAACTCCGAGCACAGTCCTCTCCATAGCTAGCTGAGCGACCTTGAGCGTCCTCATATGGCCAGCAGTGAAGGACCACGTCTCAGATCCGTAAGTCATCACTGGCAACACGCACTGGTTGTACAATCTAGTTTTTAGAGATTGAGGTATACCTGACGAGAATATATGTCGTAATTTCCCGAACGCTGCCCAGCCGAGCCGATTTATTATATGCATAGATATTAATTCTTTCATTTAGAATGCTCAGTACTTTCTATAGACAATTTTAACGTTGTTGTGAGCATAGAATATTATACACAATAAAATGGCTGCCAACCTTATTTTGTACGTGAACCGATGTCGCCAGGAGCACAATTACAAGCGGCTACGTCGTACTCACTGACCTAGTATAATATGGACTGGCTATACACTGTGACATAATGAGGCGATTTGATCTTCGCCATTTTGGCGCTGACATGGAAGAGAGCGTCCACGGAACTAATAATAGAGATAAGACAATTTGATAAAATATATCAATAAAAATTCTATACCCAGGCCTAACCGTAACGTCCATTTTATTTATGTATCATATCAATAGAATGCCATACAATAAATAAATGTATCAATTGATACCTAGGCCTTAGATACTTTATACCTCATATAAAACCAAGATCGACGCTGTGTTTGTCCATCTATATTTTTATACGTAACTACAGAATGGATTTTGTTCCGGATTTCAAAATTTTTTATCTTGGTTGATTCGTAAGGCTAAAATATTCAATTAGTACTGGAAAATATTCAACTGGTATAAGAAACTATACAAAATAAAAATGAAAACATAATTTCGCAAACAATTTATTGTCAACCGTTCATTGACTTCTACTATTATAGAAAACAAATTAACTGCTAAAATAACGTCTATTCTAATTATTTACAGGTCTGTCTATAGACATAATGAACTATATCTTCTAATATATAAAAATAATGTTTATTTGTTCGTATTTTATGCACCACCATACCGTTCATCAGATGCGGTAAAACTTTGTCAAATTATTGCTTGCATTTGCGCGTATCGTACGTTTATTCGTTTATTTGTTTATCGATACGTAATTTATTTAATTAATATATAATTCAAATTTAAATAACTTTATTATTATCGTTCCTAATTAAACAATATAACTTTACCAAATTTAAAACGATATTTCCACAATATTTGTTCTGCGGCAGCAATACGCCGGGTACCATCTAGCAAGGTATAAAAAAAGATATAAACTTTAAATTATATAGTTGTCAGTTATTTTATCAGTTATTAAGTTATAGTTATTTCAACATAACTGTTTTTTTTTCACTAACCTTGGAAAAATGTATCCTATACCTTTAAACGAGCAATTCTTGTATATATGTATATATATATATATATAATCGGGATCTCGGAAACGGCTCCAACGATTTTCATAAAATTTAGTGTCCAGGGAGTTTCGGGGATAATAAATCGATCTAGCTAAGATTTATTTTTAGAAAATGTCTTTTTGTCCGTGTTTTTAGGCAATTAAAAACTGCTACAATATAGTTAGAATAAGAAGGTAAATTTTGACAGTTTGGTAATGATTATAAATAGCTTATTGGTATAATGGGCGGTCACAAAATCGTAAAACCCCGGTTCGAGCCCAGACCGACCGACCGACTTTTTTATTTTTTTTTTTCAAGTTTCTTTCTTTTTTGAGAAAATATATTTTTTTCGAGCCCTTTTTTTAGTATTTTTTAAAAACACGAAAACTTAAATAAAAATAATTGCACTCATGATTTTTTATTCAAATAACCAGTTCCGTTTTTTCTGTTATGTCGCTAAGATCAAAAAATATTATTTATAATTCATCAGTATGTAATTTGTATCTAAATATAATTTCCAAAACACACGAATTAAAAAAATCGAGCGAAAAATACCGAGCAAAGCTCGGTCAACCGGGTACTATTTGCTTAACAAATGCCGTTTGGTATTTCAACAACTTAGATTTTCAAAAAGAAACAATATCAAATATTGATATATTTTTTAAATATACATTTTACATATGACTTCTTACAGGATATTCTATTTAGTGAAATATGATCCTAGGAAACAGCAATTAGAGCCTATGAGTGATTATCACGTTTCGAGGCAATGTGATGAAGAATAAGAAGATATACTTCTTCTTCATCATCACATTGTCTGATGTTGAATTAATCCTTTTCCCAGGATTACACTAAACAATGCTAATGTTATGTACAAACTTTCTTTAAATTGACATACAATTACGTATTCCTTCAAATTTCTTTTGTATGAATAAGAAGTCAGTCTGAAAAAAAAAATATTTGAGCGAATGTAACTATTTTTCGTAGGCATCCAGTTAAGCGTCGTCCGTGCCTTTTATCCATTTTTTATGTTTATTTTTTATTTTATAGGATAGGGTAACAATCGAGCACACAGTCCACCTGATGTTAAGTGGTTGCTGTGGTCCATAGACATCTACATCTATGCTCGATTACGAATCAAAATGCAGATGCGTTGTCACCCATGAGGACTAAGATAGAATGCCTCGTTTCCAGTTAAAAAGGGTCTCCGGTTCTTTACACTCACTATACGAAACCCAGCAACATTAAGCTACTATTTTACGCTAGTGTTCTGTGAGAGCGTGATTCTTCCACGGTCAAGCCTACAACTGCACTACTAATTTAACACTGTAGGTGTCTATGGGCCTCAGAAACCACTTACCATCAGGTGGACTGTGTGCTTGTTTGTCACCCTATCCTATTAAAAAATACCTAAAGGACCTAAATGCACTCCTGCGATTTAATTTGCACTTACACTGACGTCAGATTTGAAATTTTGCCGACGCATTGATGACAACACAATAATGTTGGCTACCAGTACCTGAAACTGCCCCTGGGTTGACATGATAAAAGACAAAAAATAACCAATAATAGTAGGTAATGGTGAAACCAGTTTTATTTTAATAATAATAATAATAAGGTCTTTATTTTCCAAAAGGTAGAACAACCAGATATTTGCTTAACATTTAATAAAACTAAATTGGTACTTATACTTGAAACATAGCATCCGCAGCCGAACTAGGAGACTTGTACATCAGCTGTCATAGCCATATACGTTAATTTATATAAATATTAGGATGCAAGCAAAAGTTAAATAATTAAATGTGAAATATTTATTTCTAATAATTTATCTAATTCTAAAAGAGATACCTTAATTCAAAATTTCAATCAGATTTCTCCAGGAATAAAAACTGTCAATTCGGAATCGCTTTACCTGCTTGGTGCTCCGTTGTTTTTCGATAGTATTAAACCTGTTTTAAAAACAAAATTCGATCAATTTTTAAATCACGTTGATAAATTATAACTTTTAAACCCCTATATTGCCCTTACCATTTTAAAATATTGTCTCCTTGTACCTAAATTTACATACTTGTTACGCTCAAGTCCAGTCTGGAAATGTTCGGATATTTTAAAAGATATTATTATTAAATATAGAAAACATTCTAAATTTGGGATTAAATACAATAGCCTGGAATCAAGCCACTTTACCTATCAAATTTGTTGGAATTGGTATAAGAAATATTTCTAGCGTCGCATTGCCTGCTTTCCTTGCTTCCGTGCATAGTGTCAATGACCTATGTAACACAATTTTAAATAATAAAGTAGACCCATGCTTTGCTGCCGAGGCAAAGCAAATATGGCTAACGCTCTGTCCCGGCGAAAATGTCCCACTGGAAGTTAACCAACAAAAACAGTGGGATATTCCGTTGGTACGGAGTGTCCAGAAAAATTTATTTCAAAATTTCCATATTCAACAAGATCAGGCTCTCCTTCTAGCTGTTTCAACTAAGGAATCTAGCCACTGGTTACATGCTCTACCATCATGTAATCTCGGCACATTGCTTGATGGGGAAAGCTTGCGCATCGCCGTAGGAATCCGGCTAGGAGTGGCTATTTGTCAACCTCACCAGTGCCCCTGTGGTAGCAGCGTCGATGAGTTTGGGCTCCACGGACTTTCATGCAAGAAAAGTGCAGGTAGGTTTTCCCGTCACGGTTCTTTGAACGAAATCATCCGAGGGGCTCTTGTCTCTATAAATATCCCCTCTGTTTTAGAGCCTTGCGGGATATTTAGAGACGATGGCAGGAGACCCGACGGTATGACTTTGGTCCCTTGGGAGAGAGGTAAAGCCCTAGTGTGGGATGCTACTTGCGTTGACACTTTGGCGGCCTCTCATCTCAAGGGTACCTGTTTTAGAGTCGGGGCGGCATCAGAGGCAGCCGAATTTAGTAAATGGCGCAAATATGAGTCTTTGAGAAATGACTACATATTTGTGCCATTTGCTGTAGAGACTATCGGTCCGTGGGGTCCACGTGCAATGAAGTTTCTAAAGGAACTGTATCCACGACTGGTCATCGCTACTGGTGATAAGAGGGCTGGTTCTTTCCTCGCTCAAAGGCTAAGTATAGCTATTCAGTGAGTAAACGCAGCCAGCATTCTTGGGACCAAAAAAAACCAAAAACTAAAAATTTGAATCGTCAAAAAGACCCGCACCACGGGGAGCAGGTCTTTTTGACGATTTAAATTTTTAGTTTTAGTTTTTCTACATTATAGTTTCTTCTTTTATATTGTATATATAATTAGTTTTAATCGTAAATATTATAATTTTAATTATTATTTTAGATAAATAATTGTGCAGTGAAATATGTTTAAAAATAAAGTCCCGCTGGGTTTTTTTGCTGGTTATTCCCAGAACATAGGTTTTTTTCCATACCAGTGGTAATTAAATACTATCCAAAAAATTTGTAGATTATGCTAACATATTCTTAGAACAATAAAATTTATACATTATATATATATATATATATATATAGTGTGTCCGTTCACGGACTAGCGATATTTTCATCATCATCATCATCATTACAGCCTTTCACAAGTCCACTGCTGAACATAGGCCTCCCCCAAGTAATGCCACAAAGCACGGTCCTGAGCCACCTGCATCCATCGACTTCCTGCATGTCTTACCAGGTCGTCACTCCATCTAGTGGGGGGTCGCCCTACACTACGCCTACCGGTACGAGGCTGCCACTCGAGAACCTTTATTCCCAGAACATAGGTTTTTTTCCATACCAGTGGTAATTAAATACTATCCAAAAAATTTGTAGATTATGCTAACATATTCTTAGAACAATAAAATTTATACATTATATATATATATATATATATATATATATATATATATATATATATATATATATATATATATATATATATATGTTTATATACTAAGTTATTACTTATACCAAGGTACAGACAAGATAATAATTTATACTAATAATGTCATTCCTCTCTCTTAAGATGTGTAATTATAAGCAATTGTCCGTTTTAAATCCAATCTAATGATAAGTAGTGATAAGGGCCCAGATCGCAAAACCTGTGGCTTAGTGTAACAAATCACTATCATCAATCAGTCTTGAGCTAACTGCATCCAGAGAATAATGATTTCTTAAATTTACGCGAAACGTCGGGAATTAAAAATAAGTAAAATCAGTTAAAT
Organism: Parnassius smintheus behrii; assembly: GCA_036936625.1. Taxonomy (NCBI): domain Eukaryota; kingdom Metazoa; phylum Arthropoda; class Insecta; order Lepidoptera; family Papilionidae; genus Parnassius; species Parnassius smintheus. Next base: position 32,971,581 of record JAUPFT010000010.1, read on the forward strand.
AAACGCGATAACATCCGTAAATTTGGTTTTATTCAATGCATCCATAGATTTACTGCATGTCTTACAAGGTCGTCTTTTCGTCTATACGTTGCTTACCGATACAAGGCTGCCATTGGAAAACTTTTCTTCTCCATTCTTTATCGGTTCATAATATAACATAACGGCACCAGTTTACTTTTGTATAACAGATACGTCATGTATCTAAACTACGTCACAACACATCACGTATCAAAACTACGTCACAACACGTCATGTATATAAACTACGTCACAACACGTCATGTATCTAAACTACGTCACAACACGTCATGTATCTAAACTACGTCGCAACACGTCATGTATCTAAACTACGTCACAACACGTCATGTATCTAAACTACGTCACAACATGTCATGTATCTAAACTAGCCTGTGCACTGAGCTCTGCAGCATATGCCGTAAAAAAGATTAAGGGCCTTACATGTTTTGAAACAGCAAAATTAGTTTATTTAAGTGATTTGCCTAGCACGTCGTATGAAATTTTGCTATTTTTTATTTTAGTTTATTTGTTTAGTAAGGTTTATTATACTACTAAAGAGTACATTGATAATAACCCTAGGGAATAAGGTGATCGCTACCATGTTGTTGCAGAACTTTTTTGTTACAGAAGGCTTTTTCCAATTCAAGTTTCCGTTATTTGAAAAGTCCCGCTGGTTTTCTTACTGAATCTTCCCCAGAAAGAGGTTTTTTCCGAACCAGTGGCGAAACCTAAATTACTTTCAATAAGTATTCTTGTGATCTACCTATATAAATAAATAAAATTGAAGTGTCTATTTGTAATGTCAAAATAACAGCTTTTTACTAAAGCCTGTACTATAAATGTATGTATATATATATATAGGCCTTATAACAAAAAAAAAGCAATTTTTAAAATTTTCGTCTATCTTACTGTCTGTTTGTTTATTTTGGCTTAGCACCAAAATGACTGGAACAATATTGACTGGATTTTTCTGACATATAGCTAATGTTATAAGGAGTAACTTAGGTTACATTTATTTAGAAAAAGAATAAGAATTCCGCGCTAAAAAGTTAAAAGCCATAAAATAACCAATCGTACTAAATTTCATGCGGTCGAAGTCGCGGGTAACAGCTTTTTGAACAATATAACTGTTAAATTTAAAACAATGTTTCCACAATTATTGCTTCTGCGGCGGCAACGTGCCAAGTACCAGCTAGTATTAAATAAAAATGATTCTATTCTATTCTATTCTGTTGCCATCAGATGAAACGACTGACACTGGCAGAATATTCCGTACCTTTTTATGAGCGAATTTTTGAATAAAACCATTTATAATTCGTAGTTAAATATCAATAGCAAAGGGATGAAGAGAAATTTAACAATAAAATTTTCGCCCCTGAAATGTATCCTGAGGTCCAACATTATCCTGCGCTTGTACTTGAGACTGCAATAACGAGATTGCTTTTTAAACGACCGAGCTCACTAATAAGTATCTTGGCATGCCTCTCCTGAGCTTAAATCTGCTAAATGGCACTTTGTAATACCAACCTATATGTGGCGGCAGTACAAGCACGACCGGTTTTACGTTTTAATTATGATTAGAAGGTGTCCTGATGTAAAGTACGCTGCGCTTTTGTAAGGACAATTAACTTTTTGCGGCTGCTTTGGCATTGAACTAAGAAAAACAAGCAAAATTCAAATTTCGGAAAACCTTTACTCCTAACTTCTGATGTCGGTCGATGTATTCCGAAGTACGCTAGATAGTAGGTACTATATAAGTGAGCACCATTTTACTGTTACTGTATTATTTTCATACCATTATTTTATTTATATTTACAAGTCTAACATCGGAGGCTATAGTCGAATTGCATCTAATCCTGGCACATATTAATAGGGACATTGCATCATCATCAGTTTTTTTGTATCATCTACTGGTCTTATGCTTTTCCAAGACTGCATGTGCGAACTTATACTGTCTATAAGTATAGCTATAAAGAGCCACAACGCAGTCCGGCGGTTCAGTTTTCATCAGTATTTATAAAAAGGTCAATGTACTATGTACGATACAAATCAAAGTACCATAAAAGTATGTCACAGATAAAATCAATGGTATTTATTGTTAAAGAACTGAAGGTTTGAAGTGGTATTGAGTCCAATCATTATTTTGAATCACGTGCGGAATTGAAACACGTCGTGTGTTATTTTATTTAGAGAGCACGAGATTTTATCTTTTTCAAAAATGGAGCTGAGTATTAAATTGACTGTATTATCTTTTTAGTTTGTATTTTATCCTGATATTTGAAGCATTACCATTTAAATTTGAAGAAAAAGGAAAACATATTGGATAAAGTTAATAATGGCGACATTGTGGTTGTAACCTTGATATTCCCGTTAAAAAGTTTCAAAAAATAACTTTGGAAAAAAAGTAAAACCTAACTTTAAAGATCTAAAGGAACAAAATAGCTTCCACTTGCTTCTCAAGCCTCCTTGACTTCTTTAATTCTTCGATACTCTATGTCTTAGCACCAATTTCAAAATCTACTACGTGGAAAGTATTTTATTCCTTTTAGTTTTTTGTGTCGGGTTTTTAACTTTCTTTACAAAATTTATTTTCTAATTTACAACCTACCATGAGACGTATGCATTCTTTACTCTAAATTTAAACTTTTAGTTTTTAATTATTTCTCCCACAATAAATTACAATATTAAAGTATAATTTTAGTCTCTCAATTCGACGGTATATATTTTTTTAAATTCTTGTTGCGTGATATTGTTGTGGTATTGGGGATGAAGTTTTTAATGTAACTATTCAATTGCTATTCTAATTGATTTTTCTTTGGGCTTGTGATTCCTAAGAGATAATTTTCGTGACTTCGTACGCGCGGAATTTATTACGATTGAATTTTAAGAGTTTTATTTTTTCCTAAAATAAGAGTAATCAATATAAGCCATATGTAATATAATATGTCACTCCTTATAACATCAGCTACCTGTCAGTGAAAGTGCCGTCAAATCCGTCCAGCTATTTCGGATATTAACCGGAACAAACAGACAGACAAAGAAAAGAGATACAGATTTGAGGCATGAGAATCGTTTTACCGACTACATTAAAATTATAAATTTCGAAAATGGAGCTTTATGAATTTAAGTAATATTTTTTACATATATCTCTCTCACATTATGTTAGAACCAAAAAATATGTATACATTTAATCATTATCATTCATAATTACAGCCCTTCAAAAATTCACTGCTGAACATAGGCCTCCCCCAAGAATGCCACAAAGTACAGTCCTGAGCCACCTGCATCCATCGAATGTTTGCATGTCTTACCAGGTTGTCATTCCATCTAGTGTAGTTAATATGAATATGATATGTATAAATATTTTTAAAGAATATTATGATTAGAATATTATAATATTTTTTTGATTAGGTCAAAATCTATGTAGTTCTGATCTAGTGATTGTGAGACGGACAAAACAAATTTATGTATAAAGATAACTTGCATAATAGTTAAACTGATAAGTTTGTATATTTTTGTAACTGAATGGCTGGTTTCAGCTGCGGGTAATGTTCGATCCCCGCTTGCAATAATGAAGTTTTTAATTGCAACTTTAAGTGCTGATTTACCACGTGCTCGGCGGTAAAGGTAAACGTCGTGAGGAAACCTGCATTTTATTTTATTTTTTCTTAACCTGCATGTTTTAGAAATAGGAAACAAATATTATAAAGACATGTGAAGTTGGCAACCAAGCATTGGGGCAGCGCGGACACTTCGTTGTCCTAAAACCCTCTCAGAAATGAGGGAAGGCCTGAGCCCAACAGTGGGATGTATATGTATAAGCTGTAACCTTGAGCAATTTCTCCTTGCTGTTTTTATTTATTTATCCTATGTAACCAAACTTTTTGCAGCTGTAGCAAAAAAGCAAGACATCTGATACTGCCATCGTCAATCAGCCTGTCGAACGTGACGATTAAGGCAGATTCTCCCTACTACGGGAAAGGTCAACGTGCAGCAGTGGCCTTTTACGGACTGATGATGATGAACCAAAGTTTGTTAAAAAAAAAATACATTCTTTGTAAAATCCGACGCTATAAGTATATACTCGTGTGTATGTTCATTGAAAGATCATTAACATTTCATATACAGTTATATATACAGTTTATAGTTCCTCACACATTTGATTTATTACGTTTGAAACATTTCCATTTTGTCACGCATTTTCACCTTCCCTTTTACCAGTCTTTGACATAAAATAAGATGGAGCTAGCTATCTTATTTTATGTCAAAGACTATTAAAGGAAAGGTGACTTAACAAATTCAATTTATCGACATGAAAGAATTTTTTTTTATTTTGAAACAAGTTTTGGTCGTCCATGTTAAAAATAAAATTACAGTTCGTTGTGTTTTCGTTAGTAAATAAATATTTTTTTTTATTTAATATTGTTCTAATTTGAGATATAGTCACAATTTAATAATGGAACCTTTTACTTATTTACTTTTTAAAAAGATTATAAAAAAGTTTCGAAAAAAAAAAACACAGCGATGTAATTTAACCAAAGTACAAAAAGGACAATTGTGTATTTGGAAGTAGTTTAGCGCAGTGGAGATTATCTCTAACAATTTCTATAAATTAAATGCTATAGTATTTTTTTTTATAATTTTAAAAGAAAGAATTTAGAAGAGATCATTTTTAGATTTTTATTTAGATTACCGATGTAGCTCTGAAGCTTGCCATAACTTTCAAAGTATGCGGGCTACCCAATACCGACCCCTGCTCTCGTGTCCTAGTAATATTTTAAGTACTAATCTCCCAGACACTTGGCGGAGAATAACACATCAAGACGAAACTTGCACGAGTATATAGCATATTAAATATTTCTAGATCATCTGAATTCCGCCAAAGGCACTGGAGCAGCGTCGCAGCTTACGGAATGGTTCTATATTCCATAAATTACAACTTTCATTATAAATTCCCGTTTACACATATTCATAACGTTAGTGGTATCCGTGTCATTTAACATTGTAACAATGAACTAAACTACGTATGTAGTGTATCTATGTGTGACTACACTTCTTGTGAAGGTAAAACCTCTTATGCACAACTGGGTCATTGCTTAACATAATTTATGGCTTTCAGGTATTTGTTTCCTTTCCTTAGGTATACCTATTCAAGATGAAATGTTATGAAAGTAACTAAAACTCGGAATACATTACGTTATAGTTATAAAAAGCTGTAATAATGAGATGATTATGAAATATATTTTTATGCGGTTCACAAAATTTGTTATTATTTAAATAATGTTGCTTTACTATTAAACAGTAAGGATATGACGTTATACAGACGTCTCATATCACCACTAAAAGAAGCTCTTTCACCTAGTCTACCATATTCCAGCACCTTGTAAATAACTGATCGTCTTCAACAACCGAGAGTCAAAACTTCTTCTGATTTTTATTCCACCGTTTTATTAAGTCTAAGCCAAAACAAGCAGCACTTGTTCTCACCTAAGTGCACCAGTAATTTATACGGAATTAGCTCCTAAATCTTTATCTAGCTGAACGTGAAGTTTTAAATATTTACCAAGTAGAGTTTTATTTGGGATCGATTGACCATGGAATCCGCGGACAGACGTACAATTAGAATTATAGGTGACTCTTCATAAGATTACACATTTTTAAGATAATATACTTAGTTATAGTTACTGTTACAGCCTATAAAAAGTCTACAGCTGAACATAGATCTCCCCATAGAATGCCTCATAATGTGGATATTTGTCGTAGTTGCCATACCTGGCAGGTTATTAGGAAGACGCTACTGCCCATCCTCAGTTCGTTAGGAAGATTCTGCTGCCCATCCTCAAATTGTTAGGAAGATGCTGCTGCCCATCCTCAGTTTGTTAGGAAGACGCTGCTTCTATCCTCAGTTTGTTAGGAGGACGCTGCTTCCATCCTCAGTTTGTTAGGAAGACGCTGCTTCCATCCTCAGTTTGTTAGGAAAATTCTGCTGCCCATCCTCAGTTTGTTAGGAAGACGCTGCTGCCCATCCTCAGTTTGTTAGGAAGACGCTGCTGCCCATCCTCAGTTTGTTAGGAAGATTCTGTTGCCCATCCTCAGTTTGTTAGGAAGACGCTGCTGCCCATCCTCAGTTTGTTAGGAAGACGCTGCTTCCACCCTCAGTTTGTTAGGAAGATTCTGCTGCCCATCCTCAGTTTGTTAGCAAGACGCTGCTGCCCATCCTCAGTTTGTTAGGAAGACGCTGCTGCCCATCCTCAGTTTGTTAGGAAGACGCTGCTTCATCCTCAGTTTGTTAGGAAGGTTCTGCTGCCCATCCTCAGTTTGTTAGGAAGACGCTACTGCCCAGCCTCAGTTTGTTAGGAAGACGCTGCTGCCCAGCCTCAGTTTGTTAGTAAGACGCTGCCGCCCATCCTCAGTTTGTTAGGAAGACGCTGCTGCCCATCCTCAGTTTGATAGGAAGACGCTGCTTCCATCCTCAGTTTGTTAGGAAGACGCTACTGCCCAGCCTTAGTTTGTTAGGAAGACGCTGCTGCCCAGCCTCAGTTTGTTAGGAAGACGCTGCTACCCAGCCTCAGTTTGTTAGGAAGACGCTAGTGCCCATCCTCAGTTTGTTAGGAAAATTCTGCTGCCCATCCTCAGTTTGTTAGGAAGACGCTGCTGCTCATCCTCAGTTTGTTAGGAAGACGCTGCTGCCCAGCCTCAGTTTGTTAGGAAGACGCTGCTGCTCAGCCTCAGTTTGTTAGGAAGACGCTGCTGCCCATCCTCAGTTTGTTAGGAAGACGCTGCTTCCATCCTCAGTTTGTTAGGAAGACGCTACTGTCCAGCCTCAGTTTGTTAGGAAGACGCTGCTGCCCAGCCTCAGCTTGTTAGGAAGACGCTGCTGCCCAGCCTCAGTTTGTTAGGAAGACGCTGCTTCCATCCTCAGTTTGTTAGGAAGACGCTGCTGCCCATCCTCAGTTTGTTAGGAAGACGCTACTGCCCATCCTCAGTTTGTTAGGAAGGTGCTACTGCCCATCCTCAGTTTGTTAGGAAGGTGCTACTGCCCAGCCTCAGTTTGTTAGGAAGACGCTGCTGCCCATCCTCAGTTTGTTAGGAAGACGCTACTGCCCAGCCTCAGTTTGTTAGGAAGACGCTGCTGGCCATCCTCAGTTTGTTAGGAAGACGCTACTGCCCATCCTCAGTTTGTTAGGAAGACGCTGCTGCTCATCCTCAGTTTGTTGGGAAGACGCTACTGCCCATCCTCAGTTTGTTAGGAAGACGCTGCTGCTCATCCTCAGTTTGTTAGGAAGACGCTGCTGCCCATCCTCAGTTTGTTAGGAAGACGCTGCTTCCATCCTCAGTTTGTTAGGAAGACGCTGCTGCCCATCCTCACTTTGTTAGGAAGACGCTGCTTCCATCCTCAGTTTGTTAGGAAGACGCTGCTGCCTATCCTCAGTTTGTTAGGAAGACGCTGCTGCCCATCCTCAGTTTGTTAGAAAGACGCAGCTTCCATCCTCAGTTTGTTAGGAAGACGCTGCTGCCTATCCTCTGTTAGGAAGACGCTGCTTCCATCCTCAGTTTGTTAGGAAGACGCTGCTGCCCATCCTCAGTTTGTTAGGAAGACGCTGCTGCCCATCCTCAGTTTGTTAGGAAGACGCTGCTTCCATCCTCAGTTTATTAGGAAGACGCTGCTGCCCATCCTAAGTTTGTTAGGAAGGTGCTACTGCCCAGCCTCGGTTTGTTAAGAAGACGCTGCTGCCCATCCTCAGTTTGTTAGGAAGACGCTGCTGCCCATCCTCAGTTTGTTAGGAAGACGCTGCTGCTCATCCTCAGTATGTTAGGAAGACGCTGCTTCCATCCTCAGTTTATCAGGAAGACACTGCTGCCCATCCTCAGTTTGTTAGGAAGGTGCTACTGCCCAGCCTCGGTTTATTAAGAAGACGCTGCTACCCATCCTCAGTTTTCTAGGAATACGCTGCTGCTCATCCTCAGTTTGTTTAGAAGATGCTGCTGCCCTATTCTCAGTTTGTTAGGAAGACGCTGCTGCCCATCCTCAGTTTGTTAGGAAGGTGCTACTGCCCAGCCTCGGTTTGTTAAGAAGACGCTGCTGCCCATCCTCAGTTTGTTAGGAAGACGCTACTGCCCATCCTCATTTTGTTAGGAAGACGCTGCTGTTCACCCTCAGTATGTTAGGAAGACGCTGCTTCCATCCTCAGTTTATTAGGAAGACGCTGCTACCCATCCTCAGTTTGTTAGGAAGGTGCTACTGCCCAGCCTCGGTTTGTTAAGAAGACGCTGCTACCCATCCTCAGTTTGCTAGGAATACGCTGCGGCTCAGCCTCAGTTTGTTTAGAAGATGCTGCTGGCCATTCTCAGTTTGTTAGGAAGACGCTGCTGCCCACCCTCAGTTTGTTAGGAAGACGCTACTGCCCATCCTCAGTTTGATTCCCTCAGTCATCTCTTACGATACCTACAGGACAAAATGAGGTAATGTATAAGAATATACATTACCTCATTTTGCCCTCACATCTCTAGACATACGCATACAAGTACATAGACCTGCTTACCAGTCAGAGTCAGTATAATTGCAAGTCTGTATGGATTACACTACGGTAAGTAGTGTATGGATGGATTACATTTATTTGATTACATTACGGTAAGTGTGCACAAGAGCTGCTTTGTCATTGAATAACACGATGTAGGGTTAACGGTTATAGTACAAAAAGTTTTGCTTCAAGGTTTTTGGATAGATACAGTAAGTGATTAGAACTCGGACAAGAATTCCAATCTATTTTCCATAAACACTACAATTTAGTACTAATGCCTTTTCACTCTTGCCTTGAGACCAAGAGTGAATAGGCGTTTTTAACGTTACCAAAACTCCTGTATTACCACTTACATCCGGTGGTTCCTTAGTAGACATTATTTAATAAAAATATATTATTTTAACTATTCAAATAACTTGATATCTATGGTCTGTTATTTAATATCCTCCGCTTACTACAATTTTTAATGGAAACGATGCATTCCATCGGAGTCTTCAGGGGTGATAACACATCTACATTTTGATTCTTAATCGGCAATAAATCTACACGTCTAGGGGTCACAGCATCCACTTAGAATCAGGTGCACAGTGTGCTCGTTAGTTTTATTCTACAAAAAGGTCAAGCTATTTTCTGGTTCATTTAACTTTAACATTTAACTAAATTACTACATGGCGTGTTAGAAATCACGACATTTTACTGTGTACCAAAAAAAAATCACAACACGCTGAAATAGTTAGGTATTAAGTATCTATTACGTATTTTATCTTCTTGGTGTTAATGCTCAGTATTACTATTATCAGCAACGTTTTTCGAACGTTTTCGTTCCAAAACAAAATAGATTTTGAACTACCTACCATAATAGTGACTAGTGTGAAAAGAGTGGTGATTGGTATTGACGATGGCGTTCACTATTCAGTATATGTAGATTTCACGTATTCATTACACCCTACTTGTCTTATTATGTTTCTTTTAAATATTAAAGAGGTTATGTTCAGGCTATAAATTAAACAATCACTAATTTAGCTACAAAAGCTATATAATAGAACTAAATAATAAAAAATTATCTTAGAGGCATCTGTCTGGAATGCCAAAAGGTCCCATAGTCTCTGACAGACGATGGTATAATCACACGAGTATCATAATATACGAAATGTATAGGTATACTCCCTAAGTAGTGATTTATGTGATCGTCAATCGTATGTCAGTAGTAGAGATTTAATAAATCTTCCCTATTATTGAAGAGTACATACTTCTATTAAGAAGTTCATTAATAGATCTTGCAGTATTTTAATCTGTTATTTTTATATATTATTATTATTATGGGGGTATCTATATAGTTTTCTCACCTGGTTGGGTTCTATAAATATATAATTATAAATGAAAATGAAAAGATAAACATACATAATAATTATTATTATTGTGTGATATATTCGGATAAGTTTCGTTAAAATATAATAACTTAGACCTTCAATAGATTTTTTCATATTTATAATTGGTTTATTTTAATCAAAGAATATCTTCAACATTACATTACATTATCTATAAATGAATGTGTCCACCATGAATCAATCTCGCTTCCCGTAATGTGTTAATAAATAATAGTCACTCTGGACAGACGTAATCGCAATTTTAAACTCGCCTGCTTGTTTCACTGGTCTAAGTTTCTTTTAAGATCACAAGATTTTAATTGACATTTTTAGTTATAAATGGTTTTTTGTAGAGGATGGGGCAAACGAGCACGCGGCTCACCTGATTGTAAGTGACTACCGCCGCCCATGAACAACTGCAAAACCAGCCTTTTAGAAAGGAGTAAGCTCTTTTCTTGAAGGTCCCAAAGTCGTTCGGTCCGGAAAAATCACTAGTGGTAAACGATTCCAAAAATAAGTTGTAACAAAAAGAATCCCTATTAAAACCCACAGTGGTGGACCGCCAAGCATCCAGATGGATTGGATAAATATGGCGGCTGGAATTATTCCGAACAATTCCTCAGAGCACTCCCCATGGTAGACCAGGAAGTTAAAATCAACGTCAAAAGTTTTTTTATTCCATTTAGACTTATTCAAAGACATTTAAACGTTAAATATGAATATCGGTGCGCAAAACAGGACCTTCTGAGAAAATAACCCGCTAGAAACTAGATATTGATATAGATATATAGAGGTGTTTCTTAAGACGCGGTGAATAGACGACTTTTACGTACTAGAGGGGGTGAAGCAGATGAGTGAGGGACGAGTAGTCTCGCTCACTGTATTGTGTCACTATATTTTTGTATTCGTATTTTTAAAATGTTCTTATTAATAAAATATCTCTATATATTTATTTCTTATTTTGAAAATATTATGTACCAACATATTTTCGTATTTTTATTTTTAAAATACGTAAATATTTTTTTTAATTAAAAAATAAATATTCAATTTTCTACAAAAATTATCGAGAAATTATGTAACAGATTCTTTAGACGAATAACAAATAAAATGGCAGGTGCAGAATGGTCAATTCTAAAAATGGTCTACTCTCGAAACGACTAATTGTCAAAAAATTTTGAATTTATAAAAACATATATTTTTTTACTATAGTTATAATATACTTCTTCAGAATCAAGATAAAAATAATACAAATAAAATAAAAATACCACCGAGCTTGAAGGTTGATTATGGAGAAAAATATTTATATACAGTATGTTACAAAAGAGTGTAGTAATACCAAAGGCAGACATTGTACACATCGTTATGAAAAACTTTTATTATGATGTCAGCCCTAAAATCGAATGATTTTTTATTCAATATTGATCACATGTAATTGTTATTGAAAGTATTTTTACTTTACTATTGGTTCGGAAAAAACCTCTGTCCTAGGAAAAACCAGCAAGAAACCCAGTGGGCTTATAAAAACATATATTTTACAATACGATTGGTTATAAACTATTTACAAAATTTATTTTAGAAACAACTTTGAAGCGACCACCTCATTCCCATGGTTTATTATCAACCATGTATTCATTTATATTATAATAACCTTTTTATACAGTTTTAATTAATTAAATATTTAAACTTATTAACTGCCAATCCTTTTTTCTCCTATGAGTGACATATGTAAGAAATGACAATTCTAAAAAGAACTGTGACTGGATATAATTCACAGCTGCTGGATAAAATGCATTATGTCAACTACTCTTTGACCATGAATTAGTGGTTCTAGAGATTCAGTCGACGGTTCAATCAATAACAAAATACTATTTTGGTCCATTTAATCCAGATTGTACATGCTTAAGATTTAATCTTAAGCTTAGAGAAACGACGATTGTAAGACGTTGTTGATAAATAAAATGTTTAATGAAATAGTATAGTAAAAATGGAATTTAACTGTGTACTAAATTTCCGACCCAATTTTATTTTTTATAAGGTTTAGGATCGCTTACTCAGCATAAAATCACAATATGCTGACAGATCCAGGTGTCGCTTCAAGCGCCATCTTGGAAAAACGTTTTCAGCTGATATCTCGGAAACACTTTGCTTTGCACTTTAAGGCAAAAGTTATAGAAGCTATTATTGTAGCAAATAAAATTTCGCATCTTTTGTTTCCAGTAAACTTTTTTGTAAAACTTTTCGTTTACGATATATGGCCCATTTAATGAAACGGTTTTTCTATCGCGGCCAATAACTCTTGAAATATTAGTATTAGATTAATCAATAAAATGCATAAATCTATTTTTTGCGCTATATATAAATCTATTATTGCATCTATCACAAGAGCTGCAGATCACAGGCGAGCAGCCCACAAGCAAGCGCGTATTTTCCGCAAAGTGCGACCTTCACAGATTGTCACAAGACGAACTAATGAGCTACTGTGCGCAAGCGCCAACGGCTTAGAGTGGCTAGATCAGAACGAAGTTGAAGAAGCAGATGATTTTGCTGAAAATCATATGAACATGTTGGTTCCAATAGTCTCTCTTGTATCATGTGTTTTTTTTTTTTTTTTGAGAAAATGAATTCTAACAATTTGCATTTTGAGTAATTTGCATTTGGCATTTAGAAAATTTTGTATGCGGATTTATTCAATTTATATTGTGGGCATTTTGGTAATTTATAGCGCCTAAGCCCACTTATTCGTTTTTGTGAAGTAATTCTGAGTTGATAAATTAGAATTATTCTGTAACACCATGTATGTAAAAGCTTACTCATGAAAAATTTTCTCCGATCATTCATCTGCTGACGGATTGCATGCCAACCGTTTCTTTTTACAAAAAAAAAACCAATTAAATTGGATTCTGATTATATTAAAAATAAGAAAATAAAAAAAATATTTATGAAAATTATTACAAACAAGAAAATCAAGAAAAAGTCAATCAGCAAAAAGCGTGACACATAACGTCAGTGAAGTTCTAACAGTGCGTAAGTCATTTTGTGAGTGTTTTGAGATTTGAATGTCATTGGATAGAGCATTGTGGCGTGCATCGTGTCGACCAATCAAAACACGATTCCTGATCAATACCAACGCGTTATTTGAAAAATAGTTACATAGCGTATCTCAGTTAGTGGTGCCAACATTGCGTATGTCAGCTATTCACGTACAAACTCGTCGTGAATCAAGTGCTGAGATGTTGTGATTCCGATTTAAGGTATTATTTGCAATTTATCTTGATGTTTTATTCCTAATAATATCATCTTTCTTTCTCTTTTTTCAAGGCGATTGCATAGAAATAGATAGATTAGATACAAGAGAGATTTTCTATTAAGTGATAGCAAAGAACTTGATGATGACATGTTGATTCTTTGCAGCGACTTAAAGATACAAGTACTTACCGGTAACATTGACTGACTTAAAAAATATCGATATTAATAACTTATCAATAGAAATAGTTTCCGAGCGTCCATCGCCTTTGCTGGGTCTATTGAGCCCTCAAAACATTCAGGATACCATACCTCTTTCGTCATCTGAACAAGTTACCATAGTACATTTGCGGCCAAGAGAAGAATTGCAGCCTTTTTCCTCGTCTGTTGAGATTTCACCGCCATTAGAAACGACACAACCACCTGAAAATAACATTGAAGAGACATTCTTACCTTCAGCTCCATCTAGCTGTTTAAATGAAGAAGTACAGCCGCTTTCCACGACTGCCGAAAATTCAACGTCGCTATTGGAGCAGCTACCGTCTGACAGTGAGATCGAAGATATAAATTCTAATAGAAAAAGGAAATCGAAGGGTTTCGCACAACCTAAAAAATGGAATAAAAACACAACAAAACTGAAGCGTATGCAAAGTGAAGAATATGTGGGGTACCATAGGGACAGGAAAGTTTTAGGGCAAGAGAAATTTAATGTACTTCATGATGTGCCACGTCCAGCACGTTCAATTGGTTCACGTTGCACTTCCACATTTTGCTTGTCTGACATCGAAAGAGAGAACATTTTTGGCAAGTTCTGGAAAAGCATGACTTGGGAGCAACGGAAGCAGTACATTGTATCTCACGTCTCCGTTTGTGAAAAAAAGCAAGTAAAAGTAAAATCTAATCCTCGTAGAAGTGAGAGTAAACAGTACTTTCTCAGCACATCAGAGGGACGTACCCAAGTTTGTCTAAAGACTTTTTTGAACACTCTGGGTTTGAAAGAGTCGACTATAAGATGCTGGATTGATAGATCTGAACATATTATTGCTAATACAACACCACGACCAAACGACGACAATGATGAACGCGTTATTAAGAAAGAAGACATGACATTCCTCAAACAGTTCTTCGCTTCGTTACCAAAAATGCCCTCGCACTATTGCAGGGCATCTACATCGAAACAGTATTTAGAGCCGATTGTTGAATACAAGAACTGTCTTTTTAGGTTGTACATCCAAGAGTGCGAAAAAGAGTCGAAAAGTCTACTTAGTCGCTGGACTATGTGCAAAGTTTTTGACGAGTTAAATCTAAGCCTGTTCTCGCCTAAAAAAGCTCGACCGCAAAAACCTTATTTGGTTGAATATTTAGACTACAGTTTTTTCGACGACTTCTCAGACAAGAATTCGTTTATGTATGACTCCATACGGCCTGTTCGCTCCGTCACTGATCCTACAGTAACGGACATACGAGCACTGCAGTATAATCCAAGTAGAGTCATCAAATATAAATTGAACTTTGAGGAGGATTATCAAGATCTGCCACGCAGAATTCGACGAAGAGTAGTAATGCCCGAAACTTTACCCCCTAGACAAAAACTCTACCAAAGTTGCATCAAAATATCAGTAACTAAATGGAAACATTTACAGGAGTTAAAGACTGTTATTCCTTATGACTGTACTATGATTACCTACCACGGGTACTATGATTCCCTACCCTATGGATCTCATAAAAGTCTGATTATAGATAAGAAGTTGATTCGTTTTAAGCAAAACATTTTTTATAATACAAATTATAATTTTTTCTGTTTTATAAAATAAACTTTTAACACCATTTTGTTAAACAATTTTATCATTTCCCTTCTCCATTTTATCTCCTTTGCCTATATTAATTAGACGAAACATGACGTAAGTCAGTGACAACTACTGGCAACACTGCGGAATTCACCTAATTACTTCAGTGGAAAAGATTCTCACGATTTTCACGAGTTCAAATCATCACAGAGTTCATTTGTATTAATAATTAAACACAATATGGCCTTATGCGTAAGTTATATCCATTTCATACAGTTTTTTCACTCTCCTGTAAAGTAGCCATTTTTGACTTTCGTACTGTTAGAACTTCACTGACGATAATAGTATGCGGGATTAGAACCAATACACATCGACGCAAGATACTGACTCAACGCACGGCTCCGCTAGACCAATCGAACTGCTGACAGGGTGGTTGAAATTACGCATGTATAGATAATCTATAACCATAATAAGGTGTGCACAAAAATGTAGCTACTTTACAACTTCCATCGTGTGTTTTTGTTTCATCGAATAAGATCTCTTTATTGCCATGCGTTTATTTTTTTTTTGTTGCCCATTTTTATAATGCATGCATACATTGATTGTTTATTTTACAAATCTTATGACTAAAACCTAAATCGCAAAAAGTTTAGACCAACTTATAAAAAACTAATTGTATATTTACAAAACGTATCACTAGGACCGAAACCGAATAAATATTTACACTAACAATACAACTTATAAAAAACTAATCACAAAATACACGGCTTTCAACAATAAAACATACGTAAATGATTTTTGAGCGGCGAGCAAAACAGGTCTATCTAGCAGCGCGCCTCAGCGGTCAGTGTCGCTCCGCGTAGAAATGAAAGAGAAGCAAAAAGACACCAAGATGACGCGATGTTTCATTGGACTCGTTCGAGTTATTAATCATTAAACATTGTTAATACTTACAAATATCTTATTTTAATCGATAAATAAAAACAACAGTTCCCTTTATTATTATATATTACATCACTGTTATTAACTTAATCAAGATTTGTTTATAAATAATCCAGTTACAATCGCTATAATTTCATTTTTAATGAATTTTTTATGATTTTTTTCTATCGAGAAAATTTACCGAAAACGTGTTTTGAACACAATGGTCCCCCAACATATATGATCAAGATTAACATATATTTTTTTGCAACTCTAAATTGTATACATTTTCCTAAAAAAATGTTTTCTGAAGCCTACTTTGACTATGTACAGCGCCTTAATCCATGTTACATTGTCATTTATAATAAAATTATATGACAAATGGTCAAATGTCTACTAGTATTTTTTAATGGTAATGAAATAGTTATTATGAATTATAATTTATTAAAATATTTAACTGTTATGAACCATGCAATATTATTTCTTTTAATCTCTACTATAACAAAATCACTAAAACAGATGAAACAGTATGATAAAAAAATAATTTATTTACTTATATTGCTCATAAAACGTCACAAAAAGTCTACAAGACTTTTGTTTCTTTAATCGTAAACTTATATTAATGTAATCCTCTTTGTAGACGTACAACGAGTAAGACTTAAAGCGCATAGCTTTGACGTCAAAATAATAATGTAGCTTACTGTCGTAACATAGTTGTACTATAGCGTTGTAAAATATTAATTAATTTGGATCAGATTAGATATGTCATGTCTAGAAGTATTTATCTGCAATAAAAAGTTTTTTTATTATAATGAGAGTGGGATAGAAGGAAGGTATTATAAATGTTTCTGTGTTTACCATGATATATACGGCATTATATCCTAAGCCGTTGCTTATTTTTTATTATGTGACTAAAAATGTTGCTGTGATCGAAATAGACTAACATCACATTAATATTGTACGTGATAAACCCTTACATTTATTATTACTTAAGTTATTATGTTAAGTTTTCATCCCCGAAACGATTTTATACAAACGAAAATGAGTCAGTTTATGCCCGTAATTACCCTCACAAATGCAAACAATTTTAACACCAAATTATTATTTAAAGCTATCCCGTCCCATCCAGGACTTTTTTAACAGTACAGTTAGCTACTAAAATCGAGATGGAATCCATTCACACTTACAAATGTCACCTTCCACACTGCGCCACAGAGTAGATGTAGTAATATTTGTAAGGGGCGCCTTAAAACCAAAGAGTATATAATCACTAAGAACCATAGATAGGAGTGCTAGGAACGATTGTTTTTTAAATGTTATTTATAAGAATCACACAACTAAAATGTTATGAGAATTCGTTTCGTTACTAAATTACGCTTCAAAAATTGAGGTATCTAACAAAATTACAGTCCACCTGAAGATGGTAAGTGGCTATTGCAGCCCATGGAAACTTGCAGCTAAGTTGTAAGTTGTCACCTCTACCAACTGAGATGAAATGCTTTACAGCCTTTATTTATACCGGTACTATTTGCGTGTTATGATATATAATTAATAACATTTTATAGATTGTAATATTCCATTTAATGGATGGTAATATTCCTCTACAAGATGCAGGCTTTGTGAATGTGGTCTCTCTTACATAGGTCAAACAAAAAGATCTATAAAAACCCGCGTAAAGGAACATATAGCTGATGTGAAACACCGACGCTCCGGGAAATCTGCAGTCTGCGAACATGTTCAAGATCGTCACCACCATTACATTAGATTTGATAAACCACAAATCCTCGCAAAAAAACACCGATTCCTACCAAGGATGATACGCGAGGCTATTGAAATTAAAAAATCATCTAAATTTCAAAAGAGAAGATGGATGTGTGCTGCCATCTGCTTGCCTTTGCTGCCTATAATTAACAAAATTAAGCCCAAACCCAAGCATACCACTGTAAAACTTCATGATACTATAAGCTCGTTTTGCGTACATCGCACCAAAAATTAATATTGAAAAACTGAAGGTAGCCGGACTAACTATGACGTTGTGACGTGAAACATCTCAGTCCTCCACCCCATGACCATGGGTGATGTAAAGCCCCCGTAACGTCGGGATAGTAAAAATAAGTTGAAGTGGTAATTAAACGCTATAAAATCCGTAAATAATAATTTTATTCAATGTGTAGTTTTCGCGTAAATTTAAGTAATCATTAATTATTCAACAATAATAATAAGTATCTGGATGACCGAGATAGATATTATATACCGATGAAACATGAATAATATGTTTTGATCTTATTGACATAATAGAAAAAACTGAACTGGTTATTTGAATAGAAAATCATGAGTGCAAATATAAACTAATTGCACTCATGATTTTTATTATAATATTATTAAAATTTTCGTATTTTTAAAAAATACTAAAAAAGAAGGGCTCGAAATAATGGATTTTCTCACAAAAGAAGGGAATTTGAAAAAAAAAGGGGGAAAAAAGTCGGACTGAAGACAGGATGCGAACCAAAGCATTATGATTTTGCGACCGCTCGATATCCACTTGAGCTATTACGATCATTAACATAGTGTCAAAATTTATCTTCTTATATTGTAGCAGTTTTGCATTGCCTGAAAACACGGACAAAAAGACATTATCTAAAAATGAATCCTAGCTAGATCGATTTATTGCCCCCGAAACTCCCTGAACACTAAATTTTATGAAAATCGTCGGAGCCGTTTCCGAGATTCCGATTATACAAAATGAATGTTCCTCCTTCATAATATTGCTGTGCCCAGGGTCTATAGAGGTACCATAAAACTATGTAACACCTTTTGTAACCTATGGAATGCAATAAAGTTATTGAGTATTAAGTACTAAAAATATCGTCACATTATAAATTTAGAATTTATTGACCGCGGGTAGTTAGTATATTATAATTAAAGGCGTATATTATCTCTTCATAAGTTATAAGAGCATAAAATATATTTATCATAATTAGTACCCATTACTTACTCTGTAGCATAATCAGGTCTGTAAGGGTGAACGTTCCTGGCAAGTAAAGTGTGAACCGCGATCGATTGATAAAATTAGCGTTGGATGTCTCAAGCCTCAACTGCTTCATTAAGTGACCATATTGCGTGTACTCTGGTGTTAAATTTTCCCACGTAATATTGCAATCTCGCTTAGAAATTTTATATACGTTTCGTATTTATTACACTAATATTTAAAAAAGATATGTTGAACTAGACAGATAGATAGAAAATTATTTGTTGCACGAATATATTTTGTACAAAGGCTAACCTAATACCATACTGTCATTCTCTGCCAGCTGCCTTTTGAAAGTTCGATGAGAGCTGTGGGTAGAGCAGTAATAAAATAAATAAATACTTAGATTAATGGACAAAAACAAATTTTACGGCATCTTTGGAGCTGTAGAAGTGCTATATGGACGAACACCAGATATGCTAAAAAAATTATATGTATTTAAAAATGTTGTGATTAAACAACTTTTTCGAGAATGTTATAGAAAAAGCGGAGAATCGATATTGGCCTGTAATTTTTGAAGTTAGTAGTGGAGGAATAAGAATGTATTACCACTTTGCATCCAATATCATCCGGACTAACAGGTTTACTACACTTTACAGCTTTAACACTTAATGCCATCGTCGGTCACTGGTTCAAAGCATTAGAGCAAGTAGAGTCATGCTGCAGCTGTACTATGGTTGTAGGACGAATAGGTCGGCTAGACCGGGGAAGGACCACGCTCTCACATAATACCGGCGTAAAGTAAAAGCTTATGCTGCTGTGTTTCGTATGGTGAGTGTAGAGCACCGGATATCCCTTTTACTGGAAACGAGGGATTTCGTCTCAGTCCTAACGTTAAGAACACAGAATAAAATGCTTGTTTGCTCAACAAACTTTTTTTGTCTGAGAGTTACTTATGTTTTGATGTTTTTTTTCTAAGGCCAAGACTGCGTAAATAATGGAAATATTATGCGATTAAATAAATCTAACAGCCAAGATCTTAAAGGATATTTTTAATGGGAAAATACGTACGCGTATCTACTTCGGGGTATAAGGACGGGATATGTTGGACTCGCACGGACTATTATTCTATGATAACATGGTGTTCCATATTCGTCGTATTTTAGCTGTAAATTGGAATAACATTTACACACTACTACAGCCTAATCAACGCTGGCTAGGTGGCCCCTTTTTGACAACTTCTTTACCTATATTACTCAGGCAAAGCGGGTTAAAGCACAAGACGCATCTCTCTATAAGGCCTATATATTCATCAGACTTTACTGAACTCTCTAGAATCCCCTTTACGAAGGTAATATTGCCAGAGATAAGGATAGGAAAAGGAGTGTATTTTTATACCATACATTTCTTTTACCCCGCTGCTCAAATCAAAGAACCCCGCGAGGGTCGCGGAGTTTAGGGTGAGTGGTACCTCATAATACTACTTTTTTCGTGGTGCGAACACTTTAGGCCAGACACTTGAGTTTCTCTTAGTCCATTGTAGGTGACCAGCCCCATTAAGGGGGAGTTTACTGTTCTAATTCATACAAAAATTTACGAAATGCACCTCAACATCGCAAAATTCGTAATTACTAATATAGAAGGTTTCTTTCGTTTCAACTTTTTGAAATAACAAATTACCACAATTTCGGTCGTTTTTCAGTTGACATACGGTTGACATGCAAGTGCTTTTTCAATTTTTATGTTCTTGTTAGAGTAACGCTGAAAATGGGTTATTGCTGTTGTGATATATGGTGAGTTAGGAGAATCGGAGATCCCTGTTACTTGTAATAAGATATTCCGTCTTAGCTCTCAGGGGTAACACACAAGTGCATTTTGATTCTTAATCTAAAATGAAATGTAGGTGTCTATGTACTAGAACATTCATTTGCCGACAGTCTAGGGATCTGTGTGCAGTTTTGTCACCTTTACTTCTATATAAACATCATTTATGTTACACTAGCAGCTTCATATGCTGCTAGTGTAACGTAAATGATGTTAGTAGTATAAAATATCATGCGCTAGCTGTCAGTGGCCTTCCACATAGAAGTGTTTGGTGCAGATTAAATATCCAGGATAATCTCAATATCATCATAACTTTTTACATGATTGAGGTTGAATTTATTTATTTCTTTGCTAAATATAAGTAAAACTCACTCTTTGCTAAATATAACAAAAATCACAGTATGATCAGCCTTACCTGAACCCAGTATAATATAATAAAAGCACAAGCTAAAACTGAGTGCCTCAGTGCTTACGAAAACCTGAAACCTGTTATAGCATCGCAAATGCTGTTCTAGAAAATTATAAGCTAAACATTAAAGTGGGAAGTGGAGTATGGTCGCTCTTTCATAAAGCGTGTGTTCGAGCAAACTGAGTACGATAACATAATCCTTTGGCAGAGGGAAGGAAAGGAAACATTGCATACATATATAAACACTTTAAAAGGGAAAATCTATGTCATAAAATCAATGAAGAAATTTACTTCTCTGTAGATAAGAACTGAAAGCATTAAAATGATTATTTTGATTTATTGTATTAGAAGTAGTTATCACATAAGATAAATAAAAAACATGCATATCTTTGATTGACAGACACGCACTAACCCAACTTGGGTTCTTTCTCACTCTGTTTTTCTGGACGGATTATGTTCTTTATATTTACACAGTACAATCTTTTGTGCGTCTGTTAGTTTTATTTACTCAACGACTTTGAGATAACCCACGACAAGACCCATTGAGATAATACTCACACAATATTATTATCGAGATAATCGCTTAAACTAGAATCTGATACGTGGCGCTGTAGTTAAGTTATAAAAATTATATATTATATATAAAAAAGGCACGTATGGTAATTCACAATGCTGTGTTGGTCCCTACTTTAACGTATGGTAGTGAAAGTTGGGTGTGGCAGAAGAAGCACGAGAGTAGAATAAATGCAGTAGAAATGCGGTCGTTAAGGAGTATGTTAGGGCTGAATCTGAATGACAGGGTGAAAAATTGTGTGATAAGAGAAGAATGTGGTTTGCAAGATGATGTTGTGACCAGGATTAAGAAAGGAATGCTTCGGTGGTTTGGTCATGTGGAAAGAATGAATGAGGAAAGAGTGACAAAGAAAATTTATGTTGCAGAAGTGAATGGCAGAGTCGGAAAGGGACGCCCGAGGCATAAATTTATCGACCAAATTAGCGATTTATTAAAAACGGGCCAAATTAGGAGTACCCTTAACCGACGAGCATGTATGCGTAGGTGTATGGATGTGAAGGAGGCGAGAGAGGTGTGTCACCATCGTGCCAAATGGAAGTCTGTAGTCTCTGCCTACCCCTCTGGGTGACAGCCGTGAGTGTTTATGTTATGTTATGTTATATTAATTCACCAAAATGAAACTCATTCACAATATCACAATATGTGTTGGTATTAGGTTAAAAAAAATCTACTCGATGGCTGCCGAAGGATCCCTATAGATCTGCTGTGGTGGAGTTATTAATAAATTTGATATTTACACTGCGAAAAGATGTGTTGCCGGCCTTTTAAAATAGAAAAGGCTCTTTTCCTGAAGGTCTCTAAGTCGAATTGATTCGAAAAAAACTCTGGTGGTAGTCCATTCCACAAGGAAGTTGTGCGAGGAAGAAAATTTCTTTTCGATCGCACATTGGTGGACCGCCAGTCATCCAGATGGTACGGATGGTATCGTGAGTTTAGTCGAGATGCGCGATGGTGAAGTTGTTTGGCTAGAATTAGTCCGAACAATTACTCAGAGCACTCTCCGTGGTAAAAGCGATAAAATATGCAAAGAGATGCAACTTCTCTTTGCAGTGCCAGTGAGTCAAACCGATCGGAAAGAGCCGGTCATCAAAGATTCTAACAGCTCTGCACTGGATGCGAACGAATGGAAGGAGCTGACACTGGGGAACCAAAGCCCAGGGATGTGAGCAGTTTTTCATATGCGGTCGAACCTGCGCCCTTTAAAGTTGCAGGCGGTGTGCCGGCATGAAATTCTGTCCCACTCTGCTGAGCACGCCATGCTTTTTAGAGGACAATTTGGCCTTCTCTTCCAAATGACCACGAAACTGCACGTCACTCGATATGACGCCGAAGATTATTGATAGAAATATTGATCAAATGCCTTATATATAACACTTTAAATATTCTCGATGAATGACGTCTCATTTTTTTTCTTGCTTATTGTTAATTAAATACAGTGAACTCAAAAACTGGCTTATGTTGAAGCAAACCGTCCTAGCTTTAAAAACCCAGCAGCCTCATTATGCAAATCTAAGGGTATGTGTTGAGACTTTTAATGAAACCGTCCAATTATTTCGACGAATAATGCATGAACTGCTGACCTTAAGATGTTAAATAGTGAGTTAATATGTGTTTTAAGTAAAAAGCCACACTTAGACTGACTTTGGTGAGGATAATTAAACTAGGCTAGTGGGATTCCTTTGTTTGGATTGATACTATCATCTCATTTTTTCCTACCGCATATCAGCAGTGCACCCACTTTTCTGTTAAAAAGGTAACAGACATATAAAATAGATTTTATTTCTTGGAGTTCACAGCTGTGGACTTCTTCGTTTGAACTTGGTTACAGGTGTCTTTGTTTGAAGTAGTCACTTAGCACCAGGTGGACTGAGAGCTCGTTAGTCAAACATATTTTAAAAAATAATTGAAAAATCACTCAGTTTAATCCCGTGGGTGGTAAAGACTCGAATAAGGAGAACACATATGTGATTTAGAAACTTACAAATCATGGAATAACTATCATTAAAGATACTAGATCTCAAACATGTTAATCAATTACGAGGGCTAATAAACTAAAGGGCCCAAGGAGCTAAAAATCTGATATTGCATTCTTGTACTGTAGAAGAGGCCCGATTTTAACAAAGGCTTTTTACGGGCTGATTATTCAATCAATTTATAAACTAATATATACGCGACATAAATTTATTAGGATTTCTACTTTTATCCGTAACATGCTAGGTATACATCTTAAAATCCTAAAATCTGCACCCGCACATTTATTTGCGATGACTGCCTTCAGAGAAACAAGTTTCGATCTTCGATCTGCTATATAAAAATATGTCTAAATCCACACCGTTTTGCAGGTCTTGGCTCGAGTGATTTGCGCTTTTATTCTTCGACTCAAAAAACAGTAACGGGGCATAAAATTTGAAGATGATAGCGAAGATAGATATAAATCTAGTCGAATTTAACCCCCAGAAGACACGACATTGCGCAATTAAGAACATAATTGTCCTGTCTTCTTAATTTTAGGGCACTCCTCTTACTGTCTCAATAAACATTGGAATGCTCGGCGTAAACAACATATCGAGTGACGTTTAGTGAATTGGTTACTTAAAAGGAAAGGTGATATAGGCCTCTAAAGAACTAAATAGTATTTAAAGCCAGCAAAACGCTTGCGACTTCATAAGACGTTTCTTGAAAGTATAGTCAAAAAGAAAAAAATAGACTACAAGTATCGACCTGTTAAAAGGATATGTAGAAAAATAAATACCTATAACTATTATGTAGTCTAGTCTGATATGGTGACCATTTAAGCCATTAAGAAAATATATAAGAAAGCACGTAAAGCCGTTGGTCCTACGCCTATCCGTTCAGTTCGTGTTAGTCTACCGTCCTATCGAAATATGTGAGTGATAGAACAGAGAGTGCACCTGTGCTTGCGCAAACATTTAGGCACTATTATCCTATCCTGAGCAGATGGATATGGTCTCCCTAGAGACTGGCTGTCGTGACCGAAATTCGCTCTGGAGGACATTACTTTAGGATTACCTCTCATCTTAAACAATTGTAGATTCCAATTTTAAGAAAACTTTCGTATTTGTTTGAACATATGCGAGTATATATTTGTCTTAAATCACTTATTTTATATTTATTTTATATCACTTATTTTGGTTTTGCTTTGTTCCAGAAAGAAGTCAAAGAAGTAAAACAACAAAAGAAACAAAAAAGAAGTAAAACAAAAGAAAATTACTTACCGATCATTGATATTGTTTACCTGTTTAACAACGAGTACAAAGACAGAACAAACATGAGGCGAAGAATTGGCGGTGGATAGCATGATAACGTTTGCCACAGGGGCCTAATGGCGCTAGTGCGCCGAATACTAGGTGACGCTCAGGTAAGTACAACATACAGACAGAACATAGAAGATTACATTTTTTATTAATATTGTAAAACTGAACTATATATTTTAAACATTACTAAGAATAAAAATAATTCTATGTTAAGTTTATATAGATATTTAGGAAATTATTTAGTGTTTATTTTAATTTAAGAAGTTAGGCACCTTTCAAATAATTGACTAATTGATTTTTTTCTGGCTGGATATAATAATAATAATAATAATAATAATAATAAAATATTTATTCACTGACCAAAATAACAACACATTTAAAAGTTAAACTACCTAATACAGAAATAAATTGTATGAAGGACCATGAAAGGGTTCTGACACAGCATGATGTGTTGCAGAGAATCTACAATGCTGTTATTGTGTCAGCACCCGTATACTTATTAATAATGATGCAACAGAACTCTGCTTCTGTTTCCGCAACTGCGGAAGTACTGCATGGTTTTTAACATCCATTTCTGCTTCTGTTTCCGTAAGTTTTATAACGGAATTTTGAATGGAACTCAGCGACGCATCCATACAAATAGATTAGTTGTATTTTTAGTTATTTAGAAATTAAAGTCGTGGTTTTCTCTGGTTAAAAATAGTTTTTAATAAATGCCTTTGTTACAACTTAGATTTGCAAATTAATTGGGTAGCAGTTATGTTTGCGTGAAGTTTATATTATTTATTTTTTACTTGAAGTTTATATTAATTATTTTTAAAGAAACTTTCATGAGTATTTTGGATTCAAAGTTTATTTACGTCGTACTTTCGTGATAGGGCGGTACTAAATTACCTACTCGCTGAACATAAATGTGGCTCTTTAAAGGGTTTGCGAAAATTTCAGTGCCTATTTAGCTTTGGTGTATAGATGGTACGCAGCATCGCCAGTGAGCAATTAGAATCGCCAGTGAAGAACATTGGAATAGATTGTAAGGTGTAAAAGAGGCCGAACTACTTATCATAAAATATAACTTACCACTACTTAATTTTGAATGTTAATTAAAAGTTTTATTTGTAATTTTTAATAGGTATTATTTCCGTTTCCGCATCCGTTTCTGTTTCCGTTTCTGCTCAAAAATATATTTGACTTATTTTTAGTTTCTGCTTCCGATATGATACTTCCGTTGCATCACTACTTATTAACTATAGTATAACAGTACGCGTACATTACTGATTAAATTATAAATATTAATTGATTTGTTTGATTATTTATTCATAAAGTACAAGAACTATTTTATCTACCAGTACAAGTTTTCATATAGTTACTATTAGTATATTATTAATTAATATTAATGTACGAAGGATAAACATAATATAACCAAAATATAAAAAACATATGCAAAAAATAATGCTAAAAGTAGGAGCTACAGCAGTGTTTGAATTATTCAGACTTACTTATGGTATAATTATACTAAAACAACATAGAGGTTATCAAATAGGAATATTGGTAGTAAATGTAAGTTATATAACTCCCTAACTTGTAGGACTCCCAGCCCCTGCAATTGTTTTTTTTTTTTTTTTAATTTTTATGACATTTTTTACGCACTTAATAAATACTCTTTGTATTTTCTTTTAAAACTATTCTTATTTGTTATGGCTCGTAATGGTGGTGGAAGATCAGTCCAACATTTTGTTGCCATAAATTTGTAACGGCCACGAAATGCTGTGATGGTTGTTTCTTTTCCACCGGTTCTTTGGGCTATATGGCCGGCAAATTCCCACTTCTGCTTACTAATCTCATGTAATCTTGGGCTATGTTGGTTGCTCTTGTTCAACTGCGGATGCTATCGTAATAAAAACAAGCCTATATATATATATATATATATATATATATATATATATATATATATATACCTACGTGTGTTGTTTCATTCATTGCATTCGTTCTCCATACAAAATAAAAATGACTCATTAAAGAAAACGTGAAACCTATCAAAATTTAATTTGAATTTAGAACAATAACATAAAAATTTGAAAACCTCATAAAACTCACTATTAAGTGACATTTGATATTTATTCGTAAATAATTAAAAAAAACTGATAGTCCTTACAAAACATAAACTTGCAAGGTGTTTCGATTTTATTGATGAGTTGTATATATATATATATATATATATATATATATATATATATATATATATATATATATATATGTGTGTGTATATGTGTGTAAATAATATATAAATAGTATATAAAAAGCATATATAAAAATCTTTTATTTAAACTATAAGAATCATAAGAGTTTTGTACCTAATGCAATTTTTTATCGCTTTATTTATAGATAAAAAACTAATACCTGTTACAAATTTTGTAAATTAGAAATTAAACTTAGAAACATCCTTTATTTTATTATTTTCGATAGATGTCAGTATTATCTATTTAAGTAGTAATTAGATACTATAAAATTTATTTATA
This sequence comes from Parnassius smintheus behrii, assembly GCA_036936625.1. NCBI lineage: Eukaryota > Metazoa > Arthropoda > Insecta > Lepidoptera > Papilionidae > Parnassius > Parnassius smintheus. Next base: position 32,999,004 of record JAUPFT010000010.1, read on the forward strand.
TCTGTCATAAAATTTATTCAAATCTACGATTTGGTGGAATCTTTACCATTAGGGTCAGTGTTAGTTAGTGTCAGGCAGTGGATCTCACTTCTACATGACATACTTTTCAGTTCTTCTCTGGAAATTTTTCTCTAATTCCTTACGCGGAGTCCTTCATATTACCCTATGTGCGGTAATACATTGGCTAGCAACTAAATTCAGTATGAAAAATATTATCTAATTTTAATATTAGGAATAATTGTTTCCAGCACTTTGCTTATCGATGTTACGGCACGGGTACATATCTGAAAACTTCCATCTCGCTTAGCATGATTGCATAGCTAAATAAAAAAATAATTTCAAAATTTAGTAGTAGAGTTTTACTATTATTAAAAGTTGTCTATTATTTTATTTAAAAAAAAAACAATTGCCATTGGTATGACGACAGTTTGATTATCCGTGGCCAACCACTCCGTAAAACGATTACATCTTAGGTTATCCAGGTATTAGTAATTTCACCATTTTATAATTTACGGAGATTATTCACAGAAATTAGTACTTAAAATGTGATTTATTTCTTTAGGCGAAACTTCGCAAAATGGTGGATGAACAAGTATCAGTAGGCGCACGGGTGGAAGCTGATGCGGAGCCGGAACCAGCTGACCCACTGATCACCCCAGCAAGTTCCGCTTTAGAAAGATCGGACTTAGATCCAAGGCCCGTTCCCCCAGAGCGTCGTCTTCTTATTGGTACTTTAGACAAACCACGCAATGGCTCTTTGAATGGGGAAAAACAGGGTACATTAAACAGGACAGCAAGGATATCTATAAGGAATGGCAAAGAAAATCCATTCATAGGTCAGTATTGAAAAATGGTTACATCAGAAATATTTTATGTCTAAGTTTCTATAATAATCTAGTTTCAGCCTCAGGCTCGTAACAATATCTAAACAAAAAAATGGCCGTATCCTTACGCCTCTGCTAGCCATAAGCCTCTGTTACTACCAGGGTTCGGAATCAGGAAGGCCATCACCCTTCTGCAGAGCAAAATGAGGGTCTTTAGATGTGTGAAATATATTTTCAATTTCTCAAATATAGAGGTTATCTTGCCATATTTGGCTATGAGCACAAACCTTTAAATTTGCTTTGGAAATTTGAATGGTGCCTGCAAGGCTTAAACTCAGGTTGCTTGCATACTATGAAAGTGAGCATGTGAGCATGAGCGCAGAGTGCTTTTAGGGGGTATGGAGAAGTATATTCTTTTGTAATCTTTTTTCTAGGAGGAACTTAAAACTTATTCCGCCTTATAAGATTAATAATAAAAATAAATAACATTATAAAAATTAAATACTAATAAAATATTAAAAAAAAACATTTTTGAGATTAGAACCTATTTTTTTTTAAATCAGGCGTATTTGATACTGTTATTGATATAAATGCAAAGATAATTGAATAACAAAACGCACAAAATACAGAAGTAGCTTGACTTTTTTCTTCCAAGAGTATTAAATTCGATTTATAAGTTTTCCGATAAATTATTTATGGATAATAAATTATTTGTCAATTTTTAGACGATGACAATAAGGAAAATCAAACCAACGGTAAACTTGAGTCACCAGTTAAATGGCCAACCCAGAATGGCAGTGACAGTGGTACCTATGCTGAGATAGGAAACGGGGAAACAAGTAATACGAGCGAAAAGAACATCCTTGATCCGGCTGATAGTTCAGAAGAAGAAGTTCCGCTACCTGATGCAACATCACCAGGGCGAAGTAGCGATGGTCCCGAACCCAGGGCAGATATTACAGCTAATCTCGATGGAGGTTTGATATTTTGTTAATAAAACCTTCTAAAATCACTCAAGTACGAGAATAACGTGACAAAAACATTTTTTATTATGTTGTTTTAATACGAGTATTAAATTAGTAATTCTTTTAAGCATTAGAAACTTTAACTAACATTTAGGTAAAATAATGCATTATTTTGTCAATTTTTTCGTTTTAATAAACAATTTAATTAAAAAAACTAGTACGTATTTTTTTACTTAAAAATGAACACTATGTGATGCTTTGATAAATTAATTATTTAAATCACTCAAATTAAATAAAAATTTAACATTAAAGGTACTGTAAATAAAATTAAAACTTCTTTTGAAATATTTGATTATAAAAAGTCCAATGTTTACTTAAACTTTAACTTTTATTGCATTACAAACACTCAAATATAAATTTATTACACTAATGGCTTTCGTTTGAAATAAATAAACAGGGTCAGCATCACCTGGATGTCGGTCCGATCGGTCTCGCCAAGAAGAGGTACCAGCATCTCCTGGAATGTTAACTGCGACTCAATTAACCCGTAGGCTAAGACTCGAAAATGAACGTCTGCAGGTACAATACTAATATAATAATCTTCTCTTTAAGCTATCTTTGTATTTTTTTGACATAAAAATGAAATGGAATAGAATATAATAAAATAATAAATATGAGATATAATGAAGTCTATTAATAATCGTGTGTAACTAACAGTTGAATGCTTTCTTAATGTAAGAAATTAGTCGTTGAAGCAAATGATTCATATTTCATTACGTGAAAGTAATAAAAGGTATAAAGCGAGTAATTTTTCACTGCCTTACTAAAAAAAAAGTTTTTCTGTATATTGCTACACAGGCTGAGTTAACGCGTGTGCGACGACTGTTGGTAGCGGCAGCAGAGCGTGGCGAAGCTGGTACTGCGTTGTTGGAACGTAGCAAAAGAGAAGGATCAGAAGATGCCCCAACTCTAGATCCTCAACAATTAGAAAAAGAGCTGCTACTTGCTAGAGAAGCAGTGAGCTGTAAGGCATTTGTAAAATTCTTCAATTGTGTTGTCAGACTGGTCACTATCAATGATATTTTCGATCGAAATTACCATTCCCTATGACGAGAACCTTTTTGAAGCCAACACTGATAAACTACTAACAAAATATCTGTCATTTGACAACCCTAGGAACTAAGACCGAATGCCTCGTTTTCAGTTAAAAAAAAGATCTTCGGTTCTCTCTCACCATACGAAAACAGCAGCACATTAAGCTGTATTCTGTGCGAGCGTGGTCCTTCGCCGAAATGATTAAAAAAGCTATTTCGTTTTTCCTTCAATAAATTAACTAGGACCTGAGCACTAGCTCATTGACTTCAATAGCGTCTCCTAACGGATAAATCTTAAGATGAACATAGACAAAACAAAAGTCATCTGTAATATCCATATCATACCTACCGAATTTATTGAAGAGTATGTTTGACTGGGCCAAATGGTAAAAAGTAAAGTAAAGTTACAGCCTATATACGTCCCACTGCTGGGCACAGGCCTCCCCTCATTTGTGAGAGGGTTTTAGGGCAAGGAAGTGTCCGCCGCGCTTCCCCAATCCGTCTTGGCGAACTTCACATGTCTTCGAAATATTTTTTTTATTCCTCAGACATGCAGGTTTCCTCACGATGTTTTCCTTCACCGCCGAGCACGTGGTAAATCAGCACTTAAAATTGCAATTAACAATTTCATTGATGCCGGCGGGGATCGAACCCGGCTTACTCGCGTTCTGTTATATGTATTTACCGCGAGCGTTAACCATCTGAGCTACCACGGCTCTCTACGCCAAATGGTACGTTTAGGTAAGTCCAACTTCGACCGAGAGGTCATTCGACGGATTCAATTCGACTGGACATTGTGTTAATAATACTGTTTACACTTAATAACGTTATACTGTAACTTTGTAGTAATTTATATACTTTATATAAATTACTACAAAGTTCAACCGTGAATAAGCGTTCAACATTTCTTAGTTATTGCGTTATGTATTTTAGCCTTGAAAGCGGATAAGAAGAGATTGAAAGCTGAGAAATTTGATTTGTTGAACCAGATGAAACAACTTTACGCTACGCTTGAAGATAAAGAAAAGGAGCTACGGGATTTTATAAGGAATTATGAACAGGTTTAAGTTTAACTGCTAATATTTAATATAAGCTTAATTATTATTAACTAGCTGTTTTAGTAGCTAGCTTTAGTCTAAAGTGCGAGAGTTTTGACACTGCGGTCGTTATTTTCCTAACAAACTTCACGATAAGGTCTACACCGAGAACGGTCTATGTACAGCTTACAAGAAGAAGATAGTATGTAATATGTTTTTTGTACAAATACAGGTTATTGGTATTACTTTACCTCCAATGTTTAAATTAACGCTTACTTCGATATTGTCAAATTAATTAAATCGGATTAGGAAAAAGAAGATATTAATATTAAGAGTAACTCTTAAATATCCTTCAACATATTATCTAAATTCATTATTTTGCAAAAACTAGCTTCAAGGGCTTCATTTTCTTTGAAATAGATTATCTAAAAATTTTGACCAATTTACAATGGGTTAGCTGGGTATTAATATTTCATCGTCGTAATTTTGCTCTTAGATGCGTTCCAGAGGTGGAGCATCTTCAGCTCTAGGTGCAGAACGTGCTGAAAGAGAACGAGAACGTGCAGCACTATTACGACACGCTCGAGATGAAGCTGAAAGATCTCTTCAACTTGCTGCTGCCTTAAGCGCTCGCGATACTCAATTACGACATGCAAGGGAACAATTGTATGAGGTATAAAAGTATATGATATATTTTTTTATTTTAAGCCAAACGGAAAATTTCTAGCTTAAATGTGTATACATATTTATAAATATTTAATTTGTTAAGTTTAAAAAAAAAGTAAATACTAACATTACTTTTAAGTAGTTATTGTTCTACTAACATCTTTATGGACAAAGTCTGAAAATAAATCATTATTATTATTATTATTTGGGGTATCTATATAATTTTCTCACCTGGTTGGGTTCTATAAATATACAATTATAAATTAAAATGAAAAGATAAATGTACATAAATATCAATAAAATAATAATAATTATTATTATTATAAACAAAATCTTAAAATATATTTACTACATCACGATTTTGCGAACATTTTATCTCTTGTCGTTATATACTGTGTCGCTTCACTTGTAGGCTCGTAGACAATTACAAGCTGCTGGATGTTTATCTGAGGGAGAAAGTGTAGCCTCTCTTGGAATTGGGCCTCCGATGATGTTAGGCGGCCCATCAGGTTTACTAGGTGATAGAGGGAGCTGCAGTGCCGACTCCGGAGTAAGAGGTAAGTTTTCATCCTTTAAATTAATTTAGCTCGCATCGTTAAAAAACCTCGAAATTAAAAGTCGGTCACACACAGTTGGCTTTCAATTTAAATAATAAAGTAAAGAATTTGTTTTACCCACTTCTCAGTAGTTTAAGGTCATTTGCAACTTTTGGGTAGCTCTGTAATTATTCTAACCTATTGAAGAATCATTCATCTTTGGCACTTACAATTTTTGTACAAGCTTTTCTGGTAAATTATTTACAGAACCAATCTTTTTATTTTCGTTTAAAGTACTTGTACGTCGATTTACTTCTTTGAAGTATATTCCCGATCCTCTCATAACTAACTTACTTTATCTGTAAAGTGTAAACATTTTTTTTTTTAGTTACAGAAAGTTGCTTTTTGCCATTTCAATCAATTATTACTCACACAACATTTCTTTTCACAATCTTTTCTTCCACCAATAGCATTCAACCATCAAGCAATATTAGAGATACCTGTTATTGGCCGTACTTTTTCTTTTGATTTGTTACATTTATGTTTGATAATTACTTTATACGCTGTTGGTTTTCTTAATAAATTGACTTAAAGCATCTAAGGGGCAATTTGTCAAATCAAACTTCAGATAAAATTAATGCGTATAATAAAATACGACATAAACAATGCCAAATTTACAGTTGTTTAAATAAAACTGACAATTTTATTTGTACAACTTTAGTTTTGATAATCAACCCGAAAATATTTCAATACAACGATTCCGTAAAAATAAAAATATATTAATAGACGTTGTTCTTGTATATTGCTTAATGATATAGAATCAATCTAGAAGAAAATATAGAATCAATCGCTATAATGCAAATTCAAAACTTTGTTGATATAATAAACCCTAGGAATGGTATACATAAGTAAGTTTAATAGAGCTTTTGTTAGTGACAGGAAGCAGTGATGGGGGAGCGACATCCGTATGTGGTGGCAATTTATCAGACTCAACTGCAGAGGGCATGCCAGCATCACTCGATCCATACGACACCGATGCTACCTCACTTGTGTCGTCGGCACACCATTATCAACGTAAGGCCTTTTTGTTTGTTACTCATCAATAACTTCATTAATAACTTTACAAATTCTAATGAGACAAAGCAAATCAACGACGAGTAAAATTCAGCCTTTTACGCAATTTGCCATATACTGAATTGCATATAGCCATGAATAACCACGCTATTTGTATAAATTCATCCAAAATACTTTTATGCCATTTTTGAAATATTTTTGTTTTCATAGTGAGTACACCTCGAGATTGCAGTCCAACTCTGTCTCCACATAATAGTGCATCACCATTTACTCGTTCCATTGATGCTGGTTCACTCTCAAGGTTTGTTTAGATATTTTAATCAATAGAAGTATTAACAAACAAAGTTGTTATAAAATAAATTTAATACCTCCTCGTGTTGAAGTGAAAACTTATTTAGCGGCGTTGTACATTTTTTGTAATGGGTAAAAAATGTTAAACTCGCGTCAGAACACGTGACCCTGATCAAAAATGCATAAGACGGATGGAGAGAGAGAGAGAGACAGCCGGTGCGGCGTAGGAGAGGAAGTATCCCCCTCTCTTTCTACGGCGCGGCAAAAATGTATGCCTGCGCCTGCTGTTTCGCTTAGGCGGTGCAGGGCGCTTGCGCGAATGATCGTGTGTGATAATTAAAGCAGTTCGTGCAAAATTATTCCCTAATCATTCCAAAATATCAAAAATGCACAACGTTAATATTCAAGTTTTCACTTCTGGTGACACTCCCGGAGTGCAACCCGTCGTTTTTTTCTATTTATCGTAACATAGGTTAAAGTTTTAATATAGTTTAGGGTGTAGTATATATAATAATTCAGTTTAAAAAAAATGGTTACCATTCAATGTAACTAATAGGATAGTGATTTTGAAATAATTGATTTCATTCTTTTTAACTTAAACAGGTCAGTAGAACAATTGTCAAGTCCGGGTGAATGCGAATCAGCCCTGGTGGGAGGATTGCGATCTCGAGCATGCGGTAAGGGAGGACGGGGCCGTGGTTCCGCGTGGGGATCCATTTCACGTGTGTTTGCAAGAAGCAGGCACCGCACCAAATCAGGCAGCGCCGCAGTTAGTGGACATGAAAGCGGTGAGGGTCAGTTAAGAATTTACATGGACGGATAAAAATGCACTTATCCATATTCATTATATAAATCGTCATTCAATCGAAACAAAATGGGTTACAATGTTAATATGAAACAAAATTAATTTTCATTTACAGCAGTTCCAAATAATATTAAACGTTATTAATATTAATATTTTTACTACATTCTGCAAATATACGTACTATATTAAATAAAATAACTAGTAGCATTATGAAATATAATGCTTTAGACGCATTGGTTAATAATTAATAATGCATTGGTTGCTTATTTAACAAAGCTGCAATTAAATGACATTAAATAATAATAATAATAAAATATACATAGATGATATGATATGTAATTGTAACTATAAACATACAAATTATAGTTAAAATTACTTCATCTTTTGTACTAAGAACCGGTGTATGCTGGTACGGGTGGTACAAACCGTGCGTGGTCACCACTCGGCAGTGAGGCAGCATTGCGTGAGGCGGCTTCCCTACCACTGTCAAGATGGCGTGCGCCAGCCATCATAGCATGGATGGAATTAGCACTTGGGATGCCGCAATATGCCGCAACTATTGCTGATAATGTAAAAAGTGGCAAGGTTCGTATTTTACCGTTATTGATTAATAGTTTTATCTCTTTGTGTTTTAAAACATTCATTATTAAAATAGTTGAGTTTCCAAGTACATAAATCAAAAGATTTTTAGTAGAAATATTGACGCAAAAAGCGTCAAATATTGTGTTCTGGTTGTTTCTAGATTCGTGCTTTGAATGGGCAGGTTCTGCTTGAGCTGACAGACACGGATTTGGAAGTGGGACTTGGGATCACACAGCCGATGCATCGCAAGAAACTTCGTCTGGCTATTGAGGAACGGCGACGTCCTGATCTTGTTAGAAACCCGAGTATTGGTCATCTTACTCACGCCTGGGTAGCTGCAGAATGGCTTCCAGACTTGGGCTTATCACAGGTAAAATTTTGTTTCTTACAGTCATGAGTACATATCTACATTTTTGTTTCCTTAACATTATTCTATTTAAAATTTAAAAATTAACTGTTTTTTAATGAATAAAGTAAAATATAAATAGTGTGCAAATGTTGACGAATGGAGACTGTACAAAATGCCAGAATCATCTCATGACTTCTGAAAGTAATAACTCTTACTATAACTATCCTTGAATAAAACTAAACTTACGGATTCTATCGCGTTTAATTAATTACTTTTACTTATTTTTAATTCCCGACGTTTCGGGTGCTTTACAACACCCATGGTCACGGGGGGGACTCAGATGTTTGACGTCCAAATGTCATTGTTAGCCGGGCCGATGAAAAATAACAATGTAGTTAAATTTTGTTGGTATTTTATTTGAAGATATTTTCTAAAAGTTTTATAGACTTAAGGTTACAAATGAGCACATAGTCCAATTAGTAAGCACAGAACCACCATCATCGCGCAGTACCGCATGAGCCATATCACAGAGGAGTGAGAATTGATTATGACATTTTAGGTGTAGGAACTCTAACGTGAAAATTGTAGTTAGAATAGCGCTGTGTGATAAATTGTTATATATTTTTGTTAAATATGTAAATATATTGTATAATATGTGATAATGAAATATTTTTTAAACTGAATTTAGCCTAATCGGTTAGATTCTGGATTGTTAGTTGTATCGTGAACGACACTACGTTGGTATTAATTGTAGAAAATATCTGTATATTAGTAATATCCGAGTTCTGCACACCTCCAAATCCATGGTAGCTCAGGTGATTATCGCACGCCCCAAAATTTCACAGAACACGAGCAAAACGGGTTCGATCCACGCCGGCACCAATGAAATTGTTACCTACTTGCAATTTTAAATGCTGATTTACTACGTGCTCGGTGGTGAAGGAAAACATCGTGAGGAAACCTGCATGTCTGAGAAATAAGAAAAAAATATTTCAAAGACATGTGAAGTTTTCCAACACGCACTGGGGCAACGCGGCGGACACTTCCTTGTCCTATAACCTCCTCTTAGAAATGAAGAGAGGCTTGTGCCCAGCACTGGAACGTATATAGGCTATAACTTAGCTTTAACTTTACACTCCTCTTTCAGTTTCTTTTTATTTTAAAATTATATACCTCTGTTATCCCGCTAGCAACCGCCAGCTGACTGTTACGACGTCGACGATATTGTTGCTTTACGCTGCTTTAAGATTTATTTACTAAATTTTATTAACATAATCAAAATATAATTATTATAATCTACAAACTACTAGTGTAAAAATAATGTTTTATATTATATGACCAATTAACAGTACGCTGAGTCCTTCCTAGCAAATCTGGTGGATGCTCGCATGTTAGACACGATCAGCAAGAAGGAACTGGAGAAATATTTGGGAGTCACTCGCAAGTTTCACCAAGCTTCAATAGTGCATGGTATTCATCTGCTCAGAATAATGAAGTATGATAGACAAGTAAGCAATCTACGTGATTTTTGTTACTGTGTGTATGTATTGACTGCATTGAATTTGAATAAAATTCATAGCAATACCTATCTTAATCAATTTCTCGGACTTACCTAATTTTTTCATGGTATTCCTTCGCATATCAGCCAGCACCGAGTCTTAACCTCAGTTTGCTGCAACAGCTCTTTTCGCCATAAGTATAAATTGATTTTACTATACACCTGCCGGTTAAAAATACCCACTATCCCAAATCATCCAGTGGGTGTCACATGAGGCGACAGGAAGAAACCGGGCAGTAGCATCTTCCTGATAACAACTCAGTGTAAAATAAATTGAGTTTGACAACCCGAAGAAAGAAAGTCTATAGGAGGCCTTTATTTAGCAGTAGACGTAGATGATGATATAATATATATTCAATAGTTAAAAATACCTACGTGTATGTTTAAGATTTTTAACAAGACAAAGGAGCACAAATTTCACCCGATGGTAACTGAACGTAGCCAAGAGACACCTACATCCATTTATTGTATTGCATGCATTCGCAGTGCGTTGTTCAGTAATCGCTGCCACACCTGAATACTAACCTGGAATGCCTCCTTGCCGATTAAAAGAATCTCTGGTACCATACGGAACACAGCAAATTAAATCTCACTATGCGAATTTAGTCCTTCCCTGATGGAGCTTTTGTGTTAATTTAGCAGACATTATACGCTACAGCCCGTTACCAATTTTTATATCTTCACTCACTCACCTATCTTGTAGTTGTTTATATTCTAATAATAATAATAATGTCATCCAGACCGAATTTCGGCCACAGCAGCCTGCCTCAACGTATACTAGCCATCGGCGCAGGACAGGATTATAGTGCCCAAGTGTATGAGCAAGCACAGGTGCTCGCTCTGAGAGAATTCTCACTCTTATAATCCTATGGGACGGTAAACCGACACGATAGGAGAGAGATTAGGCGCAGGACTAACGGCTTTACGTGCTTTCCGAGGCAAGGGGGTGAGACACCGTCAACTTTCTGACTCCGGGCAACTACTGAGAATTTTTTTGACGGAAAAACTCAATAATTAATTTTTTGGCCCGACTCGGGATTCGAACCCAGGACCTCATGATCAACAGTCGCACTACTACAACCACTAGACCAACGAGGAAGTTTATATTCTACCTATGTTGTGAAGTCAGTTACTAGATTTTACAGAATTAGAAATCATTTATGAGGCAATATATACGCTTTTATAGTACAATAAAATGACAGAAAATATTTAAATTTTTAACAATCAGCAACTTTTAATTCCTGCCTTGAGCTCTGTGGACTCCGGACGTGTCGGTCGAGTTCACTTCCATCACTCCACTCTCTTATCTCATATGCGCGACTTATATTAGATTCTATATCTGGCTTGCTGCTTGGTACTCTGTGTTTGGTGACAGTATTCAAGCCCGCATTGTGGTGCGCAAAGCACGCTGTCTCGGGTGACAGCAGTCTCACAACTCTTTTTCCTGGCTTTCACACACCCGCCGCCTCAAAGGTGGTCATTTATTTTAATCGGTAGTAATCTATTTTAATTTTTGTGTTGCCTGTTGCATTAGGTAACTGCTAGGTACACACCCAAGCATACCAATGCGCTAGGTGTATAGGTGTTGATATAAAGCACACACCCGGTACATATCTGTGCTATGTGTGTTAGCATAGGCAATATGTAGTCGTTTTCAAACGATGAATTCGCCAACTTCCTTTTTTTTAAATTTATTTATTCATTCAAATGTAAGTACATTATTTTTACTATTATCTCGCCAAACTGTAATCAGTTTGTCGGCGAGTACACGCTCTTAAAACTATATAATATCATTATGCACCATCACCTACGAAAACACAATTAATTACAAAAAAAATATAACCTTACCTTACTATAATTTCACAATATTTAGAAATTATTAAACTAAAAAATAAACAACAACAGCAATAAACAAATCAAATAAATCAAACATAAAAAACGATTAACAAAAGTATGCAACAATGTATGTGTTATAGCTCTGCTAATAATGTCCTTTTCAGAGAGAATTTTAATAAATTTTTGCTTAATTTATTTTTATTTTTATTTGGAGGCGTTTCTCTTAACCATTTTATTTTGTTATATATTCTGGGTACAATGTATTTATTCAAGCGCTGTCCATAATAGTTATTTGCACTAGGCTCTTCAAGTTTTTTTCCCTTACCTTACGCGTGTTGTATGTGTTAGTAATAGGTACTTTATAGTCGTCAGTATAGTAATGTTCAATTGCTATTAAATATTTTAACCGTGTTTCAACAGGGAGTATTTTACACATAGGAAATAATTTTTTATATTGTTTTTTACAGCTTTTCTTATCTTTTGAATTAATTAAAATTTTTGTAATACGTATTTGTAGGCTTTTCACTTGTTTTATATAAGTACTAAATGTACGGCCGTACACAATAAGGCCATAGTTAATTAAAATTAAGATTCAATTAATGCATAGTAAACCACTAATAGAACATGTTTACTTACTACTTTTCGAATTTGATAGAATTTGCCTAAAATGGACCTTAATTTTGAACATACTTCTTCAATGTGTAATTTCCAATTAAAACTACTATCTACCAACAGTCCTAAATATTTGTAACTATTAACAAATTCTATTTTGGCACATTGACATGATAATTTTCCCCTGTGCAAGCACTCATAGTCATGCCCTACAATACCTATTTCTTCATAGCGTACATTCTTAGCTAGCCTGTTGTATGGAGAATGTAAATGCATACACTTTGTTTTTTTCAAGTTCAATATTATGCCGTTATCATGTGCCCACTGGGTAATCCGATCAAAGTCTTCCTGTATTTTATCGCAAGCTTCATGTAAGTTTTTGGAAGCATACAATAGGCACATGTCATCGGCGTACATGTAGGTATCGCAGTGATGCACCACATTAACCACACTGTTCACCAATATAATGTACCCTACGGGGCCGTACACAGAACCGGTTGGTACACCGAGAGAGATGTGTTCTTCAGCGCCAGTCGTCCCACTCACCATAGTGCGAATAGTCCGATTTGATAAATAGTTACGGAACCATTCATTTACAGGGCCCCGAATTCCACATTCCTCCATAGCCCCCAGAAGTACCTCATGGTCCAGAGCTCCAGAGTATCAAATTCCTTCTTATAGTCTATAAAAAGAGCCACCACCTGTTTACCATTATTAAGACTAGGACTAAGTAGTTAATTGCTTCCGAAAACATAGTTAACGCAGTACTAGTACTCCGTCCTCTCCTAAAACCATGTTGACATTCAGTAATAATGTTAAATTTCTCTAAGAATCTACCCACTCTTTGTACAATATTATTTATTACTGGAAGAATAGCTATTGGCCCGTAATTTGTGTATTCATAATGGCTGCCACCTTTGAAAATAGGTCTTATTATGGATTTTTTTAATTCATCTGGATAAATACTTTTTTTTATACATAAATTGACAAACTTTTGTATAAAAAAAGGGGATTGCAATAGAAGCTCCCCGCAACAAGGGCATCGTTGGCCAATGCCATTGATGCCAACTGTACGGCTGCTCGCCCAGAAACAGTTACGCCAGGCCTAGATGCATCAAGTGCCTAGGTGACCGCGGCACCTCCAACTGATTGACTCATTTCGGAGAAAAAATTCTCAAAACGATGCTCCAAAGAGCCGCAAATTGCTTAGGCGATTGGTCTCGCTTATGGAGAATCGAAGTGAACCCTGAAAATTATATAGTAATATAATTTTAGAGGAAACCCTCCCGCAATCGTCAGAACCTAAATCCAAAAAATTCTCTAGGCACGATCACCCTACTCGGCCGCCAGATCCCGTGGAAAGCAATCGTCAAATACCTTGGGGTCACATTTAACCACTTAATGACTTTCACGAAACACATCCGCACCGTCCGCAATCGTGCCAATTTCGTCACTAGTCGCCTCCACCTGCTAGTTAACAGTACGAGCAAATCAGAACCACCCACGTCTTTGGCCGGTTCTCAGCGCCCAGAACATCGAACGACACGAGCCGTCAGAGCCGAGGTCCGGCACTCCTGTTCGGACGGCCGTTAGAAAACTCACCCACGTGCACTGTACACTGTCATAGGAGTCACCTTTACGCCAGTACCAATGCAGAATGATTTAAATTCACCTTTTTAGTAAAATTTTATGTTGCTTGCTGATTACTTCCAGGACAAATGTATTATCCCACCCAGTGGTAAACAAAATATTGACTTTCATGTTCTAATATTCTATTTATATTGTTACATACGAAAGTCACCTTTTAAATTGATTGTAATAAAAAATATAAAAGTAAAAAATCAGACATATATAATGTTTTAAGCGAAGTAAGATATATTGATTTAATTTTTATAGGCATTAGCGGTGAGAAGACATCAGTGTGAGAATGTTGACGCAGATCCATTAGTTTGGACCAATCAAAGATTTATACGCTGGGCTCATAATATCGATTTAGGAGAATTTGCCGATAATCTTAAAGGTAACTTGTTAAGATTATTGCTATTATTGATTTAGATTGTACAAGAACCGATATAAACGAACATAATAATTAATTCTATTTAAATACTAGATAGCGGCGTGCATGGTGGCCTAGTTGTTTTAGAGCCATCTTTTACTGGAGAGACAATGGCCACAGCACTCGGGATACCGCCTTCAAAGAGCATTATTCGAAGGCATTTGGTGGCTGAATTTGACGCTCTTATCATCCCAGCGAGGTAAATAAATCTTATAACAAATTTAATTTAACTTATAATATTGAAAATATAACACTGCTTAGGTACATTGGTATATTTACAAGTGATATATTTTCTATTTTGCGAAGATGTAGAAATTATAATTTTCATAACCAGTGGTATTCGTTATATTTAGTACCTAAATGATCTTGTATAAAATGTAATCATTATATCCCCATCTTTTTCACAACTAAATAACTGTTGTTTTCGATCCGTAAAATTTAAAAGACAAATGTGCATTGCATGTCGAAATGTAGTTTACAAGTCACAGTTCCGTAGGTGAGCAACCCGTAGTTGATTATAATGTACGGTACAATCCTGCAGGTATACGATATTTTGCCAGGTGGAAGAACTGCAAGTGGAGGCTGCCCGAGCATCCATGTTGTCCACAAAACAAAGATAAACCTACGAAAATCAAAAAGCTTTTCTTCAGAAAATAAATTTCGCTTCGGTGTCCAATTTCAAAAATTTGTACCTATATGTAAAGTTTCATTAAAACAAAAATGTTTGTAAGAATGCTATTTTTCATAAGAAAAAAATTTTTGGCGAAAATATGCATTGTAGGAAACTTCCGGAATATTTTTTTCTCATTTCGAAGTTTGTTGATCGAATTCTTTACGAGCGGTCAAGACTGATAAATCACTCTAGGGATTGAGATTTGTTAGTAAAATCACGAAAAGTAATGAAAATATACATTATATTTCTTACCTTTGCATTATCTAAAACCAAAAATAAAGCTGTCATCAATGTAGCCCCCTAGTCACTTGCCGTAGTATATTATAGTCGTCAGATTCGATGTAATTCAGAATTTCGTATACTTATTTAGTAAATGTATAACATACAACCTAGTTGATTAACGTAAAAGCATCAAATGCTTCGTGTAATTGTTGTAGGGGGTACCTCAGATCCCATTTAACGTACATTTAAATTGTTCGAATCATTTATTTTCCTTATATTAAAAATTATTAAATAATTATTACTTAACATGTTTTCGTAACTTTTTGTCTCTTATAGAATTTTAAAACGAAAAAAACATATTTGCTACACAAAATAATAACAGTAATATTTAATGATGTAACTTAAAAGTGTTTAAGCTTGTATACATTACTAACTAAAACTGAAAACGGTATACATCTTAGGTTCACTTGTAACACTATGCATTGACCTATAAATGTGAATAAATCGTCATAAAAGCTAAACCCAAGGGATGTCGAGCCAGTTTATTTTCTATTCCACAACCACCTTTATGCTTGGCGGTCCTAGCATCGATACAGAACGGTAACGATCATTTTATCGATACGTCATGAATGCCTCTCTGTCATCATCATTAGATCGCACTTTTTCGGGCTTTCTCCACTTTTCTCCATGAAAAAACTTTATTTCATATATTAAACATAAAGCATTTTATGTTACCATGAATTTTTATTATTTTAGAATATACTAAAATGCTTGTTTACTTGATTTAAACATTTTGATTATTGTCCTTATTTTAAAACGTCATCGCAAAGAATAGTACTGCATATCATATGGACATGCTTAACCATACTTACAGAAATCTGTACTTTACTTTGTATCTAGATTTCCACAGTGTTTCTCTATTTCTGCTAGATTAATTTTTTATCATTATATCCGTTCACAATTAGCATGATGACTGTTATTATGTTCAAGTGTAACAAGCTTTTGGTGTCTATGCCAAATACTTTAAGTCACTGTAAATTTTCAACAACATTATTTCGAAATTTAATAGATAGATGTCTTAAGAAAAACTTTATTTTTGCAATGGCAGTGAGGAGTGATATTGTATAAATAATTTTAACTTATACAATATATACTGCATGTTAGCTTTCTGTGTTAGCCAACTATAAAGTTAGAGCGAATTTAATGACATGATAATAAAATATGAATGAATCGTGTTTCTGCCTGGCTTTTGTCAAATATCTCGATTATTCTCTAAACATTTAAAATAATTTACGAAATTACAACTTATTCACAGAAACATGTTTGGACATCAGATAAGAATGTTAGGAAGACCATTTTCAAGATCTGTTGCGACGGGATTACCGGGTATTGATTTTACTGCAGATTCTAGGAGACACAGCTTAAGGGTGAATTTTATAAAATACCTTTGTAATGTACTTGATTTATTGAATTTTTTCCTATTCTTATATATATATTTGACTTTTTTATTTTTATCAGGGTTCTATATCTCGAGCTTTGGGTGTGCTTAAACCAAAACTCGACCGAACGTCACCTTCAAGCTCAAGTGAAAGCTCAAGCGTCCTAAGTCTTACTGGACAAACTTATCAAATGTCATATTCGCCACCAATTGGCGTAAGGACATTATCTCAACTAAGCATGACATACGCTCCTCCCCCAACCCTGCAGGAATATGAGCCCATATATACTCCACTTAGTTTGTATTCTCAGTCAAGTGTATCAACCAGGGACAGTTTGCAGCGGCTGAATGATGTTAAAGAAATCACAAATATAACTCACAGGTATTTTAAGGGGAACATTTTTCAACTGCCAACTTTATTATTATTTATTATGCATATGAAAAAGATTTTTTAATTAACTCGTTGTTTTAGATACGGCCAAAAAGCAGACCATGCTCATAGAGTGAGCTCACCTCTTCCAGCAAAATCCATGGATGATACGGTCATAAAACAGAAAAGACATAGGCGCGTCAAAAGCATTGGTGATATAAATGCATGTAGTAAATCGTCGGTTTAGATAGTGGTTGTCAATTATTGAAACTTTATAATCAATTTTTCATTTTAAAGTCTCGTATTTAAAATATTAATCCATGAACTTGCATATCATATAGATCAAAGTAAATAATATTCGAAAGCAAATGGACTGAACTGAACATATTGTAACCAGGATTTAGTCAACTTATTGAGATACACGTTTTTTAAAACTATTATTTTAAACGCATTTATTTCAAGCTCACTAACTTTAAGTAAATATTATGTACGTATTTTCCTATTTAATTTACAACATTAAAGCTGCATTTTATTGTCGAACACTGTGATATTGATTATTATACTTCTATAAACAATACTATTTTGTTTTGACAAAAATTAACTAGCTATCAATTTTTACACGAAAATGAATTACTATTTAAATCGAGCTTAATGAAATAAAATGTGACTAGTTAAATTAATTTATTATTTAGTTTACTTTGTAAAAAAATGTTAAATTATTTCTAAATTGTTTTATATTAGTTGCTTTATTTTCCTTCCTTTGTGATACAAATAAGTTACCATTTTAAAAATAATTTGCTACAACTTAAATTGTCAAATAAACAGGATTTTAACTTACCTCTATCTGTGTTTTATTAATATTACTGTAATATACTGTCAGTTATGTATAAAAGGTATGAAATATTCTTACTTCTGCCTATCAAGAAGTTATCTTAGGCTGGAAATAGTAGAAGCCAGTTGAGGCCAGGGTTGAGCCAGGGTGAGGTCTGGAGAATATGGTGGTTATGAAAGTGCTAATTTTAATTATGCTAATTTTGCCAACGTCTGCTATACAATACGTAGCCACCTGTTGTCGTGAAGAAGCAATCTTTTAGAGCAATTCACCATTATGTATTGACTGAGTACCAGCTCATCTACAATTATATGCAATTCTTGAAAATATCAGCGAATACTAACTGTAGCAACAGATGGCAAGAAGCTACCATACGCTTTCTGACTAAACTTTCGTTTCGGGCACCGTTTGGTTTGGGCACTGGACCCATTCACTGAGTAACTGCTTGAAATTTTCTTGAATACATTTGACTGCCTCGTTGGTCTAGTGATCGTGAGTTTTACTGCTCATCATTTTTTTATATTATATACATATTTTTATATTATATAATCATATACATATTTATGAACTTAGTTTAGTATGTATTTTAGTTGTAAAATAAAAATAAAAAATCATATGGTCCCGGGTTGAGTCAAAATCAGTTATTAGGTTTTTCTGTCAATAAATTCTCAGTAGGAGATCGTAGTCAAACGTGTTATCCATATTTTACTCCCGTACCTCAAAAAGTACATAAACCCGTTGATCCTGGGCCTGATTTCCCTTTGGTCGTATTAGGTTGTAAACTATGAGAGTGAGGAAATTTGGAGTGCATCTATACTTGCGCACACACTCGTGTCCTTTAGTCCTGTCTTGCGTGGATGAAAAAGTAATATATCCATTGAGTCCAGCCATCCCGACTGAAATTCAACCTGTTTTCAAAACTTACTCTTTTCTATATCGATTCAACATTATGAGACAACCTTGGACGCGGACCTCTCGCTGTGTCACACCACACACATTTGGTTCGTGAGGTATTCCTTTTTAAAGCTTCTTTGTTTTACCCATCTAACATTGATTTGTCATTAACGTCAAAAGCCAACGCTACCTAAGCCATAGATTGAGACGTCGTTATTATCAACCTTCTCAGGCGGGCACGAAATTTATTTTTAAGCTTAAAATTTCCCGAACGAAAGCGATCGTGCCAATATAACACAGAGTTCATTCGTTAGTAGGTACGTATACGTCATTTGTATTAAATACCGCCCATGACACTATTTTCCACCTATGCATATTCCAAAATTACATGTTTTTTCTTAGAAGTTCCTAAGTTATAAATAAAGCAATATTGCAGAAAAACGAAACTAACAGGGAGAGCAAAGAAAAAACAAAGAGAAACTGATTTTAAAAAGTGAATTTAATGCCAATACATACACAATAGCAAATTTATTTTAAATTAGAATTCCAAATCAAAGAAACTTATTACAGTTCAAAGTGGCGAGTTAACATAGTGGCAATTTTATAGGTTTCGACCTAACAAAATGTATAATATAATAGTAATAATATTGCTTCTGACTTTTGATTGAAAGTCTCAGTGCCTTGTTGATTTTTTCCAGTATTGAGCATTTATTTAATCCGTTCAAAACGAATGAATCTAAAATAAATTAAATGAGTGAAATTAAACGTGATAAAATCTGTAAAGTTAGAATTCAAGGTAGTAAATTTTTATTACGCATTGGCGTAAATATAAGAAATCATTATGAGATTTAATAGGGTTTACGCAAAACAACTAAATTTACTCTGATGATATAATTCCATCACTACATTGTAAAATTTGGTTAAACGTTAAGGAACGCATGTATATGTGTTAAGCTTCCGATAGAGCATCATAACCATCTTGTATTTATACCTGATATAAAATCCTTATGACACAGAGCAGCCCCAAAGTATTTTTTCGAGTAAAGTTGACAAACAAACACACAGTCCACGTGATGATAAGGTTTCAGGTTCTCATCACTCACACTTTAAATATTTTTTCTATAAAAAAGAATACGTTGTTTCACGATATACGATAGGCAATTTTTGCGACGTTAAATTGGAAAACATTAATTTTTGAACAAGGAAAAAAACATTTAATTAGCGTATTAAATTTTTATAAGCAGGATCGTAAAAGTTGTGAAAATACTTCTTCATCATCATTTTACTGACCATTGACCTTAAATGGAAGTTAAATGCAAATTCCGACTTCAAAATTTGCTTATGAAAACGTGCAGGGCCGAGATTTTCCAAGTCACGAGCTCTTGAACTCCGGTCGCTAACTCTTTTCAGATACTTCGACTAAAGCCTCAGCAATTTCGGATACTAAGTATACCATCATTTTTTTTTAATTGTTTGTTTTATAATAATAACAAAATGAGAGGGATTAAACTAATGAATAGAAAACTGAAACAGGAGATAAGTGAAACAGGATACGCATATTCCTAATTCAACTTAATAATATTAAAAAACTGAGGTCCCAACTAACCTGCCAAAAGTGAAAACTATGGCAAATATCCCTATATGAAGTCCAGAACTGTGTTCAACAGTAGACTTTTGAAAGGCTATAATGAATGGATAGGATGAAATTTATTATTTATATATTTAGTTTCATCCATCACCTAACACTTCTTATCGCAACATCGGTATTTTTATAATCTAGGTAAACTATTAGAACGTGAGCTCTTTACTATATCTTTAGTAGTCTTATACGTGGCAGAGCCACACCGCAGTTATATTATGATTGCAACACGAATGGGCCGGCTCAAGCAGGGAAGGATCACATTTTCACAGAATACGAAGGTGAAATTCTACTATTTCGCGTAATAAGTGTAGAGAACTGGAAAGCCTTTTTTACTGTTCTAATATTTCGTTGTCGAATACTGGAATAAACTTATGTCTGCGTTCGAGTCTGTCGAACAACAAACTTGGATTGGGAGAAAACACAATATTGCGTGTTGACCGCTAAAAGTAAAGTGGTACAGTATTTTATGCCAACACACAGCTTTCAACCATGGTAGAAGAACTGAGTTGCGACACTTGGTTTTTTTACAAGTTATGTTTTTAATGGTATGAATAATTTATTAAAGAATCTCCTCATTAAAGCATAAAGTTTTATATATCACTTTGCCTTTAAGCCTTTTGAGTATGCAAATGATTAAAAAGAGTCTCAGAGAGTAAATTAGTAGCTCAATACGGTACACAAAAGTTAAAAAATTGAATTGAAACGACGTGTCTGTTGCATATAAAATATTTTTCGCTACTATAATGAATATAATATATGCATATGGATGGGAGTTCAGAATTTGTGTCGACGCTACACCTCCAGGAACATATCTCAAATAAATAATGTTTTCTGATACCGTTACATCAGTATTCGACGTTAAATAAACAACAAAGTATTTGTTGCTGAAGTAATTAAAAAATATATTTGAAATATTATATTTACGTTGAAACTATATAAATACGCATAGTTTTTTTTTAAAAAAAAACATTATAATTTTCTCCAGTATCGTGGAGGCAGTTTTACAAACATAAATTGCACAAAAACATACATCCAGACCCGGAACAATCATTTATAAGCCAGTCATAAAAATTATAGGTACTTGTTCCGTGCGGGATTCGAACTGTGAAGAAGTTGTATCATTAGATTCCATTAGTACTAGTGAATAAATTTAATTAGCTATTACATCATCAACTAAGTTATTCTTTAATTACTAAGTTAAAAAACATCACGTGAACGAATTCACGAAGTTTAAATAGTATACTTATGAATAACATTAAATTTAAAATTATTTTATTAATAATTTATGATTTAAATATCGATAAACATAAATTATACAACTTTTCCTAAAATAATTAAAATAAAGGGGCTTTATGTCATCCACAAAGCCGCAGGCTAACCTCTAAACGTTCTCTCATCTGAAGGACTCTGTAGTTAGGGCGCGTAGTGTTATGATTCTCCTTAGTAAGTACCTTCAAACGTTGAGCTTTTTAATTAAACTGCAAACAATTGAGTAGAGGAAGCGGAGTTTTAAACGTATTGAATTGATTTATTTGAATATTTATATTTTTGTCCCTAGAAGAATAAAAAGTAAATTTTTAAGTAGCCTTGTTTACCACTTACTTTTGAAGCTCCCTGTATGATTTCAGCAGCTAGTGAAATATGGTAAAATACAAAAATATCGAGGCTACAAATACAAAAAATCATATTATATGTAAGTCTAGACAACTATTCTAACATAATTTAATATTTACTATTAAGATATGCAGGTAGTTGATGGATCCAGGTAGCTCAATAGTTTCTTAAGAATGACCTAGGTTTAACATTTGACTTAATTGTGAAGTTCTATTGAGTAAGTGCTTGTATTAACGCGTAATAGTCTATCAGTACTGCGACTCTTTTCCAGCTGCACATCACTAACCTACTTTAACCAGGTATTGCTGGGTATGCAGATGACAGCACAATCACAGAGCGATAGATTCATGTCCGGTGCAAAAGACGGAAGGGCAATAATATGTTCATTCAGAGATGCCATGGTGGTGCGGGTAAATGCGACCTTAGGTCAAGTCGCCGTCACTTTCAACGCTGCCAAACCACAGGTGTGTCTGTTCTCTGCAAAACGGAGTCCATTTAATCTGACTCCTGATTTCCGAGGCACACCTGTAGATGATCTTGCGCTTCTCGGTATGCAACTGAGTGTTAACCTCAACTTTGTCGCCAACATTGAGTTGAAAGCACAAACTGCGGCCAAAAACCTGGGTATTCTAAACAAGGTCAAGCAATGCTTCACGCCTGGTCAGATTTTAACCTTATACATAGCTCAAGTTCAAACATACATTGAATATTGTAATCAGCTTTGGGATGGCTCAGCAAAATATTAATTTGCCGCCCTCGACTCAGTGGAACGCAGAGCCAAGAGGCTTATCGGCAACAAAAAGCTGGTGTAAACTAAGCTTCACAGCTTAGCTCACCGCCGCCAATTTGCTCGTTTGTCGGTCTTTTACAGATTGTACTTCGGAGAATATGCTTATGAGCTTCACAAGCTCATAGTGCCGTCTCCATTCGCTTATCAGAGTGCCATTCGTACTGCAGGTTACCATCTACACTCGGTTGACATTCCGAATATTCGCACTAAGCTCTATAAGTTATCTTTTATAATGCGCATATCCAAGTAGTGGAATGCCCTGCTGGCGTTGGTTTTTCCGAGTTCCTATTATCTGGACCTCTTTAAGGTGTGTGTTGACAGGCTTTCTCCTGGGCAAATCCGCTCTATTGAAGGCATCATCTTTTCCCCCGGATCAGATGGAGGTCAAGAGTAAGCCCATTTTAATTAAAAAAAATATTTTATCCTGCGAACCTGAAAATAATTACTAGCCGTTGCATATGTTGTTGCCTGGAATCAGTCAGGACAACTTCAATGAGCCATACTGCAGTTATACGAGTATTATGGTTATAGCACAAATATCTCGACCGGGATATAAGGTCTCGACCGGGATATGATCACGCTCGTGGGTGCTGAAGCATTCAATATTAATCCTTAGGGGCGATAACGCAACTGCTTTTTTATTCTCAATCGAGGATAGATGTAGATGCCTATGGGTCCGCTTACCATCAGGTGGACTATGTGCTCTATTGTCACTCTTGATCTGTAAAATATTAATTATTATCATAATAACAACAGAATGAAACATTCGAATACTTACTACAAATATATGGTACCTAAATGAATAAGTAGGAAGGGCACTGCATAAACATCCAGCTATACGAGTAGGTTAGAGCCGAAGTTTTGACAATCATTAAAGTTATACAATGAGCACGTATAACTTTGATCACCTAAGTCCAATCCTATAATTAAATAACTTCAGTTATAGTTTGCTTAAGTTTTGTTCATAAGCTATAGGTACATTATTTAAAAGTTTAGAATAGTTTCTAAAGTTATGAACTATCTGTAGAGACTCTGAAAGTGTGAATAAGTTGTTATAATCAGTTTTGTATGTAAGCGAGAAGCATGTTAACGTTATTGCACTTTGTGTCACTGGTCGACTCGCATGTACATGATGTGTAATTTCGGGGACTTGCTATGAAAAGAATAAGTTAATTATAACTGTATAAAAGTTTGCTGTAATGGTAAAGTTGCTTTTAAGCAGATACCTTGACGTCTCTCATGCCTGTTACCCAGAGCGTAGGGAGAGACTACGGAGTTCCATTTGGCACGATCTTTGCACACCTCTCTCGCTTCTTTCGTATCCATATACATACGCATACATGCTTATTGAAATACCTCAGTGCCTATAATTTTAAGGGTTTTCTTATCTTCAAATTAAAAAGTCAATAGTAGATGCACTGCTGCCTTACAGAAAACTGAGGGGGAGGGTGGTACAGTTTACCTTAACATTTGTTTATATTCTAAAACCTTTCAATTTTCATTCAGTGCATTTCTGATGTATTTATAAATTGTTTGTGGTAAGAAAACACGGCGTTCTAATAATTTTATGTGAATTCCAGCTTGCCGTGACTAGACAGTCACAAGGAATGAATTTTAAACAATTATTAGTAGCACACCCGTGTCAATAAAGATTGTGGGCTGGGCTGTAGCCATAAAATAGATACGTAATGGACGGAATGCATGCACACAATGTATTTATTAAAATCTAAATAACTTTTTATTTTTTCTTTAAAGTTTTTAAAGATAGTGTCTCAAAATCGGTTTTCATTGATTTAACTGTGCATACGCGTGTGCATGTGCGTGTGCGTGCGCGTATGCGTGTGTGTGTGCGTGTGCATGTGCGTATGTACGCACGCGTGCGTGCGTGTTTGTATGTGTGTGTGTGTGTGTGTGTGTGTGTGTGTGTGTGTGTGTGTGTGTGTGTGTGTGTGTGTGTGTGTGTGTGTGTGTGTGTGTGTTCTGATTAATTGCTGTTATTGAATTGTAATATTAATAATTACATTCCTCTTGTTAAAGAAATAGCATCTGTAGTCCTCTCCAATCTAACTTTAGATCTGGTCATAGAACGACTACGACGTTATCAAAAATCACGGATGCCATTTGCCACGGTATGGAGAATCACCTAGTCACAGTATTGGTGTTGCTGGATTTCAACATCATTCGATTATTTGTAAAAAAAAGTTATCAACAATTATACGTCAATTTTCATGAACATTTAAATCCCTGAAACCAATATAAGTTTTGTTATTCCCGGTTTTTTTTCGTAAATCCACCGAAAAACGAAGATTTAAAAAAATCATCGAAATCGGATGATTTTTCGATTTTCTGGAGCCAAAAAACGAGGGGACCGCGATAGTATAAAATTACCAAAAATTTAGGTATACTTTTGGATTCGTCATTCTTGGACTCCCCAAATTAATGCAGTGCGCCAAAAAATGTTTGTGGCATATACTTTACTCTGGAGGCTTAACTACTTTTTACCCATTTCGCGACATTTTATGATAAAATCTTTTGCTGTTCTTGGAGTAAGACTCTGGAACTCCTTGCCCTAGTCAATTAAAAGTGTTCAATCGTTAAATGTGTTCAAAAAATAGATAAGGAATACTATTAGTCTCTTTAACTCCTCTCTCTCTTCCTCCTCTTATTTATGGTCATTGATCTACCTAAAGTAAGTTGTCATTTTATGCACATAAGTTTTTTTAATTATTTATGTTTCCTAATTTAATGCACCCTACGTGTTAATCTTTTTCTTATTTTTATTAATTTCTTCTTCTGGCTTGTCTGGAAGAGATCGCTATGTAGCATTAAGATCACCTTTTGTTTTTCCGTCATTGTTTATTCATTGTTTGTTATTTTTATATTTCATTGGTTTACAATAAAAAGGGTATTGTTTTACACACTGTTAATAATTATAACAATTAAAAGACAACACAAAGTTCAGGGTTCGTCAACAGAAGTTGTCCTTGTGGCGACATATATTAATGTCAGTTGAAAGCATATATACATACTGAGAATTGAAAGTGAAATACAGCTTGTATACTTAAAAAATTAACGAACTACGGTCGAATTTTTACCACTGGACGACCACTAGTATTATACACTGTGGTAATTGACAGCGAAATCACGTTGATAACATGTTTTTTTTTGTTTTTACAGAATAGGGGGCAAATGAGCATGCGGCTCACCTGATGTTAAGTGACTACCGCCGCCCATGATCCACAGCAACACCAGGGGAATTGCAGGTGCGTTACCGGCCCTTTAGAAAGGTGTAAGCTCTTTTCTTGAAGGTCCCCAGGTCGTATCGGTCCGGAAAAATCGCCGGTGGTAAACTATTCCATAGAGAGGTCGTACGCGGAAGAAAACTCCTTGTGAAACGTACAGTGGTGGATTGTATCGGGACGTTTGCCGCGTAGTGCGTTCACGAAAATGGCGGCAGGGATTAATCCGAATAATTCCTCAGAGCAATCCCAATGGTATATGCGAAAGAAATTTTACCACCACATAAATTTAATATTCTTTATTCCATTGTCATAGTACAACAGTAAAATGAATTTCCGTTTTAATAAAACAGAAGTATAACAGAAAAAATCCCGTAAATATACGAGTATATAAGTCCTAAAACTCAGTGGAAAGCAAGCAAAGCGTGATGTAATTTTTATAATTCTTTCACGGAGGCAACGGGACGTTTTGCTTTTAATAAGCGATTCCTCTCCGCTCAGATCTAATATTTAATAAATCTTCTAAACATTTTACATTGACGATAGCTGCTTTACTTCGTTATTTTAACACACCTCGCTGCTTGTAACTAATGATTGGTACTTACATAAAATACTCTACATTCTTATGTAAAATAATATAAAATAATTGTGATAGAAAAATATTTACATTACCCAGCATAATATAGAAGCAAACTCGTCTTAATACGAAATTTAATTAAGATAATAATCAATAATAATAATTGATGACAATTTTGGTCGGAAGGTTACGTTATTTGATACTCCTGTTTGCTCGCGACCTTAAAATGGCGGGAATTGCAAATTTTTGCTAACTTGCAAATTTTGCTATATTTTCACTTTGAGACAATATTTATGGATAAAACTTACAGGAATTCTTGTTGAACGTATAAACTATCGATCAAAATATTTTTAGTTGCTAGAAATTGTAATTAAATTCATAAATTACCCTTTATAGCATAGTAATAGTAGATACTTCACTTTTAGTGCCAAAATTACTACTAATTTGAATTCTACATATTTGCTTTTGGAGAAATGTATATGAATATGTTTGGAAATATGTATATTTTTATGTTATGTGTTTCTATTTGTTACTCATACCAAAATATAAAAATAATTTTTTTTTATCTAAATGAAATTTCGAACAATATTTCAAATATATTTTTGTGTGAATTAGAAATAAATACAACATCAAGTTATTAGAAATATGTTTTATAAAACTATTTTTTAAGTTATATTTTACACTAAAAATGAATGAGAATTGGAAAAATAACACATTTTTGACCCAACCGCTAAAATGGGCCTTCTCGATTTCGAAGTATTTTGGGGCACTTACTTTTCACTTTTTATGCAACAAATTATATATCTACATGTTTATTATATTACAAGAAATACAAAAAAGTATAATACTTTCGTTTTTAGTCCAGACATAAACATAAAATTCTATGAAAAAGACGGAGCACCTTCTGCAATGCGAAACGTGGAACGCCGAAAGTTCAGAGTGATTTCTTTTTTTTCTAAGAAATATTGCCAGGTTATGGCTTAAAATAAAAGAAAATATCTTTGTCTTTGACTCTACGGATTTAAATGAAATTTTTTAAAAATCATGTTGGACTTGAGAGATAGGATAGTTTTATCCCGATGGCCCTCAATATTTTTATTGCGAATTTAAAGATTTTTCAAAGGTTAAAGTGTCGTCGGAAAGGGCAGAACAAAGTCTGTCTGGAGAGCTAGTATTAAAATATAAGACGACTTCGCAAACTATCAAGTTGCTCTGAAACTGCTTCATTATTCACAGAGTACATTTTTTTTTAAATTTAGGCACATTAGTATTCGACCACGGACAATTTTCGACTTGACGGTGAAATAATACAACGCTCCTTCGTCATGTCGTCTCGTCCTCGCGGCATCATAAATTGTATCTCAAACTCATTTATCGTATACGTTGCATCTCTTAGAACTTTTTCTTACAATTATTCCTGTAAATAAGGGCTCATAAACTTTCAAAAAAACTTTTGAACTAATTGCAAATAAATAAACGTAGCATCACATTATCAATGTTACTCGTAATGTTATTGTTGTTACAAATGAATATCAAAGAGGATAATCACTACTTTGCTTTAAATACAAAACGCCACGAATAAAACTTTGCGATATATATTTTTTTTTCATTTTTATGAGACACTAGCCAGGTAAAAAAAGCTCATTTAACACCCATTTTCTATAAAAAGTAAACCTGGTGGTAACTAGATGCTGAGGCCCATAGATATCTACAGTAAATCCATAATATATAAATATGTTATATGCAACGCGTCTGCATATTGAATGTTAATCAACTTAGCGCACTCGACACAGTGCAACGCAGAGCCAAAAGGGTTATCAGGTACAAAAAGCTGGTGAAAACTAAGCTTAACTCACCGCCGCCAAAATGCTCGTTTTGCAGTCTTTACAGATTGTACTTCGGAGAATGTGCCCATGAGCTTCATAAGCTTATACCGCCATCTAAAGTCTTCTATCGGAGTACCAGATGTACTGCAGGCTACATCCTTACTTGGTGCAATCTAAGCGCCGAATTATTCCGAATTCTTCGAAAGATTCTGAAAAAATTCGAAAGATTCCAAATACTCGCACTAAGCGCTATAAGTCATCTTTTATAATGCGTACAGCCAAGGAGTGGAATGTCCTGCCAGCGTCTATTTTCCGAGTGCCTATAACTCTTTAAGATGCGTGTCAACAACCTTCTCCTGGGCAAACTCGCTCCTACGTAGATTTCATCTTTGCCCTCGGGCCAAGAGTGAGCCCATTTTAAATTTAAAAAATAGTGTGAAAGATAGCTTAGTATTCAGTAAGGCACAAAGTCTCCGATTCCCAGAAGTAGGCCCGCGTGGAGTTAGTTCACGACATGCTTACTAAATTTGAATTGAACTCAGCGTATTTACGATATTATTACAAGTGATGAATCTCGGATTTATTAGTTCGATCCAGATACGCACCAATTTACGGTTTAGGTAAGATTTTGATCATTTCGGCATATGCCATAGTCGCTTAAGATACCCACGGCAAAAAAGAAATGATAGATTCTCTTAAAATATATAACACACCACTCTTAAACCACACGGCACGCCATGTGGCATAATTATTATGTAGGTATATTTCTTCCGGAATCACTTTGTGGTGAAATCAGGAGGAACATACTTTTTGGAAATCGTTATATGTGATCAAGATAGAATTAGCTCCGTAGTTTGCGTTTTTGTGCGACTGTTGGCTTTGACTGGGCTTTGAACACTGGAACTGCGGCGTACTGCGTCCAAGTATCGATCATCGCTAGGTGACACAGCTCTCAATAACGAAAATATAGTAATCCATTAGATAAGTTAAATACATATGTTTGTTTTTTCATTTCAGATTACATAAGTTTATTTCAAAGTACACCGCACACGCTACGATACTGTCATGCAAATTTATATGCAAACGACATGATCCAATAGCTTGTGTTCAAGAGCTTATCATAGTTTTAGATACTGCTTTGTCACAACTTTAACTTGAAAGCAACATTAAACAAGTACCTATATGGTAAACAGACATAAAATTATAATTTTGTAAGTTTTTTTTTTAAATTCAAATCAAGCTTTTTAATATAAAAGAAAGGAAATATTTACCATTTGTATTAAGATATAACAAAAATACAAATATTTACGTCTGTTGGCTAAGATTTTAAATGATTCATGAATACATTACAATCTATCAAATTTCAGCTGCTCAACATAGCCATAGATTATGTCATTGCTACCGCGCTTTGCAAGCGGCTTGCAACCAGTTCTTTTAGCTGTTATCAGAAAGATGCTGCTGCACATTCCTTGTTTCAGTTGCCTTCTGACGCCTCTTGCGACGCCCGCGGGATGATAAGCGGTGGTGAATTCACCTGCGCCGCCTCTACACGGCCATTAAACTATACTTGTTATAAATAGATCCCTCAGTCACTTTTTCGTATGATGATGTGCTTAGCATTCAGATCCCTGAGATACAAGCTGTGATTAAATTAATGTTCTGTTAATGTTATGATCTGTAACTATTGTATTGCATTTTTATTGTATTTTATTTTTATTGCAAAGACCGCACGTGTGGGTTGACTGACAATTAGCTTTAAAAAGCGTCAGCTTAACTTGCTTACTACAGCGTGCACATCTACGAGCCAACATATCGCAGCGCATACACAATTGCCCTTTGCTCCCTTTCATCATTTAATGTATCCGTGACCCAATCACAAAAATGTTTGAACCGACTAACGAGCTTTAACGATGGTCCACATAATTTTACTTGAGGCACCTTCTTATAACGTTTTTTACCTGCTTTAAAAACTCTTTAAGTTCATGAGCCACAGCATACGACTCGCATGTAACAATCTCACTCAACAGTACCATATCTTCAGCGTAGCTGATGTTTTTTACACAAACACCGTCCACGTAACAACCAACTCTAGTACTGCTGTGCTCAACGAGCAGCCGGTTCATATACATACATGTTGAATAAGCGGTGCGAGCTCAACCCCGTCCCCCGCCCTGCCACACCCCGAAATACAACTCGTATACATCCGAGAACAAACCCGCCCATTTCAAACTGTTATATTGGTTGCTGTATCAATGCAAAAAACCGATATGATCTCCGATGGCAAGTCAGTTTCACTTTGCAGTTTTTTCCACATTATATTATATGAAATTAGATCGACAGCCCTCGAATATCCAAATAATAGGCGTAAAATTGGCGACTCCCTAGCTGTGTAGCAGTACTACACGGCGGTTTGCTTGAGGCACAGGATTTTGTTGATAAGTACGACCTAAAGCAAAACTGAGCATCATGTAAATAGAGATGTTTACTTAAATTACGATTACGGATTAGAAACTTAGTAAGCTGAAGCGGCAATGGGCCGGCCATATAGCTCGAAGAACCGACAACCGTTGGGGAAAAAAGGTTCTCGAGTGGCAGCCTCGTACCGGTAGACGAAGTATAGGGCGACCCCCCCACTAGATGGAGTGACGACCTGGTAAGACATGCAGGAAGTCGATGGATGCAGGTGGCTCGGGACCGTGCTTTGTGGCAAAAATATCTATTTTGATGTGTTGCTCTTTATTTTGACAGTATTTTAACCTCGACTTAAAATATTTTCCAGTTTCACAAATTTAATTATAAACATATCCCGAATTTGAAGGGTAAAAGATGCAAAGTAATATAAAGTTTTATTTAGCTTGCGTGCGCAATTTATCTAATTAATAATACAAGTATTTACGTAGGCTATATTAAAACGTCGGCAAGCAGTCAACATTAAAAAATTGCAACTTACGTATGTAGTACTACATATTATATTTATTCTTTGCACTCATGAAGATAGTTTTTATTTTCATTTTCATTTTCGTAAGCGGAATTATTTGAAGAAATTCATATTCTAACATTTACAAGCTAGGATAACATATTTATGAAAATATTATGTAAGTACGTAAACACGAATATTTTATGCCACAAAATAATGAACAATATCAACGTACCTTAAGAAATAAGTAGTAACATAACGGTTAATCCAAAATTTATATTAGCAAAGATAGTTAATTAATTTTTGCAACAACGTATAAATGTAATGCGTAAAACGAGGACATGTGAACCTTACCAATGTGCGTTAAGAAAGTAAGACGAATTGTTCATTTCCATAAAACATTCTTACAATCAAGGGTAAGCTTATGCAACGTTAGTTATTACTTTGTTATACTTATAGTTGTATGAACCGTTTTTTTAGAGAAAATTTACTTATCAGTTTTCTTCATAAATAAGATATTTTTGCCACGTCGTCAAATGAGAAATGTTATAAAATTAATCAATATTAAGAAAATATTAAAATTTAATTTCTCAGAATAATCTAATGTTAAATTAAATGTATATATAATTTGTATTTTCATTTATACGAATATTAAATCTGTTTGTCCTACCTTTTTATTTGAAAATGAAATAACGACTACATAAAATCGTATTCTTTGTTTGTAAAACTCCGCTTCCTCTACTCAATTGTTTGCAGTTTAATTAAAAAGCTCAACGTTTGAAGGTACTTACGTAGGAGAATCATAACACTGCGCGCCCTAACTACAGAGTCCTTCAGATGAGAGAACGCTTAGAGGTTAGCCTGCGGCTTTGTAGATATAGGATGACGTAAAGACCCCTTTATTTTAATTATTTTAGGAACAATTGTATAATTTATTTTTATCGACATTTAAATCTTAAATTATCAATAAAAGAATTATAAATTTTAATGTTATTCATAAGTATACTATTTAAACTTCTTGAATTCGTCCACGTGATGTTTTTAACTTAGTAATTAATGAATAACTTAATTGATGATTACATCATCAATTAAGTTATTCAGCGATCAAAGTTTATTAACTAGTACTAATGGATTCTAATGATACAATTGCTTCACAAGCTTAAATTAAGTTCGAATCCCGCACGGAACAAGTATAATTTTTATGACCGGCTTACAAATGATCGTTCCGGATCTGAATGTATGTCTTTGTGCAATTTATGTTTTTAAAACTGCCTCCCCGATACTGGAGAAAATTATAATGTTTATAAAAAAACTATGTTAATTCTATAGCTTTAACATAAATATAATATTGCAAATATATTTTTTGTATTGAGCTACTAATTTATACTCTGGGATTCTTTTTAACCATTTGAATACTCAAAAGTCTTAAAGGAAAAGCGATATATAAAACTTTATGCTTTAATAAGGAGATTCTTTAACAAATTATTTATAATTCTATTTCTTCATCAAATCAATCTACTGACGGACATGGGCCTCTGATTGCTGCTCGTCGACACTTTAAATATTTCACGTGGATATTTGCAATAAACAGAATGCTTAATGGTTATCTGTCATCGTCGATTCGAGCCGCTCTGCGCTTGGAAGGAGCTGGCACTGGGTTGCCCAAGCCCAGAGGTGAGAAAAGCTTTCCATGCGATATTCCGTATATTCCTCCCAAAATGGGTAGGTATGGGGTGGGTAGGTTGAATAATTGGAATTTGTTTATTTTTTATTTTGTTACAATTTTCTCCCTCGGCAATGTACAGTCATTTATAGAAAAATGATAAAAACGGGCCCCATAATACTAAGTAAACGTTAGTACACCTATAAAAATATATATAAATACTTTTTGTTTGAAAAGTCAGCGCTGAAATAAAAGGAGTGCCTCACAGGATAACAAATTAATTGGTATCTTGGCGTGAAACAATTTAAATTGAAGTTAAAGACAAAGATCCAAAAGTACCCAACGTTTTTGAAACGTTTGCAAAAAAACGCCCAGTTTTTCGCTAACACAACAAATGTGTAAAAAAATTTAGAAAACTTTTGGAAATATACATTAAATGTGACGAATTTATCATACATAAATTATAAACAGTTATGATATCATTCAAGGCGAGGAAGTATAATTTGATCAAAATGCAAAACATAATACGATTTTTGTTTAAGTTTGTGGTTATTTTTTTTAATAGAATGGGTTAACAAATAAACTAAAACACTATATACAATATATTAAAACTAGAAACAATATAAGTCCTTCAAATTTAAAACGATATTTCTACGATCAACATTTCATTTCGAAGAAGATTTTGAACAAATTATTTGAATGCAGTTGCAAGAAGAGAGTTGGAAATCAGTTCGATTTCTGCTGGTGAAGATTAGTTCACACAATCTCAGACTGCGAGTACTATTGATTCGTTTTTTTTCTTTTTTAAATTAAAGCAAGCAGCAATATTTATACTTTGTAGAAATATTTTTAACAAAGTTATATTGAAAAATGTTGGACCATCTAAACTACTTAGTAAACATAACGGTCATAACGAACAATGTGTTCTCTCAGCATATGAGTCCTCGACAGCGGGTATAATAGGCGTTTATTGAACGCGACATAGACTTCGAAACGCGTTACTATATAATGCAAACGTAACTATCATTATATTTAACGCCCTTCACAATTCCACTACTAAACATAGACCTCCGATAAGGGATGCCACAAAGTACGTTTCTGAGCCACATGCATCTATCGACTTCCAGAATGTCATACCACTTCTATCGTACGAGTTTCCACTCGAGAACCTTTCTCCCCCATCGATTGTCGGTTCTTCGAGCTATATGCCTGGCTAATTGACACTTCTCACTAGCTCACTGTTTGAGCAGCTACTAGGACCAGGACTAATTTTTCACTAGCTTTCAATGGCATACCACGGTCATCAATATTTTTTAAATATATTGTTACATTTATACTACAACAGCGGGCGTGATAAAGTTGTATATTCATTTTCTGCGCACCTAAAAATCTGCTTTTGGCGCCCACTTCACATTAATATCAATGATCCGTAAATAATTTTCTTTCGTTTTATTTATTTGCTCATTTTGTTATTTTACTTTTAGGACACCATAATTATATTTTCTTTTTGGAACAAAGCAAAACCACAGTAAGTAATATAAAATATAAAATAAGTAACTTAGGAACAAATATAATATTCGCATACGTTCAAACAAATACGAAATTTTTCTTAAAATTAAAGTTTACAATTGTTAAAGATGAGAGGTAATCCTAAAGTAATGTCCTCTAGGCCGAATTTTGTTCACGGCGGCCAGTCTCCTGGGAGACCACAGCCATCTGCGCAGGATAGGATTATAGTGGTCATATATTTGCGCAAGCATAGGTGCACTCTCTGTTCTGTCACTCTCATATTCCAATGGGACGGTAAACTAACACGAATAGCGCAGGACCAACGGCTTTACTGAATTTCTTAAATATTTTCTTAATGAATTAAATGGTCACCACATACACAATTGACTAGACCAGCGCATCAATAGTTATAGCTATTTATTTTTCTACATATCCTTTTGACAGGTTGATACTTGTAGACAATTTCTTTTCGTTTTGACTATACTTAAAAATATATTTCTTTTTTCTCGGAAAATGACTTCGTAGTTCATATTACCTTCCTACACTTCTTTTATAGAAAAAAGTGGAATGTAAAAAGCAAATGAGCATGCAGATGACAGATGTGTTGTGTGTGCATTGCCATCATTTTAAAAAGAGACGGCCCTTTTCTTGAAAATCCCTAAGTCCTCTTTGTCCTATGGTTCGGAAAATTGCTGGTAGTGGGCGATTCCACAAAAAAGTTGTGCGAGTAAGAAAACTACTAAATCCTACATCGGTGTACCGGCGGATGGAGTTATCCGAAATATTCCTCTGTACACTCCCCGTGGTAAATGCAACAGAAAATATCTTTTCGCAGCACCAGCGAATCGAGCCGATCAGAAATAACTCGAAAGTCGGCGATTTGAACCACTCTTTGCTAGATGCAGTCAAATGCAAGCAGTTGGCACTGGGGTGCCCCAGTCCGGAGATATAAAGAGTGTTTCATGTGAGGACATACTTACGCCTTCTAAAGTAGCGAGCGTTTTGCTGAAATTAAATACTGTTCGGCCCTACTGAACACGTCAAGCTTTTTAGAGTCCAATTTAGCTTTCCTTTTTAAATGACCATGGAGCTGAACGTCACTTGGTATGTTGTATACGCTGAGCAATCCGATGTTTATTGGGACATTAAGACGAGTGCCCTTAAATTAAGAAGACAGGACAAAGATATTCTTTTTTACGCAATTTCGTGTCTTCTTAAAATCGTCCTCTTAAAATCGACTAGATTTATCATCTATCTTCGCTATCATCTTCATATTTTATGCCTCAGCACTGTTTTTTGAGCGGAGGAAAAAGGCGCAAGTCACTTGAGCCTAGACCTGGAGAACAGTACTGGTATTAGCTGATATATTATAATGTAGCATTTCGAAGATCTAAAACTTATTTCTCGGAAGACAGTCATCGCAAATGAATGTACGGTGCAGGTTTTAGGATTTTTAGATGTATGCCTAACAAAGTACGGATAAAAGTAGAAATCTTAATTAATTTGTTTCGCGTATATGTATACGCGAATTAATTTTAATTGCATCATCAGCCCGTAAAAGACCGTTGCTAAAATTGGGCCTCTTCTGCAGTACAATTTCGCACCTTGAACGCTGCCCCTGTTTGACCAACATGTTTTAGATGTGGTGGCTTTTCTGCTAGTTATTCCATGATTTGTTAGTTTGCAAATCACATAAGTGTTCTTTTTATTCGAGTCTTACTACCGAGATAAAACTGATTGATTGATTTTTTAATTATTTTTATAATATGTGTGACAAACGAGCTTCAAACGAAGACACCTGCAACCAACTCCAAACGAAGAAGGCCACAGCTATGAACTCCGAGAACTAAAAATCAATTTTATAAGTCTGTTACCTTTTTAACAAAACAGTTGATGTGCAGTAGGAAAAAGCAAGAAGATAGTATCAATCCAGATAAAGGAGTCCTACTATCAAGGTTTCACAGTAATCTTGGTTTGATTTCTATTGCCTAGTTAAACTATCCTTACCAAAGTCAGTCTAGTGTGGCTTTTTATTTAAAACACATATTGGGTGCGTTTGGCAGAAAAAAGCGCTAGCAAGCGCTTGTAAGCAAAATGGCGATCGTAAGCGGTAATCGCTGTCAAATCGTAAGTAGCTATTTTCCTCTAGGATACGAAGTTAGTTTTAACCGGGGAATCTAACCTAATTTAAATATATGTTTGTATAGTATTCATATTAAAAACTTACCAATCATGAATTTTTAATAACACGTATATGTTTTTAATAACATGTACATGTGTATTCATGTCATTATATTACTTAGAACTAATATTGCACAAAACAACCTATAAACTCTACTTCGACACAAACAAATTAAATAAGCAAAATGGCGGATTATGTCAGCGCTACTGAAGTTAGCAAACGTGTCCTGGCCGAAAACTGTTTAGTTTCGCCATTTTGCTTACAAGCGCTTGCTAGCGCTTTTTCTGCAAAACAACACTCACTATTTAACCTCTTAAGATCAGCGGTTCATGCATTATTCGTCGAAATAATTGGACGGTTTCATTAAAAGTCTCAACACATACCCTCAGATTTGCATAATGAGGCTGCCGGCTTTTTAAAGTTAGGAAGGTTTGCCTCAACAAGAGCCAGTTTTTGAGTTCACTGAATTTCATTATCATTGATAAGTAAGAAAAAAATGAGACGTCATTTATCGAGAATATTTAGTGTTATATAGATATTAAATATTATTTTATTAGAAAACATTTAGTCATTTTAAAATAAATTTTAAAAAATAGTTTAATCTTACATTCATGTTTTGTGGCACACTGAATCATGTGTTTACCGATATTTCTTATATTTAAAAAAGTGACATTCTCTATCATTCTTTCAGCCTGTCACAAACCCACTGCTGTGTATTGGATACGTACCTACCTTTCAAATATATGTAGCCATAAAATACGATCTTGAGCTACATGCAAACCGCAACAAATAGAGAAGACTGGGTTCCCAAAAAATATACAACTATATATAGCAAGCACTGTGAACAGAAATGTTTTTCTCATAGAATTACACAAAGACTAAAGCTGCGTTCTGGTTCAATACCCACATTATTTATGCCCGTGCGTAGTTTTTAGTTATATATATTTACTGTACATGTGCTCATTTCGTTTGCGCATGTTCAAATGTGTACAAATTGTTGTCGTCACCCTTGTGATGTACATTTTATATAAAACGAAAATAATAAAGGAACTTACAGTATCACTTAATTTAAACGGCTACTGTAGTACGCCAAATATGGTCACCTACAGTCAGCTTCGAACAAAGAAAGCTACAAATTTATTTTCACCCCCTGAAGATTAAGATAAAATGCCTTACAACTTATAAATATACCGGTTCTCAAAACTCAATATCCTGATTGTGCCAGTGTAATCACTGCTGTTTAGCAGAAATAAGTAAAAGAGTGGTTAAAACCTCATTTTATTCACTTTAATCACAGATAAGTACATAATATATACACTTCTCATCGTCATATATCTACAGAAATATACTCCCAGTATCCAGTAGCTCTACTGCAAACGTTTCTATTATAGACAATTTCCCGAGAAAGAAGAATGAAGAAAACTATTGATATTCTTCGGAGATGCCTATATATGAAACAAAAAAGAAAACAGAAAAATATAAGGGCACAATAAACGGGCTGATAAAAAAGTGGAAAAGGTGTCTCACGTGATAAAAAATCTTGAAAGGCTTCCCTCACTTTAAAATAATATTAGTGCTGTAATGGTGTCAAGTTCAAACTATTTGTTGCAGCATCTCCTCAAAAGGGTGATTACGAAAAAGCAAAATAAAAAATTAAACAAGAGTATGATACGCAACTAAAGACACTTTTACAGCCCTTATACTTTTACTTTACACTTTTATAGCCCTAGGGCTTAGAATTACATGAGTACAAAATTTAACCCGTGCCTACCACATCCTTGAACACTACGAGTCTGGTACGAAAATGTAGGCTGTAAATCCGGCATCACTAAGGAAACCGTAGACACCATAAATGCTATAAGAAAATAAAAACATATTTGGTCACCCTCACGTTCGACGAAATGTCTATCCGTGAGCATATTGAATTTGACGGTCGTTCTCATCATGGCTATGTTGATGTAGGTAATGGTATTTACGGAGATCAAGTATACAAGGCTTAAGAGGTATTAGTAATCATGGCAGTGGCAATTAATTCTTTTTGTAAAATCCCAATTGCTTATTTTTTTGGAAGAAGATTTACTGCTTCACCGAAAGCAACACTTCTAAAACAGTGTATTGCTTCACTATCAGATTTTGTAAAAATTTCTTCTGTCACTTTTGATGGCATAGCATCTAATATAAATATGGCAAAAATGGTAGGAGCTAATTTGAGCATCGCTCCATTTAGACCGTACTTTTACTATATAGGACAAAAATATTATATAATATTAGATGCGTCATTTACTAAAGTTGGTTAGAGATACTTTAGCAGAATACAAACATTTTTATCATCATAATGATAATATGAAATACGAATTTCTTGAAAATCTCTGCCCACTTTAACATGGTGTCGGATGCATTTGGCAAATTAGGTAACTAAAAAACATGTCAATTTTGTGAATCATAAAATGAATGGTTAGCAGCGCAACTATTTAGTAATTCTGTTGCAACCAGCTTAGAGTTCTTTCGTTCTAAAAGGCGTATTACCTATGTTTGAAAATTTCCAAGCGACAATATGTTATGAAATATAATATATTTCATAACAGTAATATGCGCTTTTGAAGTTAGGATTTCCACTCTTTTAATGGGGCGCAAGCAAGCTTCGCATAAATGCATTTGCACACAGACGCAATTAAGTACATATTTTTTATGATATTTTTGTAGTGCCTTTCAGACATAAATTAGTTCGCACTGTAACCTAATAACTATGTTATAATTTTATCAAATTTATATTAAGTTTATTGTATTTCAGCCAATGTTCCAGAAAATAAGTCAAGAGAATATAGAAAATATTAACCCATGCGATACAGAAGTAAGTTTCTATGTACCAATGTTGCATTTTGAACTTAAGTATTGTACTATTTACCTAACAATGCAAAATTTCAGGTCGCGCATGTAGTTGCTGAAACTGCCAGTTCCCAAAAAGTAGAAAATGTCACTCAGTATCAATCAGTCAGTCAAACAAAACTTAATCTTGTACCAAACTACGATAGCGAAGGTACTTCTATCGAAGATAAACCACAAGTAAGCAAGAACTTACGGCACCAATCATGCTCAAGTTCGAATTCCTCTTCGTCGAGCTCTTATTCATCGTCTTCGGATTCCGATAGCTCAGTTTCTTCAGAAACAACTAACGAACAAGCTTATGTATACAGCCGACCGCAAAATGACATAGCCATTACAACTACACCCGTACCTGAATTGGAGGTTACTGTTAACAATACAACAAAGAATGATGGAACATTTCATGTAATATTCCTCATTTATAGCTTTATTTCTAAACCTAGTTCTTATATTTCTAAGACATTTTTATTTTCAGGTATACGATAATAGCGTACGAGAGCGAAGATTGTGTACTAGAGATGATCCAATTATTATTTCTCCTCGATACACTGAGAGTGATTTAGATGACGATATAGAGGACCCAACTTACAACTTTGAGGACAAATTTGCTAACTTTTCTGGTCATATAAATAAGAATTATTTATTACCATCGCGTTCGAACTCAGATACTGATTCTACAGACCAGCACGTCAAAGCAGGTCGCAAAAGGCGGAAACGTCCAGAAAACTGGAGACAAAACCGAATGAAGATAAAGCGAAACAAGGGTCAATCCTACAAATCTATGTCTAAGACTCAAAAAATCTTCCCGGCTCGATGTTTGAAGCTGCCATGCTCAAATTGTAGACCGAATTGTAGTGAAAAAATTAATGACTCAGTAAGATACGTTATTTTTGATAACTTTTGTAAACTGGGAGACATAAGCCAACAGAGATCATTTATAAATTCGTGTATGATTGATATTCAGCCAAAATACAAATACACAAACGCAGAAAATCCAAGTCGTCCTAACAAGGCTTTTTCTTTATTGTCAATGGCAATAAGGTAAGAGTATGTAAAACATTTTTTAAAGGCACGTTAGATATAACTGATCGCATGATACATACTATTTGGATAAATACAAACGAAAATGGATTTTTGATGGAAGAAAGGCGTGGGAAACATGGCCACAATAAAAAGATAGATCCCGAATTGCTAGTTGACATTAAAAAACATATTGTTACGCGCTCAAATCGGCGCACTAGCGCCATCTAGTCTCGAACCGAAGAACTAAACTTCTTGAAGTTTAAAACTCGAACTTTCGGTACCTTGCGCGTGTTTACTTGAACATTCTGGATATTTTGCTAATTTATATAAATAGGCGCTGCAAGATGCGATCGGAGTAGTGTTGATTTGGCGAGAAAAGCGAAGCTTCGGAGCGGAATAAAGTGAATTAGTGTGTTTATTATTAGTGTTTTTAACTTTAATTTGTGTAAAGTAAATTAAAGTGTTAATTTAGGTAATTCTATCGGCAATTTTTATTGTCACGAACCTCAAGCTCGTAACAATTGGTGTCAGAAGTGGGATAAAATAATGCCGATTTTACCTAAGGAGGAAACGGAGGGTGTCCGTACCCGAAGTCAACGCCAGCAGGAGACGGACCAACGAAGATTTGGTGGTGCAACGCCGCAGACTTCGGAGGGCCAGCCACCAGCTGCAGGCCCGTCGGTAGCTCCTACAACTGCAGCACCTGACTTAGGTGCTCTGATGGTGATGCTGCAGGAGCAGACTCGCCGACAGGAGGAGCAGGTCCGTCGGTTGGAAGAGCAGCTGCGGGGTGGACAGGATAAACAGGTCCGCCGACAGGAGGAACAGGTCCGTCAGTTGAAAGAGCAGCTGCAGAGCGGACAAGAGGAACAGGCCCGCCGACAGGAGGAACAGGCCCGTCGGTTGGAAGATCAGCAGGCGGAACAGGCTCGTCAGTCGGAAGAGCAGATGCTCCTCATGAAGGACCTTCACGCTACCTTTGGGAAAGAGATAAGGCAGGTGAAGGATAGGGTTGCTCAACACGACAACCGTCTGTCGGAAGCTGAAACCCGAATCGAAGAACATGAAACCCGAATCAACCATGTGAACCATCGGGTTGACAACGTGATGGCTGACGTGAAGAAAACGCTGAACGACCTCAAACTTAGGGATGGAACTGCAGCCCCCGCAGTAGCTACTACACCTTCGCTACGTGGGTTCAAGGTACCACCGTTCGACGGGACTTCTTCCTGGTCAGCCTACAAAATCCAATTCAAGGCCGTCATGGAGGCAAACGGCTGGAATAAAAGCCAGGCCATGACTGCACTCACCTTAGGCCTGCGCGACCAAGCCTTAACCGTGTTGGAAGCTCTCGGTAAGAAAGTGACCTACGAGCAGCTCCTTGAGGCATTGGAGGCGAGATATGGTGACGCTCACCTGGAACACGTCTTTCGCGCGCAGCTTAAAGATCGCGTGCAACGCAGCAACGAAAACCTGCAACAGTGGGCCGTTGAGGTGGAGAAGATGGTTCGAAAAGCATACCAGTCTGTACCTGCGCTCATTGAAGGGAACCTGGTGCAGACATTCATCGACGGCATCCGCGACCTGGAAGTCAGAGCTGCTGTGAGGCTCGGGCACCACGATACGCTTAAGGACACCTTGGCCCATGCACTGGAGGTGGAAGCCGTGCGGCAGGATCATCGTTCCCATCGCGTCAGAGAGGTTGCAGCAGCTACAGTTCGCGACCGCAACAAAGGATACAGCCCTAGGTGCTATGGCTGTGGGGAAAAGGGCCACCTTCGATCCAGCTGCCCTTAGCGAACTGTAGAAAGGAGAGTTGATCGATCTCGAGCGGGTAGTGCAGCTAACGGCACTGCCTGGCGGCGACAGGATCATCATTCACCTCACGCTAGGGAGGTTCCAGCAGTTACGGTTCGCGACCAAAATAAAAGATACAGCCCTAGGTGCTATGGCTGTGGAGAAAGGGATCATCTTCGGTCCAGCTGCCCTAAGCACACCCTAGGAAGGAAGGTGAACGGTCTCAGAAAGGAAGTGCGGCTAACAGCACCGTCCAGCAGCAGCAGGAATACGACTTTACTATCAGACACTGCAGCGGGAGATCTCATGGCAACGCTGATGCATTGTCACGAAGACCTTGTCCTGAAGATTGCAAACATTGTACTAGGCAGGAGAGTAAGGAAGTGGTATCCGTGAGGATGCTCAGGACAGACCACCTCAGCAACGAGTGGAAGGACAGCTTACAACATGCACAGCAGGAAGATCCGGACATCAAGCCGATCCTGGAACAGATGAAGGCCAGTGCTCCCAAGCCCAAGTGGAGCGACGTCTCAGCGATGAGTTCGACCACTAAAAGCTATTGGGCCCAGTGGGATAGCTTGCTGCTTCAGGATGGAGTTCTGTGCCGTAAAAGGGAAAATGTTCGGGGAGACAGCTGCCATTTACAAATGGTTGTCCCTAAAGAGGCCATCTGGGAGTTAAACGAACACTACTGAAGATCCGAGAACGGTTTTACTGGGTCCACTGTCGAAACGATGTCGAGGACTGGTGTCGCAAATGTACAAGTTGTGCGGCTGTATAGGGACCTCAGACTCGTAGTAGAGGTGCATTGAAGTTGTACAATGTTGGTGCACCATGGGAGAGAATAGCCATTGACGTGGCGGGGCCGTTTCCGGAGAGTGAAAACGGTAACAAGTATTTCATGGTTGTGATGGATCACTTCACTAAGTGGCCAGAAGTCTTCGCCATTCCAAATCAAGAAGCTTCAACAGTTGCAGATAAACTAGTTCATGAAGTCTTCTGT
Source organism: Parnassius smintheus behrii (assembly GCA_036936625.1). Lineage (NCBI taxonomy): Eukaryota > Metazoa > Arthropoda > Insecta > Lepidoptera > Papilionidae > Parnassius > Parnassius smintheus. Next base: position 33,042,383 of record JAUPFT010000010.1, read on the forward strand.
CGTTTTGGAGTACCTTTAGAGATTCACAGCGATCAAGGAAGGAATTCTGAGTCTCAAATATTCCAGGAAACTTGCCGAGTTATGGGTACTCATAAAACAAGAACGACTTCTTATCACCCGCAATCTGATGGAATGGTGGAACGATTTAATCAGACATTGGAGAGGTACCTAGCAAAAGTCGTAGACAATCGGCAACGAGATTGGGACAAGCACATACAACCGTTTTTGTTGTCATATCGAAGCGCTGTTCACGAAAGCACAGCAGTGACACCAGCTTTCGCAAACTTTGGAAGAGAATTACGGCTGCCTGCAGACCTGATCACCGGGATACCACCTGATGCTCCACGCAGTATAACCGATTATGCAAATGACTTGCGGAACAAAATGAATGACGTTTATGAGCACGTCAGACAATCGGGCCAGCAAATGTCTGTAAAGATGAAAACCGGGTATGACCGCAAAATGAACAACAAAGGGTTCGACGAAGGTTCACCTGTGTGGTTGCACAATCCAGTCCGCAGCAAAGGGAAATCTCCTAAGCTTCAAGCTAAATGGGACGGCCCGTACCGGATTGTGACCAGGATCAACGATGTAACCTACCGGATACAGAAAGGCGCAAGAGGGACTCCTAAGATCGTCCATGTGGATCGCCTAGCGACGAGCATGTCTTAGGAGGGGGCAGTGTTACGCGCTCAAATCGGCGCACTAGCGCCATCTAGTCTCGAACCGAAGAACTAAACTTCTTGAAGTTTAAAACTCGAACTCTCGGTACCTTGCGCGTGTTTACTTGAACATTCTGGATATTTTGCTGATTTATATAAATAGGCGCTGCAAGATGCGATCGGAGTAGTGTTGATTTGGCGAGAAAAGCGAAGCTTCGGAGCGGAATAAAGTGAATTAGTGTGTTTAATTATTAGTGTTTTTAACTTTAATTTGTGTAAAGTAAATTAAAGTGTTAATTTAGGTAATTCTATCGGCAATTTTTATTGTCACGAACCTCAAGCTCGTAACAATATTGAATCCATTCCTCGGATGGAATCACATTATGTTAGGTCAAACACCAATAGGGAATACATAGAAGGTGGTAAAACAATTAAAGATCTTTACAAAGATTTTGTTAATATACAAAATGATAATGGTAAAGAAGCCGGTAACTACATAACCTATTATAAAATCTTTAACACAGTCTTTAATCTAAGTTTCTTTTGCCCCAAAAAGGATCAGTGCGATTTATGTGTCAGTCATGAGAACGCTAACAGTAGCCAAAAATTGCTCATAGATAATAAGTATCAAACACATTTAAAAGAGAAGGAGCTTAGTAGAAAGGAAAAATTAAATGACAGAATTAAAGCAGATGCAGTGAACAAGGTCGTTGTTTACGACTTAGAAGCCATTTTACAATGTCCCAGAGGAGAAACGTCGGCTTTTTATTATAAGTCTAAATTAAATAGCTATAATCTAACACTGACAGAACTTAACAACAAGGATAACAGAAATGCTTATAATAACGTTTACTATTATTTTTGGACAGAGGTCGACGGAATACGGGGGGCTATTGAAATCGGATCATGTGTGTGGGCTTATTTAAATAAAATCAGTAGCGAAGAAGGGACAGCAGAAAAGAATATTATTTTTTATTCTGATAACTGTTGCGGTCAGAATAAAAACAAATTTATAGCAACATTGTATTTTTATGCTGTACAAAAATTAAACATTAATAGTATTACTCATAAATTCCTTATCAGAGGTCACACACAGAATGAAGCACACAGCGTGCATAGCCTAATCGAAAAGGAAATTAAAAACAACCTCAAGTCAGGTCCAATTTATACTCCTGATCAATATATTGCATTGATCAAGTCTGCAAAAAAAAGTAACCCACCTATAAACGTTTACGAAATGACATTCGACTCATTTATAAATATTAAAGACCTGCAAGAGGATTGGGGCTATAATTTTCATACCAATATTGCTGGAGAGACAGTGAACTGGAATGAGATAAAACAATTAAGTATGTTTAAGGGTAATCCTTTTAAATTTTACTATAACAATTCATATGAGGACCAATCATACAAGGAGGTGGACGTGCGACACAAAAGAAAAAAGATGAAGTTCAACTAAAACAAGCATATACCGAAAAGCAGTCATTAAGTGCCAATAAGAAAAAGGACTTGAAAGAATTCCTCACAAAGGGGCTAATTCTATCTTACTATGCAAATATCTATAACATGTTATTGTAAAAGTTCTCTTTTTACTATAAAGCTTACTTTAACTATTTTGTCCACTACTTTGTAGGATTAATCCTGTTCACCAATGAGTGTAAATAAGTGATAATATTTTGTTTTGTTTTTTATCATTTTTACTAGATATATCATTTTCAGAATGGATCATTTTTACTAAAAATAAGCAATAATAATCGTTGTGTGTTGTAGAGAGTTACCTATAGACTTCTGAACTTTGGTTTATTATGTTATATATTATTTCAAATATTTTTCTTTATCTAAAATTATTTTGGTATAGATATTAATATAGGAAAAGTCGATCTAGATATTATACTAATTTTTGTGCCAATTTATAGTTTTCACGAAGTAAAGTTCCTTGTATTCTTAAGTATAATTTTAAGATTTAAATAAGATGAAACTATAATGGCGTTCTTCTAAATTTATACCAAATCTCATCGTTAATTAAAGTGTAATGCGTAATAATAAAATGAATTTTCTTTGAAAAAGCCGCCTTCCTTTAATATCATAAAGTCGTTTTAAGAAATAGGACTAAACGGTTACCTTCTTAATTTATGCAAAGAGCATTATATCTTAATACATCAAATTATAAACATATATGTTAATAATAAAATGCACGAATATATTTTGTATCATATAAAATATTAGATTTCAATTTTAATTTTAATCGTAAAATGAATTAAGTCACTCACTATATTTAAAGCTATGTTTTTTTCAAATTTATAAAACATATGTTACGATTAAATAATATCATTTGGAAGACTAATTTATAGAGAATTTTAAAAACGTTACAAGCATTTCTGTATAGTACCTGAATTTATTTTTATTTATAAAAATACGTAGGGAGTCTTACTGGCCAAACTTTGAAAACGATTTCCCAACAATTGTGGTTTTTGAATTATTGCGGTTTATTATTAAAGGTGCGATATACTTTATAAAAGTATATAAATAGAAGAGGCCTTAAATGTTGAAAATGTAGCTGAATTTGACAAAGTCTGTAAATATATTAAAAATTTAAAATACAATAACCAAGCTTTGATAGAGAGTCGAAGAAAACTTGGGTTTATCGGTTTTTTTGGTGAATATAATAGCTTTAAAGTGGCTATATCTCAATTTTATAGTCAGGAAAATTAAAGTTTCTTCCGACGTATAAACTCTCTCAAGATCATATAGAAACTTTTTTTAGTGCAGTGCGTTCTAGAGGAGGATTTAACAACAATCCTACAGACATACAATTCACAGCATACAAAAGATTAATCTGCTACTTGGAATTGCAAATCAGCGATAAGGCTAGTTGTTTGCCTTTGGAGAATATTGGTATGCTTAACCTACAAAGATTGTGTACTATGGGTACATTAAATACTACAACTGGCCTTAGTGCAATGACGAAACCAAACGATTGGCCCAGGCCAAATCGATAATAAAGATTCTGAGTTCGTATCATCTATGCCATGGATTCCTGAAGGCATGGAATCTGTAGCTAAGTCCATTGTTCAGTACATATTTGGTTGCGTGGTAAAAAAATCGCAAATAAAATTTTATGCGAATCCTGTGTAAATGTACTTTATGGTGAAGTTAGGGAAGGTTTTATAAAAATTTAAGAATGAAACTAGATTAAAAATAAATTTATTCAATCACTTTCAGTACAACTAGTTGAGCTATCATAGTCCGATAGGACGGTGCCAACACGACAGGAGAGAGATCAGGCACGGGAATGACGACTCTACATGTTTTCCCAGTCACGAAGGTTAAACGCCACCAATTTCTTGACTCTGGGCTGCTACTGAGAATTTCTTGATAGAAAACTCAATAACAATTTTTTTTACCTGACCCGGGGTTCGAACACGGCAACTCAAGATCAGCAGCTGCGTTTACAACCACTAGACCAACGAAGCAGTCTAAGAGGATTATGGAGCAATCAGTTTGCAGCGTTGCTCCAGTGCGTGCTGGCGAATTTTACATGTATGCATATTATAATAAAACTGATTTAAAAAACAAAAACTGTGTGGAAATTTTTTGGTTATTGAACTTGACTTAAATTTTCACATTAATATTAAAAAAATTACTTTATCTATACATATAAATAAAATTGAAGCATCTAAAGTAGTGTAGTGCTGAGTTACCTTCATGCCATTAAGACATGAATTTAACCATTTTTGAATTTTTTGTCTGTCTGTGTCTGTCCGAGCTAGTCTTTAGAATGGCTGAACTGATTGTAATGAAGGCTTACGCTGTTCGTAAAATAGAGAGCAAAGCCAGGAGTGATATAGACTAAATTTTATCCGAAAAACTTGGAGATAATAAAAAAACGATAAATTGATAAAGCAGATAGTCTTCTATTATTTAAAACTAAATAACGCCGCAGGCGAAGCCAGGGCGACTCACTAGTATTATATAAAATTTTATGAAATTCATTTGTCCAGTAAGCTATCAACTACAGTTCCAAACTGCATACAATGAGGGAAAATTACATAAGCAGCATAAAACAAATTAAGCAGATAATTGTTGTAACTCTTTTGTTTGTTACATTAGTTAACATGGCTTGTGATATATGTAGAATGTCTTGATAATGAATTTTCACATGTTTTTATAAATGCAGGAAATGTATATTAGCTAGAATTATTTGAAACATTTGCTCATAGAATAGTAGTTATGTAGATTTTGCGAACACAGAAGAAAGGTGGTTTTTTTTTTTTTTTTTTTGCGGATGGAAAATCATCTAATGACCCCTTTCGCTCTGGGTGGAGCGCAAGGGAGTGTCAGACTTTTACTGACTAAAAACCATCCGTGTTCCTTCAGTGCCCTTACGTTCCGGAGCCGCGGTATCTCTTTCGAACAGCCCGCAGCCCCGGCAGGCGTCGGCCCTTGCGGGCCCCTTCACGCTGCTGACAGCTCTTTGAGGCGCGCGTGGAACAAAACGCGCCGTCGACACGGCCTGTCGTCATTAGACGGACGGACGACGAGCTACCCATTGCTCGCCGTCCACAGGCCTGCGCCTACGGTGGCCGGGGGCCACGACGTAGCCCCCGACGCCCAGGGCGTCTCCCGCGGCGGCCGGGGAGGAAAGCTGCTGCTCTCTCCTTCTCCCGCTCCGCCACCTCCTTCGCTAGCATCACTGCTTCGCAGAAGGTGGTGACGGCATCCCATTCCGTCTCGCTCCGGACCATGGCTTCGACCAGGGCCGGACGCGAGAGGTCGCCGCCGCCTATCGCCGCTACGAGGACACGGCGGTGCTCCGCCCAAGCAGGGCACACCTCCACGGTGTGTTCCACCGTGTCCTCCGGTCCATCCTCGCAGTGGGAGCACCCGGGCGTTTCCTCTCGCCCGATTCGGTGCAGGAACCTCCCAAACACACCGTGTCCGGTGAGGACCTGCGTCAGGCGGAAGGTGAGGATGCCGTGGCGTCTCTCAAGCCACTCCTCAAAGAGGGGTCTTATCGCCGCTATAGTGGCGTGCCCAGCACGGGGTTGCGACAGTCGCTGTCTCCATGTCGCCATGAGATCGTGCCGGAAGTCTGTCCGCTGCGCGACAACTTGCCGCGGCAGCGGGGTTTCCCCACGGCACAGTGCCTCCGCACGCCATTCGTGCAGGCGTGCGAGGACTATCGCCTCCAGATCCCATGGCGGCAATCCGGCAAGGAGGCTCGCCGCCTCGCGGGAGATCGTGCGGTAGCCGCGAACCATTTTCACGGCTGTCACCCTTTGGGGCGCGTTCAGGTGGTGGACGGCAAGCCGCGCCAAACCACGCGCCCACACCGGGGCCCCGTAAAGGGCCATGGACCGCACGACCCCCGCGTAGAGCCTCCGGCAGGAGGCGTTTGGCCCTCCCAGGTTCGGCAGGAGCCGCCTGAAGGCAGCCCCGGTCCGTTCCAGTTTGGGAGCCAAACGTCGGAAGTGCTCAACGAAGTTCCATCGGCCGTCGAGGACGAGTCCTAGGTACTTCAGCGTTGACTCGACGTCGATGGATACCCCTCCTACCATCACTGAGGATCCCGGTGGTGGCCTGTTCCGAGGACCATGGAAGTGCATGGCCTCGGACTTGTGCAGAGCCACCTCAAGACCCAGTTGCCGAATCCTCTCAACGACTATCGCAACCCCGCGTGTCATATTTTCCGCCGCCGCCTCGTACGACCCCCCTTGTGCCAGTACCAGCGTGTCGTCAGCGTAGCAAACTACGCTGACGCCGGTAGGGAGGTCGGCGCGCAGCACCCAGTCGTAACCGATGTTCCACAGAGGTGGCCCCAGAACCGAACCCTGTGGGACACCGCACGACATCTCTCGCCGGTTCCACTCACCGTTGCGACCGGGGTAGATGACGGCCCTGTCCGTCAGGTAGTCCCCGACTATACGACGGAGATAGTTCGGCACCCGGTGATACCGGAGTGCCTCCCTAATGCAGCTCCAGGGCATGGAGTTGAAGGCGTTGGCGATGTCGAGAGACACCGCCAAGACAACCCCCCCTCTGGCCACTTCATCCCCCGTCGTGAGGGCTCTCACGCGCATGATGGCGTCCACCGTAGAGCGCCTCTTGCGGAAACCAAACTGGTGTTCCGCAAGATCCGGCCCCGTCCCCGCAAGGTGCTCGGCGAGGCGGTTTGCAATGACTCTTTCAAAGAGCTTGCCCACCTCGTCGAGCAGCACCACGGGCCGGTATGCGGACGGAGAGTCCGCAGGCCGCCCTGGCTTCCGAATGAGGACCAGCTTCCCCGTCTTCCAACGAAGCGGGAATTGGCCTCTCTCCAAGCATGCGCTTAGGAGCCCCTCCAGTCGGGGCCCGAGAGCCTCCGAGGCCAGGACCCAGGCTTTGCCAGGCAAGCCATCGGGTCCTGGGGCGGTATTCCTGGCCTTGAGCCTACGTACCGCCACTCTCAGGTCTACCCCGGTCCCTTCCGGGATGTCGTCGTCGTCGTCCTGGTGGTCCGGCACCGCAGGTGGCGGAGCCATAGGCGGGGGTGGATGTTCCCGTCGCGCAGGGAACAGAGCGCTCACCACGTCCTCCACGAGCTGGGGCCGGAGACTTTGCGTCAGCGGGGGGGCCCAGGTGCGGAGTTTATCCCGCACCATCTTGTAAGGGCGCCCCCACGGATCTCTGTTGAGAGTCTCCAGCATCTCCTCACGGGCCCGATTCCGGGCCCGCAGGACAGCCTCTCGGAGGGCGTTTTTCGCCGCTCTGTATCCCTCGTACAGCTCCGCCTCAATGGCTGCCGCATTCGGTGGACGAATGCGGAGCCTGCGATGTCTGGTGTACAGGCGCCGCGCGGCGACACACGCCTCGCGCAGAGATGTCAGCTCACGCGACCACCAATACACCTGACGCCGGGCGCTTCCTGGCCGGACGCGGGGCATTGCCACGTCACATATCTCAGACATGGCCTCCTGGAACCACCCTGCCTCATCATTGACGTCGGCAGGCCTGTCCGGTGATGACACCCAGGCCTGCACGATCGAGGCTTCCAGGAGGAGCTCCCGGTCCAGCTGCTTTAGCGCCCAACGCGGACCACTCGGGGCCTGTTGGACTGGCGCGCTCGAGGGCTGGGTGGAGACATCAAACCGGATGTACCGGTGGTCGGAGTAGGTCGCCACCCCCTCCATGACACGCCAGTCAATGGCACGCGGCGACAGAGCGGGGCTAGCGAACGAGATGTCCACCACCGACTCGCCCCGCATCCGCACACACGTGGGGACAGAACCCCGATTTAAGACGACCAGGCCTGTCTCCAGAGCCCAGTCTTCCACCATCCTACCCCGCACATCTGTACGACGAGAACCCCAAGCCAAGTTCTTGGCATTGAAGTCCCCGAGGACAAGTACGGGGAGGGGATAACTTCCGACGACGACTGCTCTCAGCTCTGCAAGAGAGTTGTGGAGCTCGGCGAGAGATCGGTTCGGGGAGAAGTACACCCCCACAACGACGAACTCCCCGAATCGTGCTGCTACGCACCCCTGACCCCTCCTGACACCTTCAAGGGTCGGGGTACCGGCGGCGGCCGAAGAGATGATGGCCACTGAGCCGCTAAGGTCCGCCACCCAGTCCTCACTAGGCCAGACAAAATACGGCTCAGCGACCACAGCGATGTTAATCGACCACTGCGCCATGCTCTGGAGCAGCAGATCCTGAGCGCAGGCGCAGTGGTTGATATTCGCCTGGAGGAAGCTTAATGGGGCCGTTATAGGCATTCCATTTCAGCTTCCTCCACGGGGGGCCCCTCTGCGGGCGTCGGTGTCACGGCGGCGGCGGCGGCGACAGTGACAGCGGTGGCGGTGGCAGTTGCGGCCGCGGCGGAGGCCACAGAGGCGGTGGCGGCTTTGGCCCCTACCCTACCCGCGGCCTTGGCCTTGGCAGGTGGCACGCAGGCCTTGCTTCCGGCCCGGTGATCGGCTGGCTTACCGGTCGCCGCACATGCAACACAGTGCGGCGTGGCGTAGCAGGTCGCCGATATGTGTCCGGGCTGACAGCAGCGGAAGCAAAGGCCACTGCGGTCAACCTCCGAGGCGCATCTCACTGATACGTGGTGCCCCACGAGACAGCGATAGCATCTCAGAGGTCTGGGCTCCAGCAGCTTAACCTGCGCTGAGACCCAGCCCACCAGAAGCCTTCGGCCCTCCACAATGGTTTTGGCCGCCGTAACAGGGCAGCGCACCGTAGCGGCATGCATACCCTGTTGGTCCGGGCGTATGGCGCCTGACCTGACTTGGTCAGTAGTGCACCCCCCGGACCTGGCGACGGCGGCCACCAACTCCTCCTCCAATACCGAGTCGTCCAGACCCATGATGCGCAGGTCTGCGCATCTGACGGGCCTTGACACTCGGGCCTCATCCGCGTCCAGAGACGCTCTGAGCTTCGCAGCCAGAGCGTCCGCGGTTGCGCCACTGGATTCCCCGGGGACCTCCAGCATACGGGCCCCCGTCTGGGTGACTTTGAGCCGGAGGCCCCCAGTGATCCCGAGCTCCCCGAGGTCCACCGCCTCCTTCGCCTTCGCGAGCAGATCGCGGTAGGTAACGCCCTTCTTTTCCGCGTCCGGCTGTAGTGTAATCACTACAGCTGCGGTCTTCGGGGCGCGGAGCCTTGCCGCGATCTTGCGCGCCCTGAACTGGCGCTGCCGCTCCTGCTCTTTGGCCTTTTTGGCTGCCTTCTTCCCCTTCTTTTTATCCCCGACCACCTGCCAACCGGCTTCAGCCGCGGGAGGTGTAGGGATCTGGGGGGGCGGTGACGGTGGCGGCAGCTGGCTTGCCGCTGGCGCTGGCACATTCGCCGCAGGCACTGGGGCTGGTGCAGCCACCATCTGTGCTGCCGCCATGCCCTTTCTCGCCTTCGCCTTGCCTCTCTTTCCCGTCGCCGGCTTAGCCGGAGCCGGTTCAGCCGGTACCGGTTTTGCCGGAGCCGGCTTTTCAGGGGGGGGAGGAGCAACTGCAGCCCCGCCCGAGGGCTGACTGGACGGCCCCAGCCTGGATGCGGTAGCCGTGGCCGCCGCGTACGTTGCCGGCCTCGCCGCCGTCTTGTTTGCCCCTAGGGGGGGGCGCAGGACGATGCCCTCCAGCACGGAAAACCGGTGCTGGAAGGCAGCCAGCTCCTGCCGGACCAGGTTCAGAACCTGGTTCTCCATCGGAACGGGCTGGCTTGGGCGCTGCGTCTGGGGCGCCGCGTGAGAGGCAGGCTCACGTAGACTGGCCAGGTCTGCGCGGAGCTGCTCGTTCTCCTTCTGGAGAGTCTCCATGGCAGACGTCAGGCGGGCCACGTCCGCCCGCAGCTTCGCCACCTCGTCCGCATTAGGCCCGGCCCCAACAAAGTTGGCCTCCGCAGCCGCCATGATGGAGGCGGAGGCCCCGGGAATGGCCTTGAGCTTTGAGGAGGACTTTTGCTTGCAGGCCACGACCTTGATCGCGGCCTCCACCTCCTTTACGAATCTGGCCTTACGCTCCACCTCGGAGCCGCCAGTCGCACTCGTCTCTTCGCCTGATTCCCGAGCCGTATCGCCCGGGTGGCGCCCCTCCTCGGCAAGCTTTGCCGCTCGTTCGGCCATCTGCTTATCAGAGAGCCCCCTCCCCTTGCCTCTCAGCCCGCCCCGCCTGTTGGTGGGGATTTTCCGGGCCAAAACCTCCTCTTCACCGGATGACGGCCCCTGGTCGCCATCCAGCCTGGACCGCTTGCGGAAGAACTTACTGGTCTCCGCGGTCCCAGGCCCCACGCGTCGGGAGCTCTCTGAGCCTCCCACGCTGCTCGATGCGGCGTCGGACTCAGTCCCCGCATCGTTTCTCCTCTCCTCTACGTTGCCGTTGCCGGCGGTTTTTGTTTTGTTTTTTGTTTTCTGTGTTTCCATTTCTGTACCCACGAGTATGGGGGAATTAAAGGTCCACCTTGGCAGAGACCCCTTTACCAAGGTAAGCAGATTTAGAGGATTTATTACTCGCCAGGGGGTCTGCAGGTACCCTGGCGAGGACTGCACTTGCGGCTGATTTGTTCATAGAACCCCGTCAGCCATCCATCCCCTCGCGGTGCGTCGCCGCTTGGGATTCGGGGTAACTTTTTATAGAGGTTTTCTACCTCGCGGTCCGGGCGATTAAGCCAAGACCCTCGGTCCTTATCAAAGCCGCGAGACATGATCCACGACACTTCGACTGGGATTACGAGACCGGCGGTGACAGCAAAGGATGAATCCTTCACTGTCTGCCCGGAGGCAGGGTAAGTGCACACCGAGCCCGCCCTCGCTCCTCTGCTATGCCCTCTGCTGATCAGAGGGTCACGCAGAAGAACGCACTGTTGGTCCGGGATGGACCCCCCCATGTCAGAATAATTAGCCGCGGCAGTAACATTCCCCAAGGAATAAGAATTTCTTCTCATTTCTCGAGGAAGATTACCGCCGCGCCCAGGGTGCACCGGCCCAGTTGCTGCTCTTCCCTCCAGACGTATCGAGAGGGACCCGCAACTACCAGGCACACGTGGAGGACTTCTGACTTCGCACCCCAAGAAAGGTGGGTACTGATAGTGCTGGTTACGTATGTATTGATAAGTTAGCCATAGCCTGATCTACCAATCATTAAATCTGATATTTAGTGTAAAGTTATATTTCCATTACACCCCTAATCTATTATTTTGTAAAAATATCACGTAATATTACATCACTGGTACTATGTATTATATATTTTCATCAGATTTATATTTTTAAATCGAAATCTAGTTGTATGTTGCCAGCGTAGGACAATTTATCACCCCACTCGTTGTAAGAGGTGACTTTAGGAATTCTCAAAGGATTTGATGGCTTCCAATAGACGGCGAATAACTATCTCGTTTCTACTGGACGTAAAATTCCTAGTCTGGTGACTGGGATCAGCATCAAGCCAGGCGTCTGGTACTGCGGTCGCCAATCCGTCTGCTAAGCGTGACGGTAAAAGCAAATAAGAGGGCCCATGTACATCAGTAGACATTTACGGGCTGATGGAGAAAAGTGAAGAAATCTGGTACGATAAGAGTACATTTTATTTTCAGTCTCGTATTAACTTCGATCGTGAGCTCAATTGACGGATTCAACTCGGCAGCGTGATAGACTTATAAATGAGGATATCTACAGTAGAAGCAGCTTAACAGACAAAGCCTTACGAATTAGTAAACTGAAGTATCAATAGGCCAGGCATTTAGCTCAAAGAACCGATAAAGTGTAGAGCGTTCTCCCACTAGATGGAGTGACGACCTGGTATGACATGTTAGAAGTCGATGGATGGCATGTGACTCAGAATCATGTTTTGTGGCGTTCCTTGGCAAATTATTCCATTCCTTTGCAGTACGCATTCAAAAATTTGGAGTGAACCGTTTGGTTTTAATGCATGGAATATCGACAACAAACGGGTGAAGACCTGCCGAACGCCTGGTCGTCCAATAGTCGAAAGGAGAGGGAGAAATTAAAGCGTACAATTCCTGCGCACAGTCTCCGAAATGCATCCTATAGAATACAGAGAGGGTACTCAAGGCTGACAAGGTTGGTTCCAATCAAATCAAGGCCACCTACCACGTCTCTGCACTGAGTCCAACGCTTCCGGGTGGTATTTTGCAGCATCAGCCCATAAGTGACAGCAGTACTCCATGCACGACTGAACTTGCGCTTTATATAAGGTAAAGAGCTGCCCCGGAGTGAAGTACTGTCGCACCCTTGCAAGAACACCAAGTTTCCTTGCGGCTACTTTGGCTCTGGACTCAATCAACCACCCATTGTTGCGGTTTGGAGAAAATTTAATCCCTAACAACTGGAGGCGGTTAGTGTAGATCAAGGATACATTGCGGAAAATAGAAGCCAGAGTGACCGGGCTCCTTTTGGCGGTGAAAAGGCACGCTTGTATTTTGGAGACGTTGAATCTCAAGAGATTGGCATCGCCCATTTGCAGACTGCCTCTAGTGTGAGATTCACACTAACAACCATAGCCTCTCTCTCGGACTAGATTTGATTCCGACTGGCCCAGGCACTTGGTATCTCTACATAACTGTGCTATCGTCTGCATGCCCATGGATACCGGGCATAAGCAAATCATTAATATGCAGCAGAAAGAAAGTTGCGAAGAAAATGAACCCTTCGGTAACACCGGCACCAGTCTATACTCGTAATATTATTGTATCTCATGCATAATTGATAGCTTCTATCAGTATGAGAAAGTTATCACCGTGACCGAAATAAGCATGGAAGTATCTAGAATGTATTCAATTATGAGGAATAGCACGCGCTCAGTACAAAGTATTTAGAAATTAACAGCAGCAGTTAAAATTGCTTTCCTTTCAAAGAGAATCGCTCGAATACGACTTGAATCTGAAAGCAATTTCTTACACGACAAAGTAAGTCCGTTTAACTAGGTTAAAAGGATTTTTGTAGTGATCATGTAAATAGAATTTAGGAGAAAATATGAAAATTATGTTACGTTTTCGCAGAACTCTTTATAGCTATTGGAAATATTATTATAAATCTAGTATAATGGTAGCAAAAGATCACACGTTCCACCTGACGCGTCAGGCATAATGGTAAATGGACGTTGTGGTCCATAGAAATGTATATCTATCCTCGATTAAGAATTAAAATGCAGATGCTTGTCACCCTTAAATAATAAAACGGGAAAATAGGAATATCTTTAAATATTTACCTTTACGTTCAGAGCCTATTGCATAGTAAAAAATTCCTACTATTAGTACAAATTATCATTTTTAATTATTATTAAACCAGTGCTTGACTAGTATCCCAACTGATGGTAAGTGGTAATGTAGCAGAAGATGGTAAAGCGCATTGGCAAAGCCTATTCTCAACCTTCGAAGACACCCACATTGTAATAGCATTAAAAACAGATGCTAGTAAATAATTTCACTTCTTTGCTGTACGCACGACAAACGATGAAATAAACGTTTGTTTCGAATGCATGGTATTTCGACATCAAAGGGTGAAGGACAGGCGGGTATCTGGTGGTCCGATAATGAAACGGAGAGTGGAGAATTCAGCAATACCTGCGCAAAACCTAAAATGTATCCTGAAGAACATTTTTTTATAGGATAGGATGACAAACGAGCACACAGTCCATCTGATGGTGTTTGCTGTGGCAAATAGACATCTACATTCATCCTCGAATAAGAATCAAAATGCAGTAAAAAGGGTCTCCGGATCTCTACACTCTCCATACGAAACACAGCAGCATTAAGCTACTATTTGACGCAGGTATTCTGTGAGAGTGTGGTCCTTCCCCGGTGGAGCCGACCCATTCGTGCTACAACTATACTACTAATATAACTGCACCATGGCTCTATCACGTAAAAAGCTGACTATTTTGAGCTTGTTTTTGAGAGTGGTAAGATTGATTTTTCCAAAGCTGCGTTTTGCACCAGTCCTATAGAATACAATAATTTTTTATTTAATAGAGATTACAAGTAATTGTTAGTTGAAAGTTATTTTTTGTACTTTTACTTAAATGCTAGCAATGCTAGCATAGAGTAAGCAGATGTCCCGGTATGAAGTACCGCCACGCTATTGCACGAACATCTAGCTTAGTTGCAGCTCATTAGGCCCTGAAAATAATGCACTGCCCAAAGTTTAGAGAATTATAAACTTGTATAGGTATTTTCAAAAATGCTATCTATTTCATACCGCTGGCTCTGATAGAGTCATGTCTTGAAAGCAATTGAGTACATATCCCTTTTTGAAATATTGTTTCGGGCGATAAGGTTTACACATCATCATCTTTACGAAATGAGACAATTTTTGATCTCATTCCATTTAGTAAACCTTAATCTCGATATAACTTAAGAGCGTTATAGAATGATATGTATCGCAAGCTATGATCGTTGCTGGGGTTTCATAGTTGCCTCTTACGACACCTACGATATAAAATGAAGTGATGAATTATCTTAGGCAGCCAACACACTATAAGTAGAAAGATTTCTCTATAATTTTATTTGAAATCACAAAATCAAATGAAATTAAAAAAATCTTAATTTCGCATTTTTTATTTATTTAAATATAAAATTGATTTAAAAATAACTATCACAAGTAGCGAAAATTGCTTTCCATTGCAAGCGCATCGCACGTATACCATTCAAATCTAAAAGCATTTTATTACACGACAAAAGTCGTGCATTATACAGAGTTAACTTTTATTTTTCTTTTTATAGAGTTGTCTGGTAAAATAATGTTTGTAGTGATCGTTTGATAAGATTGTAAATAGAATGTAGCAGGAAATATGAAAATAAGAGATGCATATTATTATGTGTTATATATGTATGTATTGGTATGGATGAGTAGTAACTAAGAGCATGCAGAGTTTTTTTTTCAATTTATTGCCAAAAATAATGGCACAAAAACTAAACATTGCTATTTTTTTTTTACAAATTAATAAAACGGCAAAACTAAAAGAAATACTTAGGTACCTACCTATTTTGGATTGATGATGAAAACAAATTAAGCGGTTAATTGTTGTGACCCGAGTATATACGATAATAATTACATATACTTGTTACGAATATAACTCCTTCGAATTATATTCATAACAACTATATATATATATATATATATATATATATATATATATATATATATATATATAACTACCAGCTTAACTATGTTTATTTTCTGCGGAGATTGGTGTAATAACAGATAAGTAAAATGACCGTCTATAAAAAGAGATTAAAGAAGGCGTGGTTCATGCTCCCTAGGGGTTTCCTACCAATAAACCTACAAGTAAGCAAATAACATTATTTTTGACACTATTTTATGGTACCATAAAATTATAGTAATTGTGGCCCAATAACATTATTGTATGAGGAAATAATTGCTGAAGCCAAAATCGGCACGGATGTATCTGGAATTTATTCTATTATACTAAGAAAAAAGTACCAGCTCTCAGCACAAAGTATTTTGAAATTAACAATAGGAAGCAGTTTAAATTGCTTTCCTTTCAAAGAGCATTGCGCGAAAACCACTCGAATCTGTAATCAATTTATTGCACGACAAAAAAGTGCATTATATTAAATCACATTTTACGAAAATGTTGGGGAATTGTTTCGTTATTGTTTCAGAACACTTTACACTAGCTATTGGAAATATTATTATAACTCTAGTATGAAGTGCCGACATGCAGAGTTAATAGGTATTTCCAAAAATGCTATCTATTTCATACCTCGCTCTACCTCCCTCCAGGCGTGATAGAGAGAGTTGCAAGTCTTTGAGGTAATTGAGTACATTTCCTTTTTGAAATATTGTTTCGGGCGACAATATTTACACACATTTACCTTTAAGAAATTAGACAATTTTTGATCCAATTAGATTCAGTAAACCTTAATCTGTCGGTATGTACGTTTTTCTTTTTTAGTACTTCAATTAAGTTTAATAAAAAATAGACGCTTCAAGAAGTTTTTAAGTAAAAAATATAGATATTTAGATTCTAATAACTTACATCTCCTTATATACCTAATTTTTCATTATATTTACATTTCCAAAAAATATGAAACTTAGATTTTGTTTACGGGGAAAAAAACGTTATCGCTTTTTTTACAAAAATTTACAGTTTGAAATCCTCTTAAGGTTCGAGGATATCTCAAAAATACAAACCAACCAACCAAATGTACAATATTAGACTTTTTGACTGCTGATTAGGTGGAGAATGAATTCATTTTTATTATTAAATATCATGTAGGTTATATAAAATTCATTAATTCATTCTTTCATTGCAGTTTTACGTGGGAGCTTTAGTTACGCCGCCTCAAAGTGTTGCAATGACCTACCACCACCGCTTCGTAGCCTGAAAATAATTAAGACAATATTCTATTTTGACATGTATTAGTTGGTTGTGAGTGTACATTTCAAAAACTATTTAAGTGTAATAATTAGAGCCAAGATGTCTAAGGGATGATATACGAGTATGACGATTTATATTTATAATATTACCAACACACGGTATGTTTTAAACAAGTTTTACCATAAAAAAATAAGGTAACTCTATTTACTATTGTTAATCATAATTTCTAAAGTATTCTATTAATAGTAGTACAGAAACAGAACATTTTTATTCAATATAAATTATAATAAGATAAAAATATATTTCGAAGACTAGTTGTCCTAAAACCCTCTCAGAAATGAGGGGAGGCTTGTGCCCAGCTGTGGGATGTATATAGGCTTTTATTTATAATCTTTTACTTTTAAATATTATAAGTAAAACTTTCTGAAAGTACTTTTTTAATTTACGTTCGGAAAAAACCTACAATCACGTATGTTACAATTAACAACACAGAACAAATTAGAAATAGCTTGGTCGTGATCACTTTACCTAGGGGTTATTATCATCTATAAATTTCTAATTATAATAACTTTTTCTATACAAACATTGTTGGCGACGCGCCTATAAGAATGTTTCAGTTTATTAAGTCAACCGACGACGAATAACTTTTCAGAAACTTATTATCCAATACAGATGTTCTGATAAGAAAATGCTTAGTTAAATCTTAAAGAAATGTCGAATTAATGGTATGAAGGTCTTGGGTTCGACTCCCAGGCCGGACTAGTTTACTGTTTTCTAAGTAATATCTTTCAATAAATTCATATAGGGAATTTTATGTTATAAATTATATTACCGGATTTGTTCCCCGGTTGAAATTGTCTTTCCAACGATGTAAATTCAAAGGAATATTAAAGTGAAGTTAGAGATCGGATTGGTTCCCCGGTCGAGATGATCACTCTGTGCATAAACAGAATTAACGGAAATTAATTGCATAAGTATTGTCTTGTATAAGTATGATATGTTTGTACGAAAACAAATGCCTATTTGTTGTGATTGATTAATGAAAACATTCACTTGTATTGTTATCTGATAAGAAGCATGATAACGAATAAGAGTCTTATCAGAAATAGTTTCCTACAGTTTGAAAATTATGTAGAAGCACTTGTTTACATAATATTGTTAAAATTAAGTGTATTTCAGACTTTCATTTTTTCTGATAGTCGAGTGCCGTGCAGTTAGTTGTTCAAATAGTGTGAGTTCACGGAAGCACGCTGGCCACGCCCTTAGGAGGCCGAATATGTAAAAATTTAAAATGTTTGTAATTTCAGCAATTTATGTAAAAATGACTTGTAAAACATTTCAGGTTGATTGTACGTGCTAAAAAGGTGAATTCTGTGTTATTTTTATGTGAAAATTCCTGTGTATAAGTGAAATAATGATAGTTTTGTATAAGAAATTTAAAAGTGTTTTAAATAGTGAAATAAATAGAGAAAATGTAAATTAAACTATTGTATTAGTTAACATATGTATAAATTCAAGTGGGAAACATTGTTTTAACTTTCTGTGTTAAATATTTAAGAAGTTTGGATTTTGGATTTGTGAGTAAAGTAGGCATATTTTGTTTTATAAATTAAAGGATTTTTGTGATACAGAAAAATAATGTATATCATGGTGTAGATATTGTTTTGTGCTATCTAAATAGATAACTTGTATTTGTGTATGATTTATGTGAATAAAGAAATTAAGTGAAACGTGAGAAAGTAATAGTACAAATTCATGTTGTTAAGTTGCGCAGGCACGCGAATGGCGCGGCTCACTTTCGCGTATAGTTCTGGGGGTAGCTTAGTGAACGGGTTTTATTGCAATTCGTTCGGGGTAATAGTTCGGAAAAACAAGAAAATCCTTCGGGAAAAGTGAAAACCAGCAGTCAAGAAGAAAAAGTGTAGGGAAGTGATAGGGAAAGGTGATTACTCTCTCACGGAACGGTTTGAAGATAATTGCTGTTTTATTCCCAAGTAATTCATCCCTAAAGTTATACAGTCCACATCGAAGAATTAAGGCGTCGGGACCGGGACGACTTCGGAAGACCCGTAATCCCCGTCTGAACCTACTTGCTGAAAAGGAAAGAGGTTATCGCCCTAGTGTGTTACTCCGTTGCGGAGATCACATACGTTGTTCCCGAACCCAACGTAGGCGTTATAGGAGGCCGGATCGAGAGAAGCCTCGATTCCTCCCTTCTGTTTCTTAGTTTCCGATCCGTTGTGGCCTTTTCAAACTTAGTTTAATAAAGTTTTTAAACTTTGACGATTGATTGAGGTAAACAGACAGGAGTGGCGTCAAGACTTTGTTTTAATATGTGTTTTGGTTGTTTAGTAAGTACTTATACATTGTAATAACTAGGTAATAACAAACCATAACAAATAGGTAATATCATGCTTATCTATGTTATTACACACTGATAAATAGCGAGAAAGTAAGATGTTTTAAACTGTTTGAGTACTTCTTGTGATTCGCTCTGACTTCGCACTGGTGATTTGTGAATCTCGACAACAGCGCCATCTACCGGGTCCAAATGTAAATATAAACCATCTAGAGATGCATTAAAATACACACATAAATTTTCATCAAAATTGGTTAGATGGTCTCAAAGTCAATCAAATAGATTTTCAATCATCATCACTTCAAAGGTTGTTTATAACATGTCCATTTATGATATTTTTTAGGAATCAGGAGGACATTTTCATTGATAATAAATATGATATAAGACTCTGCAGCTATATTATGGTCTTTAATATCCGTGGACGTTTTTATCTCTGCCTACAGGTAGCTCTGCAAGCCTTCAGCCTGCAATGCATATTTTTGTTTTAAGCGATCCACCTGATACGAAGTTAATGAATATTGTAAAAATGTAAAACTAAATAGTAATTCTTATCAATATATTATTTTTATATATTTATTACAATCTAAATAGCTTGTGGGGACTTTGTTTATGTATGCATTGATTCGCATTTATGATTTACATTTACATTTAAACAGTATATAGCCAAAACAATAAGTCCATTTATGATTTTGTTAGGAACCAAAGGGAAAATTTAATAATAACAGATATGAAACTATGCCCTTAATGTCTTTTAACTAAATTTTCAGATTTCCGTCAACATTTTGTTATCTCTCCTGTATGTTAAATAAAAAAGAAATTATTATAAATTATACAGCATTAATCACTTCCAGTTAATCAAATACAGAAGCAGTTATTAATGATTAATATCAACAATATTCGACTATGTAAAAGTTGTCTCATCTGTTATTTTCACTGATTTCATATAGGAGAAAATTATATTATTTTATATTAAGTTTCTGATCGTAGACGACAAAATAATATTCCTTTCTGAAGAGTTAACAACACAGCTTTTCCACCGAAACATCTAGAATGTTTCACCAAATACCTGTCCCGACCGACTAGGTGTAGAAAATTTGAGTGTGGAGTTTTCTAGAAAGCTTAGTTCTTCTATTCGATACTAGATGGCGCTATAGGTGGAAAGTTCTCGCATAGTTTTTTCTATAAGGCTCTCCTGACTATGCTACCGAAACTAGATGGCGCTAGGGGCATTAATTATGGCTTACAACAGTTACAAACATCCATCCATCCATCAATCCATACTTACAAACATTCGCGTTTATAATATCCTGTAAATATTATACTAACTAACGGTTAACTTATACTGTATTAAACAGTAGTATATTTTATTTTATTAGGTACTGTAGTATATTTACGTTGTATTTCTAAGTATATGTTATCCTATAATCAAATAAACAAAATAAAACAATTGTAATACAACTGAAATTAAAATAAAAAGTAATCTATATTTCTACTTAAATTATACTAACTAAAAATAATAATTATGCCAACCTACTGTACTAAATAATAAATCTCTTCGAGAATCGAATTAGCTGTAAGAAAGGACGCAAACTGAACATAGCCATCAACGACGTCTGTACTCCGCGTCTCCCCGCGTTCGGCTGCGCAATCTGCGATCGCTGGTGCTCCATTCATGTTAATCTTATCATGATAACTTTTAAACTATTCGTTCAAATTACTATATGTAAAAGACAAAGTTCATCTACATTAAATATTGAAAGCGTAAAAATGTACATTATAAAAAAATTAAATGTGCATTATAAAAAGTATCAAATTTAATTGTATTCATGGCTCACTATTTTGGATATAATGGCTTCCACATAAAAGATAGATATATGCTGTCGCGGACTTTTATTTCGAACTACTTAAGACAAACAATCCTACGGTATACTATTTTCGTGTAGCTCCAAGTGTGTAGGCAGCGCACGCCAAGATAGCTCTCAGAGGGCAGGAATTTTTCCGACTTACTTGATACTTATCGTTATATTATAGCCAAATTACACAAAATCTTTATAAATTGTAGCCTATGTATTATAATGATATATAAACTATATTGCTGTAACATTTCATGTAAATCCGTTCAGTATTTTTTACGTGAAAGAGTAACAAACGTCCATCCATCCGCCAATCCATACTCACAAACTTTCGCGCTTATAATATTAGTAGGACAAGCTCTACCCGAGACAACAGAGAAAAAAGTTCGCGTTGTTAGTTCAGATAAGTCATATCTAGAAGTATTTATCTGCAATTAATTTCTATTTATTTTTTTAAATGAGGATAGGATGGAAGGAAGTTATTATAAATATTTCTGTGCCTACTGTGATATATACGGCATTACATCCTAGTAGATTGTTTACCTCTTATTATGTGACTAAAAATATTGCTGTGATCAAAATAGACTAAAATGAACATTATCATAACATATTCACTTCATCATCATCATCATTACAGCCCTTCACAAGTCCACTGCTGAACATAGGCCTCCCCCAAGTAATGCCACAAAGCACGGTCCTGAGCCACCTGCATCCATCGACTTCCTGCATATCTTACCAGGTCGTCACTCCATCTAGTGGGGCGTCACCCTACACTATGCCTACCGGTACGAGGCTGCCACGCAAGAACCTTTCTTCCCCATCGGTTATCGGTTCTTCGAGCTATATGGCCGGCCCATTGCCACTTCAGCTTACTAATCCGTTGGTCTATGTCGGTCACTCTTGTACTGCGGATATCCTCATTTCTGAGTCTATCACGCAGAGAAACTCCGAGCATAGCCCTCTCCATAGCTCGCTCAGCGACCCTGAGCGTCCTCATACGGCCAGCAGTGAAGGACCACGTCTCAGATCCGTAAGTCATCACTGGCAACACGCACTGGTTGTACAATCTAGTTTTTAGAGATTGAGGTATACCTGACGAGAATATATGTCGTAATTTCCCGAACGCTACCCAGCCGAGTTAAATCCGTCGATTGACCTCTCGGTCGAAGTTGGACTTACCTAGTCGGACTATTTGTCCCAGGTAAACGTACTCGTCAACAACTTCGAGCATAGTGCTCCCAACAACTACCGGCATAGGTGTGACATGGACATTGAACATGATCTTTGTTTTGTCCATGTTCATCTTAAGACCTATCCGTTGGGAGGCACTATTGAGGTCATTGAGCATAGTGCTTAAGTCCTCCAGCGATTCTGCCATAAGGACTATATCGTCGGCAAATCGAAGGTGAGTGATGTACTCGCCATTGATGTCAATACCGTATCCTTTCCAGTCCAGTAGCTTGAAAACGTCTTCCAATGCAGCGGCGAAGAGTTTCGGGGATATAACGTCACCATGTCTTACACCTCTCTGCAGTTGGATAGGTTTCGAGCTCTGGTTCTGTACTCGGATAGCCATCGTAGCCCTACTGTACAAACACTTCAGCACTTCGATATACCGACAGTCAACTTGGCACCGCTGAAGGGACTGTAGCACCGCCCAAATTTTGACGGAATCAAAGGCTTTCTCATAGTCCACATACGCCAGGCAAAGTGGCAGATTGTACTCTTCAGTCTTCTGTACAATCTGCCGGAGGGTATGTATGTGGTCTATGGTACAGAAGCCTTTTCGGAAACCGGCTTGTTCGGGAGGCTGGAAGTCGTCGAGTCTGCGTGCGAGACGATTCGTAATGACTCTCGAAAACAGCACGTAGACGCGGCTCAGAAGGGAAATCGGTCTGTAGTTCTTTAAGAGAGCGTTGTCGCCTTTCTTAAAGAACAAGACCACCGCACTTCTACTCCACGCCTCTGGAGTAGTGCCACCATGGAGGACGGAATTGAAGAGCTTCTGAAGGACTTCAAGTACCGGTGTTCCACCCGCTTTCAGAAGCTCCGCTGTAATTCCATCCTCGCCTGGGGCCCTGCCGTTTTTAAGGTGCTGGAGAGCCATTCTAATCTCGCTCAGACTGACGTCCGGGATATCATCGGAATAGTGTCGGATAAAACTTGCTCTTAGATCGTTACTCACACTTGCGTGTGGCTCCAACGATGATGTGTACAGCTGCCCATAGAACCTCTCAATCTCACTCAAAATCTCAGGTGTCCCAGAAACGATGCTGCCACACTCAGTCTTCAGCTTCGACAGTTGGCTCTTACTGGCAGACAGATCTCTAGCAAAGACTTTGGAGCCCTGGTTCCGCTCGATCGCTTCTTTAATACGAGCAGTATTAAAGTTGCGTAAGTCTCGCCGCATGCATTTGGAGATCTGTCTGTTCAGTTGCCTGTATGCTGTCAAATCTGTTGACGATTGCAGCCTCATCTGCCGTCTAACAGCCATGAGATTAAGAGTGTGATCGGAGAGTTTTTGTGTTCTACTGCGGCGGGTCTTGCAGAACTTAGCTTCGACCGCATGGACAGTTTCCACGAGCTTGTCGTTCATATCGTCCACTGCATTGCAATCTTCTAGGCATTGAAAACGGTAGCGTAACTCGAGCTGAAAGTTTTCGGGATTCTGGATTAGAGCACGAGGGGGACGGAGCGTTGACTTCATTAGACGAGACCTCTCCAACTTCACGTTTAGGTTCGGTGTGCCTCTAACCATTCGGTGATCGCTGCCAGTTTTCACCCTTGCGATCACTGAGACATCACTGAACAGTTGGCGTCTGGTCGTCATAATGAAGTCAATCTCATTTTTTGTCGAACCGTCGGGGCTCGACCAGGTCCACTTCCTGTGGGGCCGCTTCTGGAAGAAAGAGTTCATTATAAAGAGTCCCTCGTTCTCCATAAAGTCGGCCAGCTGCTGGCCCCTTCGGTTCCGTTGCCCTACTCCAAATTTCCCTAACTTCAGCTCACCGTTTTCTCTTGTGCCTAGTTTTGCGTTGAAGTCTCCCATCAACACCGTGTATTGAGTTTTGGAGGAATGCATGGCTTTGGAAATATCCTCATACATTTCCTCCACCTCCTCATCGGGATGTGCCGAGGTTGGTGCGTAAACCTGTATGACCTTCAGCGAATACCGTTTGGTGATTCTGAGTATCAGGTACGGGACCCTCGTCGACACACTCCCAATCCTTACAACGTTGTTGACTAGAGACTTGTGGACGATAAATCCGACACCTCCTTGGGACAGATGGTCGCCCTCCCGGTGATAGAACAAGTTGCCGGAGTCGAGAATCACCGTGTCCTCCCCCTCTCTTCGGACCTCGGATAATCCTATAATATTCCAGCGCAACTTGTCTATCTTTTCTTCCAGCTCCAGGATCTTCTCGTCAGTCTTCAGAGTGCGTGCGTTAAATGTTGCCAGGTCGAGTCGTCGTAGGTGGCAACCGAACCTCCACCGGAGATTCTTAGCACCCCCTGCCCCGCCGTTACCATGGTCGCCACCGTAGCTAGGAATAGCGGGGCCGCCGGGGACTGGGGGCCGTCTATTTGTGTAATTGTTCATGGGGGGTATATTGCCATAGTTGCCACGCTTGGCGAGTGGGTTAGCAACCGCAGTTTTTTTTTGTCGTACAGTTGCTGTTATCAGGAAAATGCTGCTGCCCATCTCCTGCCTGTGTCCCTCTGTCGCCTTTTACGACACCCACGGGAAGATATGGGGTAGTGGATATTCTTAACCGCCACTACACGGCAACATATTCACTAAACACTGTTATATGTTAAAATGATTAACCCTAATATTTATTATTATTTAAATTATTATGTTAAGTTTTCATCCCTAAAATATTTTTGACAAACGTAAACAATCACGACTATCCCATCCAGGACTTTTTTACACTACGGTTAAATTTTAAATTAATGTACATTCTTAATAGCATACTCTATACTAATTTTCAATAAGATGAATATCACATTTATAAATAATATAAATAAAGTTAAGGTTAAGGTAGTATAATTTTGATACTACAGACAGACGTCTGTAGTATCAAAATTATACTACCTTATATTAAGCTGAGTGGTTTATGTATATTATGCCATTAGGATACAAATAAACATTTTTAATTTTTTCTCTGTCACTCTCCGTAGTCCATAATTACGCACAGTACGCTCCCGAAATGGCGGGAAAATAAAATTACGTAATGGTTTTTTCAGCGCAGCCTTGTATATGATTTTTTGCCTACACAAATTTACGTTGACAAAGTAAAAAAATATCTTGTTTTATTCATGATTCATGTAATTTAAGGAATTTTAAAAATAAAAATTTACTTAAACATATGATAGATAAAAAAATTAATGATTCGATTACCTATTTGAATAGTGTTACCGACTATTTGAATATTTTTGTCGATTATTCGCATAACAATGATTTTTAATCATCTAAACACTACGTGTACGGTAAGGTATATACCGACATATCATTGAAACTACGTCAAATAAAAAAGTTGATACTGGTTTTTTTTTTAAATATTTTACTTTGTTTCAAAGATTCGAATTTTTGATTAGTGATAAAAACTATACACATTGTAATAAAATATAGACAACTTCATAATTCTTCGGATTTACGCAATAGGTTATTTTAAATCGTGTGACTACGCTTGTGCAAAGTTATTGCGGAATGATTAATGTGAAACGTCAAAAGATATTTATTAGATTTGGTTGACTATAACCGTAGTAAATCTTCACAAACAGATAGAGAGCAATGCCAGAAGTGATCTAGGCTATATTTAAATCGAAAAACTTCCACATTTTTTTTCAAAAAACGGAAAATTTGTTAAATAAAATGGTCTTTGTTTATCTTAAATGTAAATAACGCCACATTAGAGTTTCAACCATCGCATGGCCATAACGCTGGGTCAGCGTTGGCCCATCGTGTAGAGGAGCTATAAAATTTATAAATCCTGCCGCGAGTAGTTAGTATAATATAAATTAAGTCATATATTATTTATTGTAAAGTGGTTATACCAGTATAAAATATATTTATCATAATTAGTATCCATTACTTACTCTATAGCATAATTAGGTATGTAAGGGTGAACGTTCCTGGCACCTAAAGTGTGAACGGCGATCGATTGATAAAATTAGCGTTGGATGTCTCAAGCCTCAACTGCTTCATTAAGTGGCTATATTGCGTTTACTCTAGTATTAAGTAATATTGTTAGTATTTTCCCATTTATTATCGAAACCTTGCTTAGAAATTTGGTGTACGTTTCGTATTCATTACACTAATATTTAAAGAAATGATCAGTTGAAATAGATAGATAGATATAAAACAATTTGTTGCACGAATATTTTTTGTACAAAGCCGAACCTAATGCTGTACTGTCATCTTGTGCCAGCTTGCTTTTGAAAGTCTAATGAGAGATATGTGTAGAGCAACAATAAAACAAATAACTACTAAGATTAATGGATAATTATGCATGCAAAATATAAAGTTATACACATACCAAACAAATTTTCCAGCATCCCCGAAGATATGAGCCGAAACAACTGATGATGTTAATATCATAGTCAACACAATTGAAAGCGTTACTGACGTCAAAGACAAGGAGAGTAAGATAGATATCTATCACATAGCGGATATGATCTTTGACTTTGATTGGAGCCATAGACGTGCAGTGAAGATGTGAACGAAATTCAGATATGTTTAAAAAACTGTTTAAAAATGTTGTGATTAAACAACCCTTCCGTTTTTCTGGTTTGATATTAATTATTGTACTGCGAAATGGCAGTAAATGCAAATGAAATGCGACTTAATGCCCTTTAAGCAAAAGGAGATATATTGTACAATACAAAATATTTGCGATCTTACAAAAATACTCATTTAAAATCCTTTCAGGAGACATTGCGCTCATATTTTGAAAATTTGTTGGACAAAATTAAAAGTTTTGAACTGCAAATTAAACTTGATTATGTAGTGAATTACCAATCGCTTTCATAATTTCATCATCGCGTTCTCACTACTACTACATGGTACCGCGCGCGTTATAGTCAGGAATTCGCATGGAAACGAACTTAGCGTTCGCGCCTTTTTAGACAGTGCGTCGCAAAGTCGTTTTAGAACTCATCAATGTTCTCAACGTTTAGGATTATTTGCAAATAAGACGCCTTCATGCCCCGTTGTGAAGGGAATTGGAGGCTTCAACAAAACGGTCTAAGTTTCGATAAATTAAAAATTTTATTCGCGTTTCGATCGCACTATTAATTTTAGCTTAAATTCATTAGTTGTAGACAAAGTAACTGAATTTCTTCCAACTGTTTCAGTCGATGCCTGATGACCAATTTCCATAATTTGGCTTTATTTCATGAACGCACTACGCGGCAAACCTCCCGATACCATTCACACCATCTAGATGCTTGGCGGTCCACCACTGTACGTTTCACTAGGAGTTTTCTTCCACGTACGACATCTCTGTGGAATAGTTTACCACCAGCGATTTTTCCGGACTGATACGACCTATGGACCTTCAAGAAAAGAGCTTACTCTTTTCTAAAAGGCCAGCAACGCACCTGCAATTCCCCTGGTGTTGCAGTTGTTCATGGGGGTGGTAGTCACTTAACATCAGGTGAACCCTTTGCTCGTTTGCCCACCCCCATATAAAAAAAAGATTTTTATAAACATTAGAATTTTCTCCAGAATCGTTGAGGTAGTTTTACAAACATAAATTGCAGGAAGACAAACAACCAGACCCGGAACAATCATTTGTAGGCAGGTCGTACAAATACTCGTTCCATGTGGGATTCGAACTTACTTTAAGCTTATGAATAAATTGTATCATTAGAGTCCACTAGCAGTAGCTTTTTAATTAATAAGTTAAAAAATATCACGTGAACGAATTCACGTAGTTTAAATAATATACTTATGAATACCTGTAAATTTCTAATTCTTTTATTAAGATTTTTAAGATTTAAATTTCGATTAACATAAAATTGTACAATTGTTCCTAAAACTATTGAAATGAATCCTATATCTACAAAGCCGCAGGCTAACCTCTAAGCGTTCTCTCATCTGAAGGACTCTGTAGTTAGGGCGCGCAGTGTTATGATTCTCCTTCGTAAGTACCTTTAAACGTTGAGCTTTTTAAATTAAACTGCAAACAACTGAGTAGAGGAAGCGGAGTTTTACAAACAAAGAATACGATTTTATGTAGTCGTTCTTTCATTTTCAAATAAAAAGGTAGGATAAAAGATTTAGTTTTTGTATAAATAGAAACATACCTTAATATTATTTTATTTACATTTAATTTAACGGTAGATTATTTTGTGAAAATATTTTTTTTAAATATTGATTAGTTTTATAACATTTCTTATTGAAGACATTGAGAAAATATTTGATTTATGAAGAAAATTAATAAGTAAATCTTATCTTAAAAAACAGTTCATACAATTACAAGTATAATAAAGTAATAACTAAAGACATATGTACCTATGTAACACACATAACAACTATTTTTATATTAAATACGTTGCATAAGCTTACTCTTGATTGTAATTTAGGGTAACGAAGAGTTCGTCTTCCTTCATTGGCGTACATTGGTGAGGTTTACATGTCCTCGTTTTACACGCTTGTTTGTTTTATACGTTGTCAAAAGAAAGAATTAATTGTCATTGCTAATCTAAATTTGGATTATCCATTTTGGTACTACTTATTTTTTGAGGTACGTTGATGTCGACCATTATTTTGTGACATAAAATATTCATGTTTACGTATTTACATAATATTTTCATAATAAAATATATTATCCTAACTTGTAAAGGTTAGAATACTAAATTCTTTAAATAATTCCGTTTGCGAAAATTAAAATAAAAAACTACCTTCATGAGAGAATAAATAATAGCATAGAAGTTGCACTCCTTTAATGTTGACTGCTTGCCGACTTTTTAATAGCCTAAATAATTATTATTAATTAGATAAATTGCGTATGCAAGCTAAATAAATCTTTACCACTGTGCGCGAATGTCTCTGTTACTTTGTATCCTTTCCCCTTCCTACATCACGGAGGACTTTCCATGGTTACAAAGGGCTGTCAATAAAGCCTAAAAATACATTGCGAAACATAGGTAAGTTACTTTTAGGTAAGGTTATCATGGCTGTGATCGACTCACCATATTTTCTTTACTATTTGGGTTTTATGACACCCAACGTATGCAACTTGCAAGGTCATTCGTTCCGAATCGCAATGCTTGGCTCTGAAGAAGTACAAAAAATAATATCAAAAAGATATAAATAAGGTATATATATAAGGTAGGTATTAGTACAAAAAATAACCCGAAATACGATTCCTAGTTGAAATGGTTTCGTATTCTACTTAGTTAAAATCTTGTAATCAAAGTTTTAGTTTCAGTATTTTGTCTTATTATACCTTAAAATATTTTAATTACAAAAGACAATTTTAGCAATGTAAGTAGGTATTTGGATATTGAATTAAATTTCAACTAAGTGTTGTAATAAAGTACTTAGGTATTATTTCTGTAGTTAAATTATTACTTAGTTAGTTTTCACTATAAGTAACCATCCTACAAAAAAATAAATATGAAATAAATTCACCTTTCATTATCCTTCGATAACCCTAAAATGATAATATACCTGAATCATTTTGTTTGCTCATTAAGCATCCATCCACGCAACAATTATAGTAGGTTCGACGTTTTTTCATTATAATTTATCAAATAGGTAGGAGGTTACATATTGGTATATTATTTATAAATTACATTAAAAAAACTTCAACTATTTTATCCCACAATTAATGATACTGAAAACTATACAAAAACTATTTCAATTAGTATTTCCAAAAAACTGTTTACGTAAACATCGTTAAAAAACTTTAACATTCAATTGCCTAGAACGCGCTAGCTCCGACTGTGTATGTAGGCCGGGGCTGCTCGCGATTGTAGGTAATTAATAGGTCCTTATGAAATTGGCGTTTTGTACGGGAGGAATATAAAGTCATTTTTTTGTAAAATCTTATACCTTTAAACGAGCAATTCTTGTATATATATATAAATATATAATCGGGATCTCGGAAACGGCTCCAACGATTTTCATAAAATTTAGTGTCCAGGGAGTTTCGGGGGCAATAAATCGATCTAGCTAGGATTTATTTTTAGAAAATGTCCTTTTGTCCGTGTTTTCAGGCAATAAAAAAACTGCTACAATATAAGAAGGTAAATTTTGACGTGTTACCAACGATCGTAATAGCTCAGATGGGATGTTGTTCGGGCGTGATATCGAAGTTCCGTAGTTCGCGTCCCGTCTTGGCTCCGATTTTTTTTCCTTTTTTTTCAAGTTCCCTTCTTTTGTGAGAACATCTATTATTTCGAGCCCTTTTTTAGTATTTTTTAAAAATATGAAAATTTTAATTAAACTAATTGCATTCATGATTTTTTATTCAAATAACCAGTCAGTTTTTTCTATTATGTCAATGAGATCAAAAAATATTATTCATATAATTTATATATAAATGTAACTCAAAAAAACCGAGCAAAGCTCGGTCATCCGGGTACTATATTTCATTAATCAAAGTATGCAGCGTTGTTATCTATGCACTTTTGCCATCTCATAAGTAATTAATTTATCCCTTTACTAAAAAAAACCCAAGGGGGCGAGAATCAATAACTCTGAAGGCGGTTTGGACTGCCGCATCGGAGTTGAATTTTTTTCCTTTTAAGAACTTGTCCGAAATCCGGAAAAAATGGTAATCTGTTGGAGCAAGGTCTGGGGAGTACGGTGGATGTCACAGACATTCAAATTGTAGCTCATCTCACTTAGTGATTGTTTGTTGTGCAGTGTGTGGTCTTGCGTTGTCGTGAAGCAGCAGTGGCCTAGAGCGACTGACCAATCTCGCTTGTTTAGCAGCTAGTTCTTCCTTCATGGTTTGCAGTTGCTGACAATAGATAAATGCCGTAATCGTTTCGCCAGATTTAAGAAAGATGTAGTGAACCACCCCAGCGCTAGTCCACCAAACACTCACAAGTAATTTTTCTGTCAATTTTCGTTTAGGGCATGATTTGAATGGGTCTCCAGGGTTCAGTCATTGCGATGAGCATTTCCGGTTATCGTACAGTATCCGTTTTTCATTATAAGTAATGATTCGATTTAAAGTCCCTTCATTTTTACAATCGACACATGTTTGCAAGTTGGATTCACTCAATACATTAGGTACCCATCGTTCAAGTTTTTTTTTCTTTCCCTCTTTTGCTTCAAGTGGATCAATACCGTTTTATTACTTACCCTGCAGCCTGCAGCTAACTCTGAAGTGCTTTGTGATGGATCCGCTACCACAATAGCCTTTAATTCTTCATTTTCCACTTTGGTCTCTGGCCGTCCACGGGGTTGGTTCTGAAGGTTGAAATTTCCGGAACGAAAACATTGAAACTAAAAACTTACTTAAAATGTAATTTATTATTTTGCAAGGTATTAAGTAACTTTTTTATATTATTTGCCTACTTATTCACGTGGAACTAATATAAAACATTATCTACAGAACTATTTATTCACTTGGAACTTAAATGTTCCTAATAATCTTTAATATCAGTAAGATATCATCATCATGGGTTGACTGGTAGAGAATGCCTCAAGGCATTAAGTCCGCCCTTTGTATTCTTTTGTTTAAGGATGCAATAAAGAATAAAATAATAATAATAATATCATCTACAGAAGCTCACTAATGAAGTATATTATATATTTTACTAGGGAGCTTCTGAACTATGTCATCATCATCATCATCATTACAGGCCTTCACAAGTCCACTGCTGAGCCATATTCATCCAACGACTTTTTACATTTACTAAAAGTCAATGTCATTTCTTTTATTAAGCATTGTGTTTAGGTCCAGCTATTCCGCAGATATACTCGGCATTGACGTTAATACCGAATCCTTTTCAGTACAGTGGCTTGAAAACATCTTCCGTTGCAGCAGGGAAGAGTTTTGGTGATGTAACTTCACCCTGTCTTACACCTCTCTGCAGTTGGATAGGTTTCGAATATTTGTTCGTTACTCAGGTCACTACCGTAACCATATTACACAAAAAATTCAACACAGCATACCCACAGTCAATTTGTTGTTTACTAACTTGATCGTTACTCATACTTGCGTGTGGCTACAACGGATTAGCGGCCCTAGGGTGGTGCGAGCAGTGCCACCGCACCAGGTACCATCTTCGGGGGGGGGGGGGGGGCGAAATCAGCTGAAACGCTACCACAGGCAACGGTCACCAATTACTCACTCTTATCACTAACATTTCGTTCTGTTGACGCTAATTAGAAAGCCAAAACATGAAATATTTCCACTGTTCTTGTCATATTAAAATCTTTTTAATTGAAAATTCTCGGTCTTGTCACAAGGTTTTGTCAAACTAGTTTAGTCGTTGAGAAAATGGAATTGACTCGGGAAAATTCAAGAGCGATGATTTATTATGACTTTCGAAGTGGTTTAACACAAAAACAGTGTGTTGACCGGATGATTTCTGCATTTGTTGATTAAGCCCCAATCAAAACCACAATTTATCGTTGGTTTGCTGAATTTCAACGTGGACGTGTCAAGCCCAGTGTTGATCCTCGTCAAGGTCGTCCAAAAACTGCAGTCACCCAAGAAAACGTTGATGCTGTGCGTAAGCTGATTGAGGAAGATCGACATGTGACATACCGCGAAATTCAGGCAACTTTAGACATTGGCATGAGTTGAATACAAATAATTTTGCATGAACAATTAGGTGTAAAAAAGTTGTTTTCCCGACGGATACCGCATTTGCTCTGTGGAGAGCAAAAAGCAGCTCGCGTTACTTGAAACTCACTCACTCACAACTCTCGAAAGAACTCTCGAAAGATTCCACGCAGGATTCTCAAATGCTGTATACAACATCGTATCAGGTGACGAATCCTGGATGTATGCGTACGAACCGGAAACAAAAAACCAGTCACGAGTTTGGGTGTTCGAAAATGAGTTAAAGCCAACAAAAATTGTTCGTTCACGGAGTCTTGCAAAAAAAATGGTGGCCACGTTTGTATCTAAAACCGGCCATGCTCCTTTTGAGGGACAAAGAACGGTTAATGCAGAATAGTATGCTAGCATTTGTTTGCCACAGGTCGTTTCTGAACTCCGTAAAGAGAACTGCAACCGCCGCATCATCCTCCATCACGACAATGCGAGTTCTCACACCGCACACAGAACAAAAGAGTTTTAAGAGCAAGAAAACATAGAATTATTAGACCATCCTCCGTACAGCCCCGACCTAAGCCCTAGTGATTTCTATACTTTCCCTAAAATGAAGAATAAATTGCGTGGACAGGGATTTTCATCACCTGAAGAAGCTGTGGACGCCTACAAAACGGCCATTTTGGAGACCCCAACTTCCGAATGGAATGGTTGCTTCAATGATCTGTCGTATGAAAAAATGTTTCAAATTTCGCGGAGAATACTTCAAAAAGCAATAAATACATTTTTAAATAGTGTTGTGTGAATAAGTCAACTAGCGCCATCTAGTGTCAGCAACGAGAGCGAGGGGAGCTTTGCAGAGAATGACAAAACAAATCTCTCAACCGACAGCGCCATCCGAAGAGACTGGTGTTTCTGGAAAGTCTATACTCGCACACTCGTCCTTTTGCGCGCATTTACCTGAATATTCCGGACGCTTCTTTGCTAATTTAAATAAATAGGCGCTGCAAGATGCGATCGAGGTAGAGTTGACCTCGACGACACAAGCGAAGCTTCGGAGCGGAATTAAGTGAATTAGTGTGTTTAATTATTAGTGTTTTTAACTTTAATTTGTGTAAAGTAAATTAAAGTGTTAATTTAGGTAATTCTATCGGCAATTTTTATTGTCACGAACCTCAAGCTCGTAACAATTGGTGTCAGAAGTGGGATAAAATCATGCCGATTTTACCTAAGGAGGAAACGGAGGGTGTCCGTACCCGCAGTCAACGCCAGCATGAGACGGACCAGCGGAGATTTGGTGGTGCAACGGCGCACACGTCGGAGGGACAACCGCCAGCCACGGAGGCTGCGGGCCCATTCATTAGCTCCTACATCTGCTGCACCTGACTTAGGTGCTCTGATGGCGATGCTGCAGGAACAGGCCCGCCGATTGGAAGAGCAGCAGCGGGGCGGACAAGAGGAGCAGGCCCGCCGACAAGAGGAACAGGCCCGCCGGCAGGAGGAACAGGCCCGTCGTTTAGAAGAGCAACTACAACGCGATAAGGAAGAGCAGATGCTCCTCATGAAGGACCTTCACGCTATCTTCGGAAAAGAGATACGGGAGGTGAAGGATAAGGTTGCTCAACATGACAACCGCCTGTCGGAGGCCGAAACCCGAATCGACCAAGTAAACAATCAGGTTGACAACGTAATGGCTGACGTGAAGAAAACGCTGGACGACCTCAAACTGGGGGATGGAACAACAGCTCCCGTAGTAGCTACTACACCTTCGCTACGTGGGTTCAAGGTGCCACCATTCGACGGGACTTCTTCCTGGTCAGCCTACAAAATCCAGTTCGAAGCTGTTTTGAAGGCGAACGGCTGGAATAAAAATCAGGCCATGACTGCTCTCACACTAGGCCTGCGCGACCAGGCCTTAACAGTTCTGGAAGCTCTCGGTGAGGAAGTGACTTATGAGCAACTCCTTGAGGCATTGGAGGCGAGATATGGCGACGCTCACCTGGAACACGTCTTTCGTGCGCAGCTTAAAGATCGCGTGCAGCGCATCAACAAAAACCTGCAGCAGTGGGCTCTATAGGTGGAGAAGCTGGTGCGAAAAGCATACCGGTCTGTACCTGCGCTCATTGAAGGGAACCTGGTGCAGACATTCATCGACGGCATCCGTGACCTGGAAGTCAGAGCTGCTGTGAGGCTCGGGCACCACGAGACGCTTAAGGACGCCTTGGCCCATGCACTGGAGGTAGAAGCCGTGCGGCAGGATCATCGTTCCCATCGCGTCAGGGAGGTTGCAGCAGCTACAGTTCGCGACCGCAACAAAGGATACAGCCCAAGGTGCTATTGCTGTGGGGAAAGGGGCCATCTTCGATCCAGCTGCCCTAAGCGAACCGTGGGAAGGAGAGTTGGTCGATCTCGAGAAGGTAGTGCAGCTAACGGCACTGCCTGGTGGCGACAGGATCATCGTTCACCTCACGCTAGGGAGGTTACAGCAGTTACGGTTCGCGACCACAATAAAAGATACAGCCCTAGGTGCTATGGCTGTGGGGAAAGGGGCCATCTTCGGTCCAGCTGCCCTAAGCACACCCTAGGAAGGGAAGGTGAACGGTCTCAGAAAGGAAGTGCGGCTAAGAGCACCGCCCAGCAGCAGCAGGAATACGACTTTACTATCAGACACTGCAGCGGGAAATCTCACGGCAGCGCAGGTGCATTGTCAAGAAGACCTTGTCCTGAAGATTTCAACCACTGTAGTAGGCAAGAGAGTAAGGAAGTGGTATCCGTGAGGATGCTCAGGACAGACCACCTCAGCAACGGGTGGAAGGACAGCCTACGACATGCACAGCAGGAAGATCCGGACATCAAGCCGATTCTGGAATGGATAAAGGCCAGTGCTCCCAAGCCTAAGTGGAGCGACGTCTCAGCAATGAGTTCGACCACTAAAAGCTATTGGGCCCAGTGGGACAGCTTGCTGCTTCGGGATGGAGTTCTGTGCCGTAAATGGGAAAATGTTAGGGGAGACAGCTGTCATTTGCAAATGGTTGTCCCTAAAGCTAAAGTACCGGATGTGCTACAGCTGTACCATAATGATTGTTCAGGAGGCCATCTGGGAGTTAAACGAACTCTACTGAAGATCCGAGAACGGTTTTACTGGGTCCACTGTCGAAACGATGTCGAGGACTGGTGTCGCAAATGTACAAGTTGTGCGGCTGTAAAGGGACCTCAGACTCGTAGTAGAGGTGCATTGAAGTTGTACAATGTTGGTGCACCATGGG
Source organism: Parnassius smintheus behrii (assembly GCA_036936625.1). Taxonomy (NCBI): domain Eukaryota; kingdom Metazoa; phylum Arthropoda; class Insecta; order Lepidoptera; family Papilionidae; genus Parnassius; species Parnassius smintheus. The sequence continues at coordinate 33,078,100 of JAUPFT010000010.1, forward strand.
AGAGAATAGCCATTGACGTGGCGGGGCCGTTTCCGGAGAGTGAAAGCGGTAACAAGTATTTCATGGTTGTGATGGATTACTTCACTAAGTGGCCAGAAGTCTTCGCCATTCCAAATCAAGAAGCTTCAACAGTTGCTGATAAGCTAGTTCATGAAGTCTTCTGTCGTTTTGGTGTACCTTTAGAGATTCACAGCGATCAAGGAAGGAATTTTGAGTCTCAAATATTCCAGGAAACTTGCCGAGTTATGGGTACTCATAAAACAAGAACGACTTCTTATCACCCGCAATCTGATGGAATGGTAGAACGATTTAATCAGACATTGGAGAGGTACCTAGCAAAAGTTGTAGACAATCGGCAACGAGATTGGGACAAGCACATACAACCGTATTTGTTGTCATATCGAAGTTCTGTTCACGAAAGTACAGCAGTGACACCAGCTTTCGCAAACTTTGGAAGAGAATTACGGCTGCCTGCAGATCTGATCACCGGGATACCACCTGATGCCCCACGCAGTATAACCGATTATGCAAATGACTTGCGGATTTGTTCCGCATTCATTCATTTTGTGAATGACATTTATGAGCACGTCAGACAATCGGGCCAGCAAATGTCTGAGAAAATGAAAACCCGGTACGACCGCAAAATGAACAATAAAGGGTTCAACGAAGGTTCATTAGTGTGGTTGCACAATCCAGTCCGCAGCAAAGGGAAATCTCCTAAGCTTCAAGCTAAATGGGACGGCCCGTACCGGATTGTAACCAGGATCAACGATGTGACCTACCGGGTACAGAAAGGCGCAAGAGGGACTCCTAAGATCGTCCATGTGGATCGCTTGGCGCGTTATTATGGGACCGATAATGCTCGGTACGAGCATCTCTTAGGAGGGGGCAGTGTTGTGTGAATAAGTCAACTAGCGCCATCTAGTGTCAGGAACGAGAGCGAGGGGAGCTTTGCAGAGAATGACAAAACAAATCTCTCAACCGACAGCGCCATCCGAAGAGACTGGTGTTTCTGGAAAGTCTATACTCGCACACTCGTCCTTTTGCGCGCATTTACCTGAATATTCCGGACGCTTCTTTGCTAATTTAAATAAATAGGCGCTGCAAGATGCGATCGAGGTAGAGTTGACCTCGACGACACAAGCGAAGCTTCGGAGCGGAATTAAGTGAATTAGTGTGTTTAATTATTATAGTTTTTAACTTTAATTTGTGTAAAGTAAATTAAAGTGTTAATTTAGGTAATTCTATCGGCAATTTTTATTGTCACGAACCTCAAGCTCGTAACAATAGTAATGTTGTGTCACTTTCTTGATTCCCGAAATGTTCAGTGCTGCTTTCGTATTTTGTTACTCACAAGCCAGTAAGTGACGCTTTGAAAAAAGGACTTACTGGCCTCATTCTTGATGCAATTGTACGATTGTTGGTCTTATACATGAATGGTTGTCGAGGTCAAGGGTACAATAATGGTGCGAATATAACAGAGAAATTAAAGGTGTTCAAACTAGGGCTTGACTCAATATTCCCGAGCATTTTTCAATCCGTGTGGTTGAAGTTATTAGAACTTAATTTGCTCATATTCGCGTAATAAAATAAGATGATGTGTCCTACCCAGTCTGAAGAGCACCTCCCAACCCACCTTAATTGCTTGTACTATCCCCGTAGCCTCTACTTCCAGTACAATCACACACTAACATACTAGGGACGACACACCACTCTCGATAATACAATACGTTTTTCGCCTCTACACGAGGCATCATCCACAGGGGAAGCACTCTCTGCCGTGGCTGAAGGCTAAGTGAGCCGAAACAGTTGCTATTTATAGAACTCGCTGATCAACGAGTTGTATAAATACCAGCGTATGGAGAGCGGTGGGAGGGCTAGGAGTGGTGGTGATGGGATTAGTGGTGACAAAGATAGTGTCAGCTTCCGCAGAGTCTGCTTCACCTGATGATGCCTCGTCTAGAGGCTAAACACATGTCGTATTATCAAGGGTGCTGTGTCGTTCCTAGTGTGGTGGCGCTGGGAGGGGTGGCGCTGGGAGTGGTTGTGATGAAAGTGGTGGTGAAGGTGATACCGCACGCAACTGAGGGAGGGTGGAATGTGGCTGCTCATCAGACTGGCCAGGACACATCATTGTATTTTATTACGCGGAAATAAGCAAATTAAGTTCCAAAAACTTCAATATAATGGATTTTCTGGTTCGCCTGATTCTTTACTTATCAAAAAAGGTATGTGTTAAGTAAGTTAAGTAAGGGCGCAACAATCGACCGAAAACTAACGTGGAACTCTCATCTTAGCAACATATGTCATACGGCTAAAATTGTTTTAGGTACCTACGTGTAGTCGCATGGTTGGGAACCATTGGAGCTTGCATCCCTGTATGATCCAATGGCTGTACAGCGGCACAGTGAGGCCGATCACCTACGATTTCAATGTCTGGTGTAATAAGGCCAACCAAAAGACGACTGCGGACAGACTAAATAGTCTACAAAGGACTGCCTGCTTAATGGCAATTGGAGCGATGCTATCATCGCCTGGAGCAGCTTCTAATGCACTTCTATGCCTAACACCCCTTGATCTTAATTTAGACCAGGCGAGGGCTAGTTTGTATAGGAATAAGGTCCAGGGTGGTTTGCGCTTGCTTTCCTAAAAATTGAGATCCATCCTCGACTCAGTTACAGAAACACGGATCTTATGCATCATCTATGATATCATGCGTCCACTATACACTTTTAATGAAAAGTATATAATGGAACTACCCTACAGAGAAGACTGGCTGAATGGATGGGTTATCTGTGAGGTCGGTAGCCTTATAAAGTACACTGATGGGTCAAAAGTATGCCTTGACGTAGGCTTTGGAATTTAAGGGGAATGCCCCAAATTCAAACTTAGTATGAATTAGGGTAGATTCACCTCTATCTTCCAGGCAGAAATTTTCGTCATACTTCATTGTGCGGAAATCAATCTGCAAAAACACTACGTCAATCATATAATCTATATAATTTCTGATAGTCAAGCAGCGCTGTGATCAAACTTAGTGAAATCAAAGTTAGTTGGAGACTGGATATTGTAGGCATATAAAGAGCAAACAATTTGGAACCGAGCTATTTTGTGGAATCTTAAAAAGCCTAGCCCGATTGACCCTTAAAATTCTTTATCGCAATAAATCACTTAAGGTCTGGTCTGATACACCAGGCTTAATACATCATTTTAAAATCCTAATCCGGTCTTTTGATCGTAAATTCACTTCAGAAGTCCTGAGGGTAGGTAAAACTAAACTGCACATTCTGGCAAGAGCCAAGACCGAACACTGTTGTCTTAAAAAGTACATGGCCATCTTGGGACTAAGCAAATGAATGATGTGCCGGTTGTGTTCCTTAATGGAAGAAACGCCTCTGCACATCCTGACTGATTGGAGATCCTTAATACGCAAACGTAACACATTTGGGAAACTATCTACTTCGCCAAGAGAGGGTTGGTGTCAGGCAGGCGGCCGACTGTAAAACTTTTGCCAAATCCCATGCAGTAAACTTATGAATATTACGAGTTGTGGGATATATGACAGGGCTAGGGCGTACCCCGCGGGCGACGCGCAGGGGCAGCACCCGGCTCTTGTGGGAAGTGGGCAAGGGTTGTCGCACCTTACGGAGCGGGTGCGACGTAAGAGGCGAGCCCGTAGAGAGAAGAATGTCAGAGTGAGGTTTGCAAGCTGGAATATAGGTACGATGACTGGAAGAGGAAGAGAGTTAGCAGATGTTTTGAAACGACGAAGAGTGAATGTTGCCTGTTTGCAGGAAACAAAATGGAAGGGCAATAAAGCAAGAGAGATTGGGGAAGGATACAAGTTTTATTACTGTGGAAGTGACGGGAAGCGAAATGGAGTAGGAGTTGTGTTAGATAGTGGAATGAAAGAACGAGTGACAGATGTGAAAAGAGTAAATGACAGAATGATAATTGTTAAATTAATGATTGAAAACAAAGTAGTGAATGTTGTAAGTGTGTATGCTCCGCAAACAGGCTGTGAAGAGAGTGTGAAAGAGAAGTTTTGGGAGGAATTTGATTGTATGATGATGGGAATAACTGAGAGTGAGGATGTTTATATGGGAGGAGATTTTAATGGACATGTAGGGAGAGTGAATGACGGGTATGAAAGAGTACACGGTGGATGGGGGTACGGAGTACGCAACCGTGAGGGGGAAGTTCTTCTGCAAGCAGCATGTGCTATCGACCTGGCTGTAGTAAACACATGGTTCCAAAAACGAGATCAGCATCTTGTTACTTATAAAAGTGGCCACCACGCGACACAGATCGACTATCTTCTGTTAAGACGGAACCAAATCAAGAGTGTAAAAAACTGCAAAGTGCTACCAGGTGAAGACTTAGTATCCCAGCACCGAATTCTGCTGGCTGACATCTGCTTAACTGTTCGCCTCAACAAACATAAGGATCGTCCCCCACCCAAAATAAAGTGGCATTTGTTGCATAAGGAGGAGTATGCAAGTGAATTTAGAGAGCTAGTTGTAAACAAGATGATAGAGATGGGTGATATGGAAGGAATGAGTGTGAATGAGTGCTGGAAGGAAATAGCTGATTGTATCCGAAGTGTGGCAAGGAAGGTGTTAGGAGAAACAAAAGGGAAGCGTATGATAGATAAGGATGGGTGGTGGTGGAGTGAAAGTATTAGAGAAGTTTTGAGAGAAAAGAAAAATGCCTTTAAAGAATGGCAGAGCGTAGAAGACCAGAATGAATCCATAAAAGAAAGTAAGAGAGGGGCGTATAAAGAATGTAAGAAGAGAGCGAAGAAGGAAGTTGCTATTTGTAGGGCAGAGGCGCAAGATAAATTATATCGGCGCCTTGAAAGCCCCGAAGGTCAAAAACGACTTTTTCAAATTTCAAGAGCGAGAGAAAGGAATGGAAGAGATGTTTCACATGTAAAATGTATAAAAGAGGATTCTGGAAGGATTTTGACTGACGATGAAAGTAAAAGAAGCGATGGAAGGAGTATTTTGAGAAATTGATGAATGAGGAGAATGAATGGAATGGTATGCTTGAAAACCCACCAGTGAATATGGGCTTAGTGAGAGAAATTAGAGTGGAAGAAGTAAAAATGGCTGTTAGGAATATGAAGAATGGGAAGGCAGTCGGCCCAGATGGAATACCAGTAGAAGTGTGGAAGTTGCTGAGTGCGGATGGATGGAAGTGGTTGAGTTTATTTTTCGGTAAATTGTTGCAGGAAGAACAAATACCTGAGGAATGGTGCAGTAGTATACTGGTCCCCATTTTTAAAAACAAAGGAGACGTTCAAAACTGCAGCAGTTACCGGGGAATAAAACTCATGTCACATACGATGAAAGTCTGGGAAAGAATAATAGAGAGAAGAATGAGAGAAGAGTGTGAGATAACACAAAACCAGTTCGGATTCATGCCCGGTCGAGGTACGACAGATGCCATTTTCGCATTACGCAAATTGTGCGAAAAGTACAAGCGCGTGCATAAAAATCTGCACATGGTTTTTGTCGACCTTGAAAAGGCGTACGATCGGGTTCCCCATGAGGTTTTGTGGTGGGCATTAAAGATGAAAGGTATGCCTGGGAAGTATGTGAGGTTAGTCCGTGCTATGTACAGAGCATCCCGTACATGTTTACGATCTGCCGCGGGGACTACGGGCAGTATCGATGTGGCGGTAGGGCTGCACCAAGGGTCGGCATTGAGCCCTTACCTCTTCCTACTGATTATGGACGCTTTGACGTCGGACCTGCAGGATGAGGCACCCTGGTGCATGCTCTTTGCCGATGACATCGTGCTTGTCGGGGAAGAAGGCATCGAGGTACAGAGCAGACTGACGGGGTGGCAACAGAGGCTGGAAAGTGTTGGCTTGAAGATCAGCAGATCCAAAACCGAATATCAGTGCTGTGATTTCGGCGGTCTTTCCATTCCTGTACCCATGTCGTTGGATGGCGCTATACTGCCTACCTGCTCAGATTTCAAGTACCTCGGTTCCCTCATTCAAGGCGACGGCGGAATAGATAGAGCTGTGCAGCATAGGATTAACGCAGGGTGGATGAAATGGCGACAGGTCACAGCCACAACGTGCGATCCCCGAATGCCAATAAGGCTGAAGGGGAAAATTTACAAATCGATCATCCGACCTGTCGTCATGTATGGAAGTGAATGCTGGGCCGTCAAGAAGAAGGATGAAAATAGACTGCATGCGAATGAAGTGAGAATGTTACGATGGATGTGTGGTGTGACAAGGATGGATAAGATAAGGAATGAGTATATAAGAGGAAGCCTGAAAGTAGCGCCAGTGGTAGAAAAGGTGAGAGGAAGCAGATTGGCATGGTTTGGGCATGTGATGCGGAGAAATGAAAGTCATGTCACAAAACGAGTGTTGAATATGAATGTGGAGGGACACACGGGCAGTGGAAGGCCGAATAAAAGATGGATCGATTGTGTGAAAAGTGATATGAGAATGAAAGGAGTAAGTATGGAAATGACGGCTGATAGAGAGAAATGGAACAAGAAGGTTTACTGCGCCGACCCCAGATAATGGGAAATGGTTTAGAGAATGATGATGATGATCTACTTCGCCCAGAAGAAGTGACATTGCTCGCAGCTAAGCAATTCCTATTCATTGAAAACATAGGACTTCAGCAGTGAACTATAGCCATATCAGCGATTACAATAGATCTTTTAGGTCGCAGTGATACCGGTTTTTCTAGACCTGTATAGCTGCTCGCGTAAAAAGAAATGCAGTCTGAATCTAACTAGCCTAATTTAACCTAACCTAATTTAAATAATCAATTTATGCAAATCCTATATAGGCTACAGAAACTTCAAATGCTGTGCAAAAGATCAGCGGAGATTGAACCCGGGTTGCTCGGATACTGTAAAATCTAAGGCAAAATATAAGCTTCTCAACTATCACGGCTCTTATAATGCCTTCGTAGTTATAAAAGCGAAAATAAATTTTAATAAATAAGGCAAGAGTTTGCAAAATATTGGCTAGTACAAACGCACAGAGTAACGTTGTTATTATAAAATAATAATATTATGCCACATTTAAACTTAGTAGTGAAATAAGTATTCTAACACGTTTCAGAATTTTTGTACCATATTTTGCAAAGTATTTCCAAAAACTTTTAACAAACATGTTATAAACTAAACTAAGAAGTCTGCGCTTATTCGCGTAACTTATAACGGGCAATAAAATATAAGTAGTTCTTAAAGTTATATAATGTGAAGTAAAAGTATATTTCGCATGTTATTTATACAAATTTTAAGTAAAGAAAGTAATAGTACATAAGAGGGAAAGAGAAAACGTAAATAAATAGCGGCAAAAATAATGAAGCGTACTAATGAGTTCTTTCGTCGCATATCATTTATTATGAAGTATGGATAGAAAACGACCTCATAGTCTGATGGTAAAGGGATGTAGTGGCCCATAGATAGGCCAATTACATATATTCCCAATTAGGCATAAAAATGCTTAATCACCCCCATAATTACTGTAATAAAATGCCTGATTTTTCTCTAAAACGAGTATCCGATTTGCGTCAATATACGAAACTTGGTCCTCCCGTTTAAGTTGACCCACATATCCTGCGAATGCTGTTTAGTAAAATAGTACAAAAGCTGATTATTTAAATTTTTTTAATTAAATTGCCTCAGGGAGACGCCTTTTTTTTAACATGGGGAAATGCCTACGCATACCCGCCTCGCGGGAACAAGGACGGGTTATGTACTCCTTCCCAAGTAAGGCGCACCAGAACTCATGGCACGCCTTCCTCCACGGCCTCCAATTACATCTGCGCAACAGACGCCCCCGCGTCCGATGCGCGAAGGCCATGGGGCCAGGAAAAACGAGCACTTAGAAGTACTAGAATTCCCGACCCCAGCGGTGGATCTGGTCTATGGCTCCGCCGCCAACCAAGACTCGGCTGCGGAGGATAGGGAGAGCGGCGCCTCGCAATACCGACAATCCTTTCCCCCCGCAGCCCCATCACCACCGCATCAACGGTGCGGCCCCGTTTGAGTCGCGGAGGATAGGGCGAGTGGCGCATTGCCATACCAACACTCCTCTTCCTCCGCGACTCCCCCTCGGCTGCAGCGGTAGAGGGTGCGGAGTCCCCACTCGCTGCAGTCCACCAGCACACATCCAAAGTGGGCTCCCCAAGCCCACTCGGAGTGGCCACCTCAGGCCGGCCCTTCACCTCGGGCCAGCCACGTGGGTTCCTCTTTGTTCACCGTGGGAGACCAAGCCACGGCTACTAAGCCCCCCAGCCACGACAAGGCGGGAACCCGTTCGGGTGGGCAGGGGGACGCCTGAGTCTAGCAATAGACTGCCAAAGTTTAAATGTGATATCTACCTATCTAAACGTACACTGATGATTTAATAAATTTTGATTTAGAACTTTTGTTTTATTAATATCTGATTAATGGTTCAAATATCGATTGCAACGGTCAGTTTTCTTTTACTGGTAGTTTTGTGTTGATTTAAATCATAGAATACTATATTTATATATAATAACAATATATTTATATATTTATATATTACTCAAAGTTGTACGTGGTAGAGCCATGCTGCAATTATATTAGTAGTATAGTTGTAGCACGATTGGGTCGGCTCGACCGGGGAAGGACCACGCTCTCACAGAATACCAGCGTGAAATAGGAGCTTAACGCTGCTGTGTTTCGTATGGTGAGTGTATAGATCGGAGATCATTTTTACCGGAAACGAGGTATACCATCTTAGTCCTCACGGATGACAACGCATCTGCATTTTGATTCGTAATCGAGGGTAGATGAAGATGTCTATGGGCCACAGCAACCACTTACCACCAGGTGGACTGTGTGCTTGTTTGTCACCCTATCCTATAAAAAAAGTAAAATAACGGCTCATTAACGGCCCAGGCCGAACAGTTTTTAGTTGAAACTGAAACTCGAATGATTTTTATTACCCAAGACATTGACCTCAGAGATTAACTTAAAGTCCTGAGCAACCACAACTCAAATAACACAAATTCATTCATCCATTCATGCCTACCTTTTAAACTTCATACACAACATAGGCTTTGTTTAATGAAACACTCACTTTTTATCACTTTGTTTTACTCACACACCACTACACTGTATTATAGGAACACACCAAGAGGTTAAGAATGTTTAACTATACATCATAATGAAAACCCAAATGATACCACGTTTAACTCGGCGATAGTGCCATCTAGTGAGAACAGGAGAACTACATTTACTTACAAAGTTTGTTAGCTAAACATTCCGCCGCCCAAGGACGATTACAGTCCTTAAAAAAAATGAACATAAAACAAAACAAATGAATAAAACAATCCAAATTCTTATAACTAGTCGGAATCATTCAGGGGCAGAGGGCACAATTTTGCGATAGGCCTCTTAAAAATATTATCCTTATATTGTAAAGACACAACTCTTGTGACGCCGTCTGCACCTGGGTGCTTCCGAATGATTCGTCCCAAAAGCCACTTTCCAGGGGGAAGTCTATCATCTTTTACCAACACGATTGTACCAATAGCAAGTTCTGGCTGACTCTTGTTCCATTTATAACGATGTTGCAACGTTGTCAGATACTCATTTTGCCATCTTTGCCACAAACACTGCACCATACGTTGAATAATATGCCACCGATGTAAAGGGCTGACTTTAACATCAATTAAAGGTGGTTCTGGTACACCAATTAACGGTTCCCCAACTAGAAAGTGCCCAGGCGTTAAGGGAGGTTCATCAAGTGTAGAATTTACTACGGTAAGTGGACGAGAGTTGACACAAGCTTCGACTTGAGTTAAAAGAGTAGAGAACTCTTCGTAGGTCAGTAAAGTTTGTCCAATTACGCGTTTCAAGTGTCCTTTAACGCTCTTCACTCCAGATTCCCAAAGTCCCCCGAAGTGAGGTGCGCTAGGGGGTATAAAATTCCAGTGAGTTTGGTCATTAGCTAGTTGTTCAGCAATTTCAGAAATAATTGCAGATTTTGCATCTCTAAAGGCAAGATCTAGTTCACGGGCTGCGCCCACAAAATTTGTACCATGATCACTCCAAATTTCCTTGCAGTGACCACGGCGAGCAGTGAAGCGTCGAAAAGCAGCTATGAACGCAGCTGAAGTGAGATCAGTTACCAATTCTAGATGAATGGCTTTTGTTACGGTGCACACAAATAAGCAAACATAAACTTTACAGGTTTTTCTACATCTACCAGGGTACAGTTTCATTGTAAAAGGTCCAGCAAAATCGACTCCACTTGTCAAAAATGGACGACTTGGTTTAACACGAAATTTAGGGTGGTACAGAAGGATTAGCCCTTTGTTTAAAACATGGTATACATTTAGTGAGGACAGTTTTAACAATACTTTTGACTCTAATAATCCAAAATTTTTGTCTTATAAAGTTCAAAGTAAGTTGATGCCCTCCATGCAGAGTTTTCAAATGAGCGTTCGAAACAATAAGTTTAGAAAGACCACAATCGTTACTCAAAATAATAGGTTTTTTCATAGTATCTGAAATCTCTGCATTGGCAAGTCGACCACCCACATGAATAATGCCTTTATCATCTAGATATGGGTTAAGAACATGTAGTTTGCTCGATTGGTGAACTCGTTTACCATGTGCCAATCGAGAAATTTCATCACTGAACGAAACCGATTGAGACATCTTAATACATCTATTTAGAGCATCGTCAAGCTTATCTGGGCTCAGATAAACGGGTTCATCAACTGCTATCCCATATATTTTAAGTTTACACAGTTTAATAAAACGTAAACAATGAGCAGTGACACGTATCAGTTTCGAAAGTGTCGAATATCGTTTTAAGTAGGAAATAACAGCATCATTTTCAAAAACATTAATATTTGTCTGTACTTTAGCTTTAACCTTCATTTCTAAATCTGTTGCAGGTACAACGTTATCTAAATTAACAACAACATCGAGGTTTTGTAAAAATTGTGGGCCATTCCACCATAGTTCAGATTGCTGCAAATCGGATGGGTATACTCCACGGGAAGCTAAATCGGCTGGATTATTCGCGGAACTAACATGATGCCATTGGTTACTATTCGTAAATGTCAAAATCTCTGAAGTGCGATTAGCAACAAATGTGGTCCATGTATTAGGTGACTTACGCAGCCAAGCCAAAACTATGGTCGAATCCGTCCATGCATATACATTTTCATCAGGGATATTTAATATAGTCTTAACATGTTGTATCATTTTCGCCAAAAGAACTGCACCACAGAGCTCGAGACGGGGAAGTGAAATTTGTTTAACGGGAGCAACTTTAGATTTAGCCATAACCAGATATACTTTAACAACATCATTTTCCCAAACTCTGAGATACACTACTCCAGCATAAGCGGCACAGGAAGCATCACTGAATCCATGCAGTTCTTGTCTAATTGTGCTGTTAGAAACTCCAAGCCATCGTGGGAACTGAATGGGTTCAGAGTGCGCAAAACGTTCAAGATAAGTAATCCACTCATTTTTCAGATCTTGAGGTAGTTCCTCGTCCCAAGCTAAGCCAGCTAACCACAACTTTTGCATAAACATTTTAATTAAGATTATTTCAGGTGTTAGCCAACCTAGAGGGTCAAAGGTTTTAGCAATTGTGGACAGAACATTTCGTTTTGTGACATTATCATCAGTAAAATTCATGTTTATGTTTAATTCAAAGTTATCTGTTTGTGAGTTCCAGGTGATACCCAAAGTTTTCAGAGTATCTTCAACCTTTATATTTATTGCGTTTTGTGATTCTTTATCATGATCAGGAATTTGTGATAACACTAATTGACTGTTAGATGACAATTTGTGCAAAGGAAAACCACCGCGAGACAACAATTCAGTAAGCCTTTTTTGCAAGAGAACAGCATCTTCTTCATTAGACGCACCAGTCATTAAATCGTCCATGTACAAATCATTTTTCAATATTTCAGATTCCACAGGAAAATCATGTTTTTCATCTTCAGCAAGTTGGTGAAGAGTACGAATAGCTAAGAAGGGAGCACAAGATGTTCCGTAAGTCACGGTGAGTAGTCTATATTCCTGTATGGATTGTGTTGGAGATTCTCGCCATAGTATTCTCTGGTAGTCCACATCATCTGTAGATACTAAGATCTGTCTATACATTTTTTGAATGTCAGCGACTAAACAAAATTTGTGTTGTCTCCACCGAGTAATTAAATCTCTGACATCTTGTTGCAACGGATATCCAATCAAAAGTTCTTCATTTAACGATTTTCCCTTTTCAGGTTTAGCACTTCCGTCAAAGACAACTCGTAGCTTCGTGCTCAAGCTCGTCGGCCGAAGAACAGCGTGGTGAGGTAAGTAGTGAATTTTATGTGTTTTCTTTTCATTTTCAGGTACGGTTATCATATGAGATTCTGACTCATATTGCTTCATAAATTTGTGATAGTCTTCCTTGAAGTCAGCGTTACGTGTGAAACGTTTCTCCATATGCTGTAAGCGACTAACAGCAAGAGGTCTAACATCACCAAGATTTGTGGGAGGATCATCCTTGAACGGTAAACACACAATGTAACGTCCGTCATCATTGCGCGTGTGTGTGGATTTAAAATGTTCCTCACATTGTGCTTCTAATTCAGTCATCGGCTTTTTGCGAGGTAAGTTCTCTTCGATTTCCCAGAATTGTCTGAGTAACTGATCTGCTTCGAATTTAGTGTGAGCAACTATCATATTGTGTTTCTGTGTAGCAGTATCAGTTTTTAAAGCCTTGCCAGAGATCAACCAACCCAGACGAGAGTTAAGTGCGATCAGAGAATTGTACTTGTGTAGTCCTTGTAGTAGTATGTGAGCATGCACATCGGCACCAAGTAGAACGTCAATAGATCCTGGCTTGTGAAAGTTTGGATCAGCTAGATCCAACTGCATATATGAAGGCCAAGTATCTTGTGGAAATTCACGTGACGGCAACAATGAAGTGAGTTTCTTGAGTACATATGCATTTACTTCGAATGTGGAGGATTCACATTTTGTGGCATGTATTGTAAGTTTAACCATAGATTTTGTAGTTACCACTGATGAGTTTGATATACCAGAGATCCTGCCAATAACGGGAGTGCGATCAAGATTCAATAACTGTGCTGCTGCTTCAGAGATGAAAGAGCCCTGTGAGCCCTGATCAACAAGAGCTCTTAGTGTATAGATACCACTGTCCCTGGACTCAACCTTTATTTCGGCTGTAGCTAAGATAACCAGTTCATCATTTGTTTCAGCCTTCAAGTTTACACTGAGGTTGCAAGAAGTACTAGGAGTAGATGTATTTTCCTTTGGTGTAGCGGTATCCTTTTGAGCTTTATCGGAAGTGTTATTCTTGGGAGAGGTTGTGAAATGTAGTAACGTATGATGTCGACGTCCACATTTTTTGCAGTTTGTACTCTGTCTACAATTAAACACGGAGTGACCTTTTACCAGGCAATTGAAACATATATTGTTTTTCTTTATAAAATCTTGGCGTTCAGAAACCGTTAATGCAGAAAACTCTTTACAGTGGCAAATGTAATGATTCTGTGAGCAGTAAGTACAAGTGCTTTCAACTTCGGTAGTAAAGCTTTTAACTGTAGTTGTCTTAGGAGTATGTTGAACAGATTTCGGTGCGTCTTTTCTAAATGTTTCTCGAGATTGTGAAAGATTGACCATTTCCATTGTTCGGAATCGTTTTTCTAGGAAGCTGTTTAGGTCGTCATATGTGGGAATATTTGTTGAGCTTTCTAACGACTGTTCCCAAAGCTTGTGAGATTCAATGTCTAGCTTTGAGACTAGAATATGAACGACTATTGCATTCCATGAATCAATCTTCAAATTTTTTAGAGATGTGAGACATTGGCTAGTAGTGTCTAGTAAATCTTTGATACCTTTTGCTGATTCAGTTGTTATTTTTTTCTGAGTTAAAAATCGATTTAGAATATTATTTACAATCACTCGTTTATTCTCATATCTTTCATTTAGTTTTTTCCATGCATCATCATAGTTCGCTTCAGTTAAAGAATAATTTTTGAGTAACTGTTCGGCTTCTCCGGTTAAACTAGATTTTAAATAATGATGTTTTTCGATTTTAGACAAGCGGTCATCACAATGTATCAAGGAAAGGAATAGATCTCTGAAGCTCATCCACTGATTATAATCACCAGAAAATTGTGGTATAGCTATCGGTGGTAGCTTTGGTCTAAGTTTAGGAAGTTCTGAAGTTGTGTCAGATTTTGAAGATTCACTCATTGGTGCAATATCATAAAACCTATCCTTTAGCCAAGTCTTTAAGTCCAAATAATGTTCCTCTGTTTGTTCAAAATTATCATCAATATCGAAATCATATTTGGTTTTCAATGTCTCACTGTCGAACGATGCAGTAAGCAAATCATAACTTTTTGTGTAACAAGCCCAATATTCATATAATGTCTCCATGCGCGTATCTAAATAACCTCTTGTTCGTTTATCCTTTGAATATTTTTTCGTATTTGTAAGTAATTTCTCGATTTTAGTTGAATTTTGAATCATAATAGCTACATGTTGTTTTGCAAGTTGATCCGCCATATTTAATGATATTCGGAAAAGTAAATTGATGAAAAAGTTTAATTTACACAAATATCACTATTACAACGCAGATACTAAATTTTCATCACTCAATGTTATGTTTGATTGCTAAGTCCAAATCTACTAAGTCTATATAAAAAACGGAGCAAATTTTTCTAAGTCTTTTTTGTCAAGAAATTTTTCTAAGTCTTTTTTGTCGAAAAATTTTTTCTAAGTCTTTATCACACAAATTCAACAAAGTCTTTTTTCAATCAAATTTTTCTAAGTGTTTTATTACGCGAAATCGGCTAAGTCTTTATTTTTACACTTTGAAATAACACAAGTCTTAGACGCACTGTTATTGCACTTTACTTACAGTTTATCCGGCTCGAAGGACCATTTTGTTTAATGAAACACTCACTTTTTATCACTTTGTTTTACTCACACACCACTACACTGTATTATAGGAACACATCAAGAGGTTAAGAATGTTTAACTATACATCATAATGAAAACCCAAATGATACCACGTTTAACTCGGCGATAGTGCCATCTAGTGAGAACAGGAGAACTACATTTACTTACAAAGTTTGTTAGCTAAACAGGCTTCCTCATACAATGCCTCATAACAGGTTTGGCAACAGCAGTTTCTTTCTGTTGGTATTAGGAAGACGCCGATGGCCATCTTCTAGTTTGTTTCCCTCTACTTCCTGACACTCATTCGTACACTGCCAATATATACGTCCAATCAGGCGAACTAATTAAATTCAACATCAAAGTAACTCGTTTTCCCCCTCTTCTATTAAAAAAAGGAACATCGTTTGAGTTATTTACACGTTTCCATTTGATTTAAAAAGTCTGTAATAGTGGAGATGAACGGTCCACTATTAACAGACTCCGAGTGGTTTTAAGGTGGAGAAATGAAACGACTGTTTATGTAAGTCCGACTGGAGTATGAATATGGAATGGACTGTGGACTGGAACGGAATGTATTTGCATCAACCTTGCCTATATTTATATGGCCGGCTCACAATTGGTTTACCAATGGTAACAATTTTTTATTTTACCTAGCCAATTATAATGCTTATATTATGAACAATGAAAATTAGCCAAAATATACAACTATTATGTACGTTTCGTTTCCCGGCGTGAGACTTGTGTGTTGTTCACGAAGCTACGTCGCTGGACCGGGCTATAAAAGACATGCAGATCGGTGCGCGCGCGTCTCCTACGCGGGCCCCGTCTCCTACGCGGGCCCCGTCTTTGCCCACGCAAACCCCAAAATTATTAATGAACTCCAAATAGTTCAAAACCTTTTCTGTCGTCGAGCTGCGAACGCACCTTGGTACGTCCGTAATGCCGACCTTCATCGGGACTTAGAGCTCCCAACAATTCAACAATTCCTTAAAAAACTCTCTGAGAACTTCTTCAAAGCCTCAGAGTCGCACCCAAATCAATTAATTCGTGAGGCAGCTTCTTATGCAGCCCCACCCCCCTCTCGCTATCATGTCCGCAGGCCGAGAAACTCTCTCTCGGACCCGCCTAATAAACAGTCAAACGACCTGAACTGCCTCCTGGCGGCTCAGGCCAGTTCTAATTAAATTAATTATTATTATATTAACTAATATTATTTTGCCTTCGTAGGCACTCCCTCAGCGGCTCTTAGCCGCCTGCGCCCTCTTTTCCCAAAAGAGGGTCGCTCATGATAAGGCACAATACAGCTTAATCAGCCAGTTGCCTGTCCCCAAAGGCGGTTTTTAGAGGGTATCACTTAGGGTCCCCGGTAGGACAGTGAGTCCCTCATAACCACGATAGACCGGCTATCGTGGTATGGTATAATGCATTTTCCGCCTCCCTACGTATAGGGTAGCCCTTTAATTGCTTCGGGCGCAAAAAAAAAAATAAATGCGCGCGCGTAGTCGGCGAGCGGCGGCGGCGTGGAATACAGCTCCGGAACAGCAAGAAGAAGCGAGCTGCGGCGTTGAAGAAACGGCTCACCATTGGTCGACGGATACGTGACGATAGCGGCGTGTGAAGTCGATGTGGCGCTGAATGATATTTGCGGCTGCTTCATGTTTCTTTATAAGAACGTCAAATTATCTATATGCAGTCCGCAGTATCTCAGTAGCCAGGGAAAGTTAGGAAATAAATGTTTTTTATCCTCGCCTTCCGAGTTTTGGTAGCAGCAGAGTATATATTATTTATTCCCGTTTAGGGTTGATTAGTCGGGCTGCTACATCACTCTCCCCCTAGCGAAAGCGTACCGGAGGCTTGACGACTCGCCCGTAATTTGTAGTTTTTAAAATAGGTTTCAACTGGGTTGATGTAGATGATGGAGTTTCAAGCTTCCTCGCTGGTGGTTCTGATGATGATGATGAATCCTCTGTAGTATCCTCGTTAATAATATAGGCAGGCTTTAGTCGGTCGATCGAAATAATCGTAGATTTTCTTCTATGTATTTGTAGTTTAAAAGTGTTGCTATTTCACTCTAATACTTTATACGGTCCATCGTAGGCAGGTTGAAATTGTTTTTTCATTGCGTCGTTTCTTACAAAAACTTGCTTGCATGTTTTCAAATCTTGGTGAATGAATACTGATTTATTATTTCTGTGTGATTGCATTTCGGTGCATTTCGACGATAAGGCTTTATTGATTGATTCTCGAAGTTGAGTTACGAAATTGTAATCCATTTCTTGTTTGTTTGACGCTGCTGAACTGAAGAAGTCACACGGCAGTCTTATGCTGCAGCCGTAGGTTAGTTGAGCGGCACTAAGACTAGTGTCTGCACGCGGTGTTGCTCGTAGTCCGAGTATCACTGTAGGTAGCTCATCAATCCACTTTGTATGTTGCGATAAACGAGTTTTGAGTGCGGTTTTTAATGTACGATGCCATCGTTGAATCATTCCGTTTGACTGAGGATGGTATGCTGTTGTACGTGTCTTCTGTATTCCCATAGTTTGAAGAAGTTTGAGGAATAGGTTGCTTTCGAAATTTCTTCCTTGATCCGTTGTGATGATTTTAGGTGATCCGAAACGAGTAATCCAATTTTCATAAATTATCTTCGCGACGGATTCGGCTGAAGTATCATCGGTAGGTATTGCTTCTGGCCATCTTGTTGTTCTGTCGATCATTGTTACGAGGTAACGATGTCCTTGCGGTGAAGTAGGTAATGGTCCAACGATGTCAACGTGCAGGTGTTCGAATCTCTCCGTGGGTGGAAATGTAGCTAGGCTACTTGATGTATGCCTTTGTACTTTGCATTTCTGGCATTGAATGCATTGCTTCGCCCAGTTGCCAACATCCACTTGTATTGAAGGCCAAAAGAATTTTTCAGTGATGAGTTTTCTTGTTGTTCTAACACCTGGATGACTGATGTTGTACAGTGCATTGAAGACTTCGCGACGACATTCTTCTGGTAGGTATGGTCGCATGGTTGTCGTTGAGGCTTCACAGTATATAGGTAGATGCGTCATTGGCATTGTAACTTGCTTGATGGACAAGTTACCTTGCTTCGATAGATGTTTTATGTTGTCACTATCTCTGTCTTGTGCTGCGGCGATCTTATGATAGTCGATTGATGTAGGGCACGTTACACTGTCGATTGGTACGCAACTGAGTGCGTCGGCGACTATGTTGTCCTTTCCACTGATGTGACGTATGTCGGTCGTGAATTCACTTATGAAAATAAGTTGTCTTGCTCTTCCTGGTGTTTCCGATAGTGATGGTTTCTTTGGAAGTACATATGTTAATGGCTTGTGGTCGGTAAAAACGATCAGGTTTCGACCCTCGAACGTTTTTCTGAAGTGCTTGATAGCCATGTAAATAGCGAGTAGCTCTCGGTTGAATGTACTGGAGTTACGTTGAGTATCGGAGAACTTCTTCGAAAAATAGCCAAGTGATTGCCATTTCCCATTGCTGTATTGTTGGAGAACGGCTCCTGCTGAGAGATCGGATGCGTCGCTGAAGATAGCAAGGGTTGCTTCGTGTGATGGGTGAGCGAGTAAAGCTGCATTTTGGATCGCAACTTTACAAGCTTCAAATGCCTTCGTGGCTTCATCGTTCCATTCAATTGACGTTTTATCTTTTTTCTTCGTGTTGTGAAGGTAGGCGTGAAGTGGTTTTCAGCGGATTTAGGTATGTGTTCTCTGTAAAAATTTATCATCCCAAGAAAACGCCTTAGCTCTTCGATAGTTTTAGGTTTTGCATAATCGATGATTGCTCGGACTTTTTCGGCAGGCGGTTTGATTCTTTCCTTGCTGACGGTGAAACCAAGAAATTGAACTTCTTGCTGTCCAAATATGCATTTCGAAGGGTTGATTGCGATTCCGTTGTCTTCTAATCGCTGTAGCACGGTGCGTAGGTGGGTTTCGTGCGTTTCTTTATCAGGGCTTGCAACAAGGAGATCATCAATAAATGCGAAAACGAAATCCAGTCCATGAAGTACTTCGTGTATGAATCTTTGGAAAGTTTGACTTCCGTTCTCTAATCCTGGGATCATTCTTGGGAATTCGAATAATCCCATTGGGGTAATTATTGCTGTCTTCTCTATGTCTTCATCGCGTACTCTTATTTGTTGGTGAGCTCGGTTGAGATCGATGGTGGAGAATATAGTCTTGTCTGATAGTTGATGAGTGAAATCCCTGACTCGCGGTATTGGGTAGCGGTCAGGAGTGGTAATAGAATTCAGTCTTCTGTAATCTCCACAAACTCGTAATTCTCCGTTCTTCTTCGGTACAATGTGAAGTGGTGATGACCAAGGGCTTTTGCTTGGACGGCATATTCCTTGCTCAATCATGTTTTCGAATTCCTTTCGAACTTGCTCGTATAGGTGTGGTGCGATTGGACGTGCATGGCAATGAAGTGGTGGTCCATTGGTGTCGATGAAATGCTCAACGTCGTTCTTCGGTGTTAATTTCATTGAAGTTATTCTTGTGATACCAGGGTATTCTTCGAGGATCTTGTGATACGGTTGTTGAACATCTATGCTTCTTATTGTAGGCAGATTGGTTGTTTGGACAAAAGACTGAGATGCAAGATTGGTTTTCCCGTCGATAATTCTTCTATTTTTGATGTCGACGATCAACTGGTGATGTTGAAGAAAATCAGCACCGATGATTGGTTTGCTGACTTTAGAGACGATAAATCTCCATTTGAATGGTCGGCGTAGATTTAAATCAAGTTCCATTGTTTTTTCTCCATATCTAGGAATCACCGTATTGTTTGCTGCATAGAGTTGAAAATCCAGTGGCTTCAACTTCTGTCCTTGCTTCGGCGGTAACACTGAGATATTTGCTCCGGTGTCGATAAGGAAAGTAAGCTTGCTTTTTTTATCGGTGACGAAAAGACGGTAGGACTTTGCTGTTACGCTGGATCCCGTCGCATCGAGCGTACTAGTTAGTTTTCCGTATTCGTATTTTCATTTTTGAATGTAAACGGTGCTGTGCATTTTCTTGCCTCGAACCCGAAACGTCGATGATAGTAGCAGTAAGGGGATCTTGATGTTGAGCTTATTCGACTTCTACTTGCAGAGCGGTTGCGACGAAAAGGTGATCTTCGGTGTTGCTGATTGCGCTGGTTGTACTGTTGCTGGTAAAAGGTGTGCTGCTGGGAAGCTTTGAGTGCAGCGACTTCGTGTGATAACTTCCGAATTTCCTCGACAATTGATGTATATGTGTTCGCCTCTTGCTCCATAATGACGGTTTGATTACACTGATTTTATATATACTGAAGTCTTCCTTCTCGGTGTTCACCACGGGTTTCCTTCGCGGTGTTCGTACGGGTCACCACTGTAATAGTGGTACGTCGCAGGGTGTTCCTTCTTGGTGCTCGTACGGGGTCTTCCCTCTCGGTGTTCGTACGGGGTCACCACTGTAATAGTGGAGATGAACGGTCCACTATTAACAGATTCCGAGTGGTTTTAAGGTGGAGAAATGAAACGACTGTTTATGTAAGTCCGACTGGAGTATGAATATGGAATGGACTGTGGACTGGAACGGAATGTATTTGCATCAACCTTGCCTATATTTATATGGCCGGCTCACAATTGGTTTACATGTTAATTATAATGCTTATATTATGATCAATGAAAATTAGCCAAAATATACAACTATTATGTACGTTTCGTTTCCCGGCGTGAGACTTGTGTGTTGTTCACGAAGCTACGTCGCTGGACCGGGCTATAAAAGACATGCAGATCGGTGCACGCGATGCCCCCTCCTTTCTGAGTGCGCCCTCCTTTCTACGTTGCACCCTCCTTTCTGTTGCGCCCTCCTTTCTGCCAAAGAGGGTCGCGTTTGTATACGGCTTAGAGATCTCTAGTCAGATCGTTAAGCCAATTCCTAAAAGGTTGGGTTTAGTGGGTAAAAGTCGCCACATAACCACGCAGCCGGCTGCGTGGTATGCTATGAGCATTCCCAACCTCCCTCCCCCGCTTTCCGGAGGGTTGCCCATACTTGCTTCGGGCGCAAAAAAAAAAAAAAAGTGCGCGCGCGTAGTCGGCGAGCGGCGGCGGCGTGGAATACAGCTCCGGAACAGCAAGAAGAAGCGAGCTGCGGCGTTGAAGAAACGGCTCACCATTGGTCGACGGATACGTGACGATAGCGGCGTGTGAAGTCGATGTGGCGCTGAATGATATTTGCGGCTGCTTCTTGTTTCTTTATAAGAACGTCAAATTATCTATATGCAGTCCGCAGTATCTCAGTAGCCAGGGATAGTTAGGAAATAAATTTTTTTTTATCCTCGCCTTCCGAGTTATGGTAGCAGCAGAGTATATATTATTTATTCCCATTTAGGGTTGATTAGTCGGGCTGCTACAATGCGAAAGCACAAACTGCGATCAAAAAACTAGATATTCTTAACAAGGTTAAGCGATACTTCACGCCTGGTCAGCTACTAACTTTATACAAAGCTCAGGTTCGAACATTCGTGGAGTATTGTAATCACCTTTGGGATGGCTGAGAAAAATATTAATTTGGCGCACTCGACTCAGTGGAACGCAGAGGCAAGAGGATTATCAGCGACGAAAATCTGATGGAAACTAAGCTTCACAGCTTAGCTAACCGCCATCAAGTTGCTCGTTTGTCGATCTTCTACATATTGTAATTCAGAGAATGTGCCTAGGAGTTTCATAAGCTCATACCGCCATCTACATTCGCCTATCGGAGTACCAAACGTACCGCAGGCTATCATCGACACTTGGTTGACAAGCGCTATAAATCATTTTTCATAGACAAAGAGTGGAGTGACTTGCCGGCGTCTGTTTTTCCAAGTACCTATAACCTGGAGCTCATCAAGGTGCAACCGGTGCAAGGTAGACCTCACCTTTGCCCTCGGGCCAGATGGATGTCAAGTGTGAGCTCATTTGTAATAAAAAAAATAATTCTATCCTGCGAACCTGCAAATAATTACTAGCCGTTGCAGATGTTGTTGGCTTACATCAGTTTATTTTTTTTTTACTTTTTTTATTTTTTTTTTTATTTTTTTAGAACTTACACCATTACGTAAAATGGCCATGGTGCAGTTATTAATGAATGAATGTAAATACTTTTATTATGCACCACAAACAAATATACAGAAAACAAAACAAAAGCAGATTATAATATATATGTACAATTTGACGGCCTTATCGCTACATAGCGATCTCTTCCAGGTAACCAAGGCCATGGAAGGAAAAGGCGAGATCTCCCGCCGGGCAAGGAGTTCTGCCCATGGAGCGGCCAACGCTCCGTGTGATAGTTTAGAGCTATTCTATATATACTGTTTTTACTTCGGGACTTTGATAGCGCGATTTAGATTCAATGTATTTGCGATAGCGACGCCACAAAACCGCCCTGCTCAGACTGGAGGTTGATAGTTCAGTCCGATTACCGGTGCGTCCTTAATGCCGGTGAGGAATGCATGTTCTGTGCGTAAGGGCAAGTGATACCGGTGAAACGATACACCGGAGCAAGTGCCAGAAATCTGCCTTATAAATCTGCGGTGAGTCAAGGTGAAGGCAAGCAATCTGCGAGAGTGTCGTGAAGCAGAGGCGAGCAGTATGGGTTAGAGCCGTGCCGAACACTGTAGTGCAGAGAAGTAGCTTGAAGGAACAGGAAGCATTATTGTTCCAGTGCTGCGATGAACCTTGTAAAGCTAGATGGCTTGCAGGATGCCAAGACTGTAGTTGATACCCGCTCGACAGTGAATGGGTGAGGAACTTTATGACGATGAATGAGCTTGAAGTTGAAGTGTCCGAAGGTTGTTGGTTGCGTGTTCGGATCGTGCCGGTTGTATCACTGTGGCCGTGGAAGGAAAAGGGAAGGAAAAGATCTCCCGCCGGGCAAGGGAGTGGCCAACGCTACGTGTGATAGTTCAGAGCTATTCTACGTATATACTGTTTTTACTTCGGAACTATGATAGCGCGATTTAGGCTTCGATGTGTCTCGCTTGTGGTACGACGACAGCGCCGCCACATTAGTTCTCAGGGATGACAACGCATTCGCTTTTACATTCTTAATCGAGGATAGATCTAGATGTCTATGGGTCACAGCATCCACTCACCATCAGGTGGACTCTGTGCTTAGTTGTTACTCTTGTTCTATAAAATAATAATTATCATCATAATAACAAGAGAATGAAACATTCGAATACTTTTTACAAAGACATGGTAACGAAATGAATAAGTAGGAAAGATACTGCGTAAACATGCCAGTTATACGAGTAGGTTAGAGCCAAGTTTGGACAATCGTTAAAGTTATACAATGAGCAGGTATAACTTTTGTCACCTGAGTCCAATCCATTAATTAAATAACTTCAGTTACAGTTTGCTCAAGTTTTGTCCATAAGCTATAGCTATATTATTTAAAAGTTTAGAATTACTTCTAAAGTTATTATATGTATATGTATTAAGACTCTGCAAGTGTGAATAAGTTGTTTGTTTGTTGTACACAGTTTTGTATGTAAGCGAGAAGTATGTTAACGTTATTACTCTTCGTACTGGTCGATCCGCATGTACGTTATACATGATGTGTAATTTCGGGTACTTGTTATGAAGAAAATAATTTAATTATGATTTTATAAAACAGATACGTTGGCTGGGCTATAGTTATAAAATAGGTAAGTCACGGACGGAATGCATGCACACAAGGTATTTAATAAAAGCCAAATAACTTTTTTTAGTTTTTCTTTAAAGCTTTTAATGAGATGTTTAAAAGCTAAGCAGTTTGTATTTACTTAACTGATAAAAAAGGCATCTTTTTTCCAATACTTGAGCGCATAACGGAAAAAGTATTAATTACGGTTAATAATAGTGAAAATAATTTTACAAATATTTTTCAACTATTTCATCATTAGCACTAACATTTTTTTTCCGAGCTAATAAAGTTTTCAAGTTTTATCCAATCTATCTTAATAATGAATCGATATCAAATATTTCAAGCCACCTGGCATATGCAGGGCATCTAAAATGCGCTAGTCACTTGGTGTTTGTGCTCTTCCTTTTAATTGAGGACTCTAAAACATGCAAACAAAAGCAAGCAGGCACAATTTCGTATGTTCGTTTGTTTACCTATATACAAATTTTTTTTTTGAGGAAAGCCAATAATCACACAAAAACGCAAAGTGATCTTATGATGAATCTTGATCACACATAACGACGTCCAAAAAGTGTGTTCCTCCCGATTTCACCACAAAGTGATTTTGGAAGAACCTAATTAATGATTATGCCACATGGCGTACCATATGGTGTAGGAGTGGTGTGATATATATTTTAAGAGTCTATCATTTCTTTTCTTTGATGGGATGGAAAATGCCGTAATGATCAAAATCTTAGCTAAACTATAAACTGGTATAATCTGGATCGAATTAATATATCCGAGATTCATTACTTGTAATATTTTCGTGAATACGCCGAGGTGAGTCTGATTTAAATTTAGTAAGCATGTAGTGAAATAACATCATCAATGCATCCAAGAATCGGCGAGTTTATGCGTTACCCAACACAACTATCTTTCAAACTATTTTCTTAAATTAAAAATGGGCTCACTCTTGATCTCCATCTGGCCTGAGGGTAAAGATGAGGTCTACGATGGAGCGAGTTTGAAAAGGGGAAGCTTGTTGGCACGTACCTTGAAGAGGTTCAGGTTATAAGCACTCGGAAAAATAGAAACCGGTAAGGCATTTCACTCCTCGGCTGTGCTCATTATGAAAGATGACTTTTAGCGCTTAGTGTATATATATAATATTCGGAATATGGTAACCTGCAGTACGTCTGGTACTCTGATAGGAGACTGTAGAGGGCAGTGTGAGCTTATTAAGCTCGTTGGCAAACTCTCCGTAGTACAATTTGTAGAAATACGACAAACGAGCAACTTGACGGCGGTGAACTAAGCTGTAAAGCTAAGTTACCACCAGCATTTTGTCGCCGATAAGCCTCTTGGCTCTGCGTTGCGCTAATTTGAGTGCGGAAGTTGATAAAAGTTGCTGAGCCTACCCAGAGGTGAATAAAATATTCCATGAATGTTCTGACTTGAGCTTTATATAGAGTTAGAAGTTGTCCAGGCCTAAAGTTTCACTTCACCTTGTTTAAAATACTCAGTTTTCTGGCCGCAGTTTGTACTTTCGACTCAATGTTAGCACCAAAGTTGAGGTTAGTACTCAACTGTATGCCAAGAAGTTCGAGATGATCAGTGACTTCCACAGATGTTTCTACCTAGGTAGAAAGTAGGAGTCAGATCAAACGGACTCTGTTTCGCAGAGAACAGACATGCTTGCGGTTTATTTACGTTGAAAGTGATCAGATTGTCGTCACCCCATTGTGAGACAAGACTCAAGGTCGGAAAAGAGTCGCAGAGAGAACATACCCCTGAAGAACTCCGGCATTAATATGCATTCGGTCAGAAGAGCAGCCACCTATGACTACCATAATCGGTCGTTCACTCAGAAAGTCAGACATCCAGTTTCAAAATTTGGCGAGGATGCCGTAAGTACGAAACTTACCCAGCAGACTTGCATGTCAAGCCCTGTAAAAAGCCTTCCAGATATCGAGTGAAATTGTGAGAATTTCACCATTCTTCTCGATGGCCTCACCCCAGAAGTGCGTGACATACACAAGAAGATCCTACTAGACCGTCTCCGGCGAAAGCCGAACTGATAGTCACTGAACCGATTTCTTTCAAGAGATGTCAGCAGCTTACTGTTTAATACCCTTTTCATAACTTTCCAGAGTTTGGAGTTTATAACGATTTATCGTTAATTACAGGCATTTACACGATTATCCTTCTTGGGTACCTACTGGTTGCACATTACCAAGCTTCCAAGATTTTGGCACTGTTTGAGTTTTAAGAGAAAGGCGGTACAGGCGCGTCTGAACAGGAAACAACTCAGGCGCACAATGCTTTAGTAGACTTGCAGGAATACTATAGAATTCGAGCTCTACGTACCTCTTTAGTGTGGATAGTAACCTTCGGCATCGAAGAATCACAGAGAGGTAGGGTTAGGTAAATGGTTGCTTAGAGCCAGCATCTAGACGAGAATTGCTCGCAAACAGTTGCTTTATCAGTCGCGAAGTGAGCTAGTGTTTCATCAGGTTTCTGCATGGGTGGCTATGAAGGATATCAGAAGCTGGATTCGACAGCCTTCTAAAGGGACCAAAATTGCTTACTACCAGGAGGATAGAAAGCAAGTTTGGCCCCTATACGACTGACATGGTCAAATCGTACTCTGCGGAGAATCCGTTTACAGGACTTGACAGCAAAATTAAAAGCTTGCTTATTCGCACGAACACTTCAAGCCCTAACTTTGCAATCACGAACTAGAACACAGGAGAGATGATCGATACGGATTTCAGACAGTGATCGGATGATCTTAGTAGAGCTAAGATCGATACCGAGTGCCTGTCTGAATCTATTGTCAATAAAATGTCCAAGCAAGTGGATGTGTGTCCGTCTACATCTGGTTCCGCATCGCTACTTGAACCAGCTGAATGAGATCCAGCGATGACACAAGTTTGCGTGCCTCTCTCCCAGCATGGCCGGTTTTCTCGTCTGGGTACAATTACTACTTTTTATATAGAATATTGGTAACAAATGAGCACACAGTCCACCTGATGGTAAGTGGATGCTGTGGCAGCAGTATTAAGCTACTGTTTTACGCTGGTACTCTCTGAGGGCGTGGTACATCCCTGGTCAAGACGACCCATTCGTGCTACAACCATAATATAGCTGCAGCGTGGCTAGAGCCACGAGCTAGAGCTAGAGTGGTAGACCACGTATACACTCTTTGTGGTTAGCGTTAAAATCCCCGATGAAAACTAGCTCCGCAGAAGAATACCGTTGTTGGGCTTAATCTGCCATCTCTGTCAGGTGTTCGATGAGCCTGGTTGTCTTCTGGTCTCCACTGTGCGATCGATGGACACAGGCATAGAGAGTTGTCTCTACACCGGTGTCCACCAGAAGCCACATTGCAGAAAACCCTGAAAGTCAAAGCGACCACAGTTTTATTACATCAAAAGAAAAGTTTTTTTTTGAAATAATCATGTGCACCTATTTACAAGTATTATTGTAAGATACAGTTCTGAGAGATGCTACGTATACGATCTTTGAGGTTGAGATACAATTTAAGACGCCGCGAGCGCGAGACATGTCGAAGGAGCGTTGTATTATTCAACCGTCACGAACAAAATCGTCCGTGGACGAATACTAATGAACTTTAATTTAATAAAAATGTACTCTGTAAATAATGAAGCAGTTTCTTACCGACGCCGAGCAACGTGATATTTTGTGAAGTCTTCTTATATTATAATACTAGTAGGCCAGCTAGATTTTGTTTTGCCCTTTCCGACGATTGTTTGACCTATGAAAAATCTTTAAATTCGCAATAAAATATATCACTGCTCACTTATCAGGATAAATTTGGAGCAATATATATATATATATATATATATATATATATATATATATATATATATATATATATATATATATATATATATATATATATATATATATACTCTAGTAATCGACACCTAATTGACGTTGATAACACGTTTTAATTTTACCATCACGTAAAATGTAACATGTGATAATGCCATTGTTAAATTACAGCAGTAAAAGATCCGTTTTGATGAAAAAGAAGTTTAACAGAAAAAAATATTGTAAATATACATTGAATATAATAATTTCTTAAACTCAGTGGAAAGCAAGCAGAGCGTGGCGTAATTTATATAATTCTTTCACGGAGGCAACGGGACATTTCGCTTTTAATAAGCGATCCCTCTCCCCTTAGAATTTAATTAAATCTTCTAAACATTTAACATTGACGGTAGCTGCTTTACTTCGTTATTTTAACACACCTCGCTGCTTGTAACTAATGATTAGTACTTAAAATACTATACTTTATTATTTTTAAATATATTAAAATGACTTTTATTATATATATATATATATATATATATATATATATATATATATATATATATATATATATATATATATATATATATATATATATCTGAGCTACTGACTTGTAACATGAATTGCTTAGACCATGAAAATTGGCCGACTGGAAATTGCGTTACAAAATAAGTGCACTTGTACAAACTCTTCATTATGTACTCTCCATTAATTGTGTGTTTATATAATATTAAATATATGAATAAATGAATGTAGATATACACATTTAATACAAGTAAATTTTAATTAATTTATCGAATAGAAAATAATTTCAATTCAATCTAAAAATAAAAAGAGTTTAGTAAACAAAACATTAAAAACAAATAAACGGCACGTTTTCCTTTGCATTCACAATTTATATTTATTTGGATCCTTCAAGTTTAATATAAGCAAATTTAAACTTTTGTGGTAACTGGAGTTTTTCTAAAGGAAAGTTTTAATTGCCTCCATCACCTTTTTTACATTTGTTATTAAATTTATAACGAGTGTTTTAACAATATTTTATTACGTGGTAAAGCCACGCTGCAGCTATATTAGTTGTAGCACGAGTGGATTTTCTCGATTGGGGAAGGACCACACTCGCACAGGACCACTTTCTACCAGCGCGAAACAGCAGCTTAATACTGCTGTGTTTCGCGTGGTGAGTGTAGAGAACAGGGTAACCTTTTTACTGGATACGAGGCATTCTATCTTAGTCCTCAGGAGTCACAACGCATCTGCATTTTGATTCTTAATCAAGGATAAATGTAGATGTCTATAGGCCACAGCATTCACTTATGGGCCATAGTATATTTAAAGGGTAAAAATAAAACATCAAGGATAGTTTGCAGTAAAATAGGCCAGCATGGCCTGGTAGATTTCACATGTCCACGAAGTTAGCACATAACAAAAACTTTATTTGTTTCACCAGTAAATTAATACGGATTGCCAGAGTACAATAAATTTATACCCAATTCCCAGTCAGAGTCAGAGACTCAATTACCTTTTACCAATAGGAGATTATTATATTAGAATTATACTAAATTCTCAATATTATCAAATAAGTTGGTATGTTTTTCTTTATCATCAGCAGCCCATAAAATTCTACTGCAAAACATTCGTCTCTTCTATAAACGCCACGCTTGGTGGATAGGTCACAGTACCAGGTGTCGATTTCTTTAGTATATTTTTATGTTAATATTAAAGGCTTACTCAAATAACAATTATATAATTAATATACAATAAGGACTATAGAGACTTATTCTGGTGGGATACAATGCTTCAGCTATCCTATTAAAACACATAGAATTGTTTATTACTTGTTAAATGCTTTTAATTAACTTGCAATGGATGTTTGTTAGGATCAAATCTTGTAACTGAATTTTAAAGCAGTTATCTTCAACTGATTGATCAGAAATTTTGCATACATGTTTATTTTGGAAGACAATACATGGTTAGCTAAGTGACGTCATTCTAAATCCATTACAGGGGAATGCCCAAGATTGCGGACTAGCAATTTTTATGCATTCCCATGATATGGACATTAAATGAAAGAACTTGCTGAGCTTTTACAAAAACAAAATGACGTCACTTTAAATCCAATATAGTGTACTAACAAAGATGGGAGACAATGTTATTCACCTCCATAATATGGATACCAAATAATACGGTTCTCTAAGAAAAATACGAATAAAATGGCATGCGTCTTCAGCTCTTCGAGTAGATGGTGTACTAAGGCCCGACTAAAGGGTAAGTCTTAGCGGGGTATTGTCTTAACTAATATAGACTTTTTGTTTTACATTGGGACATGTCATACGCATACCCGCCTCGGGACAAGGACGGGTCATGTTGGACTCGCACCGACTAAAACCCCGTGATGTTTCACCTTCTTCGAATATTGGCAGGGGCACGGGAACGTTTATCGCATTTCTCACCAGCGTCGGCCGCCTTATAATGGCTTCTCCTCGGGATAGGACCCCCATCTTCTTCTCAGGTAAGACGCACTAGAACATATAGCACGCCTTCCTCCGTGGCCTCCAACTTCACTTGTGCAACGGACACCCCCGTGTCCGAAGCGCAGAAGCCATGAAGCCAGGAAAAACAAGCACTCAAAAGCAATAGCCTTCTTACCCCCAGTGGCAGATCTGGTCTGGCTTCGTAGCCAACCAATATTCGCCTGCGGAGATAAGGGAAAGCGGTGCCTTGCAATACCGCCACTCCTTTCCCCACAGCCCCACCACCTGTGCATCAACGGTTCAGCCCATCAGGGTCGCGGAGGATAGAGCAAGTGGCGCAATGCCGTATCAACACTCCTCTTTCTCCGTAACTCCACCTCCGCTACAGGGGTAGGGAGAGAGGACACCCTCTCACCATAGGTCACCAACAAACATCCGAAGTGGGCTCTTCAAGCCGATTCTACATGGCCACCTCGGCCCACCCCTTCAGCTTGGGTCAACCATATGTGTTCCTCTTTGGTCACCACGGATGACCAAGCTACGGCTACTAAGCCCCTTGTTGCCACGATAGGGTGGTAACCAGTTCGGGAAAACTAATATCGAACTACACCCTGGGCAATAAACAATTCTGGTGAAAAAAAATTAAAAATGACGGTAAACGAGATGGCCGCCGTACCAACTTAAAAAACCTAGCAAAGATCAGAAGTAGTTTGGTGGTGCTCGAAAGTGTTGCAGGGACCTACTTTAAATGAAATAAACTCCTAGAAGGGAGTTGTATTAAAAGTGTTACATCTTAATAATGAGAGAAGACCTTTTTCACGGGGGAATTTCGATGTATACCCGCTTTTCGGGACAAGGACGGATCCAACTTTGCCGCTTATAAACACAGCCGCAAATACGCTTTATATCACATCCGCGGCCCCACTAGTGCTGACATCCCTTTACGGTCTTTCTTTCATCATAAATCCTTTGCCAATAAGTGAGCTGTGGACGCGTTTAGGCTTTTATTTTACTTTTTACAACGACGAACACTTTATGAGTCAAAGACTGCTTTTTTGCCACGTTGGCTAATTTCAGTCTCAATCGATATTCACGATTGGGAATCTGATAACTCATATAAATTGCAATCATAGCATTACAAGTAGTAAAATTAAAAATTTTGTACAACCGGCTTTAATATAAATAAAATAAGAACATAATCTATGTAGTCGAAATCAATTAAATACGCATTAATAAGGATAACTGAAAAATTCTGATTAGATCCGATCAGCTTTCTAACAAATAAAGAATCATCAAAATCGGTTCACCTAGAAAAAAGTTCTAAGGTAATTATGATGATTAAAAAAAATAAAAAAATTCTGTCAAATTGAGAACCTCTTTATTTTTTGAAGTAGGTTAAAATTAAAGTTGTTATAAGAGGCGCATATACCTATTGCTTGTTATTGAATAGGGTGCAAACGAGCATGCGGCTCACCTTATGGTAAATGATCACCGTCACCCATGAAGCTAACTCCAGTGTGATCGCAAGTGCTTTTGGAAAGGAGAAAGCGCTTTCCTTAGAGGTTCTAAAGTGATATCGGGCCAAAAAATATTGAATGTAATAATAAAAAAGTATAATTGAATAAATTTTTAACTGTTAATTTATTATATAAATATTCACAACAGTGATAGCTTATCTTAGCTTGGTAAAATAATCCATCACCCCGTTACGTCTCGTAGGTGTCGTATCAGGCGACTATGGAAAATGACAAAAAATATAGGGGCTTGTGATAGATGGTGGAATACAATCTCGTGACATCACTATTATATTGTTGTATATTATATTATACAACTACACTGGTTGGCGACGGGTAGCAATACCAGATTTGTCCAACCATTGATACTACTGCCCATCGATATGCCACACAGCTTAGCCTTTCTACTAAAGAGCGCCGTTCATCTAGCGTCCTGAATGCATTCAGTCGATGCGTTTAATATAACATTCCAACTATCTTCTAATATCATCTTTTATATATTAGAAGATAGTTGGAATGTTGATAGTTGAATGATATTAATGAATCTTTTTGTGACGAACACTTTCTTTCGTCATAAGAAGATTCACATGTACACTTGGGAAAGAGGTGATGATAGAAGCATGATAGATTTCATAACTGTGGATGAAAGAATGAGGAGCGCAGTGGTGGATACAAGGGTTTACCGGGGGTCCAACGTAGGGACGGACCACTACCTGGTCTTATGCCGAATTAGGGGTTTATTCAGACGTTGGCGGCATAGGACATCTGTGTCTACCACTGCGTTACAGCGTATAAGAATTGAGAGGTTACAAGATGAAGATGTGAAAGACAAGTACAAATGCAGACTGAGAGAAAATATAAGTAATTTGGATGAGTTGTGTGTGAATGAGTTAGACTTGGAGAATGTGTGGCATAATGTTAAGAAAGGTTTAGTGGATGCAGCTACCGAAGTATGTGGTGTTAGTAAGAGAATGAATGAAAGGAAAGACAATACGTTATGGTGGGATGACGAGGTACGTATGGAAGTTGAAGCAAAGAAGAGAGCATGGCTAGATTTACTAGCGACCAAAGCTGGTAACTCTGGTGGTAAGAATGATGAGAATGAAAGAAAAAAGGCAGAGTTTAAACGTTTAAATAAGAGAGTAAAAGAATTAGTTGAAAGGAAAAAGCAAGAAAGAACGGATAGGAATGATAGAAGAATATCGGATAACTTCCAGGCAAATATTAAAATGTTCTGGAAACTCGTAAGAAATACCAGGGGAAATACAAAACAGCCTAGATTGAATGCGATACGAGACGAGAATGGCTGTATCCTGAATGATGAAGTGTTGAGTCTAAAGAGATGGAAGAAATATTTTGAAAGCGAATTTATGAGTGAGGAGAAGTGTGAACTAAATGAAATAGAAATTCCGAAAGAAGATGAAAGAGATAGGGAGATAAGTATGGATGAAATAATGAAAGCAATGAAAAGCATGAAAGTAGGTAAGGCAGCCGGATATGATAGAGTTTCACTCGAAATGCTAAGGGCTGGAGAGGACGTGGTGGCAGGCCTGCTGTACACCTTGTTTAATTTATGTTGGGAACTAAAGCGGGTACCGGGAGACTGGTGCAAAGCCGTGATAGTCCCAATATATAAGGGAAAAGGGTCACAGCAGGACTGTAAAAACTACCGTGGTATCAGCCTTCTTAGCATTGTGGGAAAACTGTATGCTAAGGTACTAATTGAAAGAGTTATGAAAGAAACTGATGAAAAAATTTGGGATGTGCAAGCGGGATTTAGAAAGGGAATGGGGTGTACAGATCAAGTCTTTTCCATGCGCATGATCGCGGAGAATTTTTTGGCGAAAAACCAAAGAGTTTTTTGTGCGTTCATGGACTTGGAAAAGGCTTATGACAGAGTGGACAGGGATGTGTTATGGCAAACGCTGAACGCATTTAGGTTGAGCGCTGGTTTGATACAGGCATTAAAGTCTCTGTATAGGGACTCGAGTGCTTGTGTTAGAATCAACGGGGTCTACTCGGGCTGGTTTGGCATCCATAAAGGTGTCAGACAGGGCTGTGTAGCTTCCCCGTGGCTGTTCAACCTATTTATGGACAGCTGTTTGGAAAATTTGAAAGTTGAAGAATGCGGGGTAAGAATGGGTGAGTTAACCATCAAATGCCTTTTGTACGCCGATGATCAAGTCATACTTGCGTCGTCGGCGGCCGAGTTGCAAATGATGGTTACATTAATGAACAGGTCATTAAAAGAAAGGGGAATGAAAGTGAACGCAAGTAAGACGAAAGTGATGGTTTTTGAAAGAGATGAAAGCAAAACGGTATGTGAAATAAGAATAGAAGGAGAGTTAATTGAGCAAGTGGATGAGTTCGTATATTTGGGATGTGTATTCAGCAGGGATGGGAGATATGATAAGGACATTGAACGACGAGTGAATGCAGGAAATAAAGTAAATGGGGCTCTACACTCTATTGTGAAAAGTCAGAATGTGTCAAAAAAGGCACGTATGGCAATTCACAGTGCTGTATTAGTCCCTACTTTAACGTATGGTAGTGAAAGTTGGGTGTGGCAGAAGAAGCACGAGAGTAGAATAAATGCGGTAGAAATGCGGTCGCTAAGGAGTATGTTAGGGCTGAATCTGAGTGACAGGGTGAGAAACTGTGTGATAAAAGAAGAGTGTGGTTTGCAAGATGATGCGGTGACCAGGATTAAGAAAGGAATGCTTCGGTGGTTTGGTCATGTAGAAAGAATGAATGCGGAAAGACTGACAAAGCAAATATATGTTGCAGAAGTGAATGGAAGAGTCGGAAAGGGACGTCCTAGGCGGAAGTTTGTCGACCAAATTGGCGATATACTAAAAATGGGCCAAATTAAGAGTACCCTTAACCGACGAGCATGTATGCGTAGGTATATGAATGTGGAAGAGGCGAGAAAGGTATGTCAGGATCGTGCTAAATGGAAGTCTGTAGTCTCTGCCTACCCCTCTGGGTGACAGGCGTGAGTGTTTATGTTTCTAATATCAGCGACAGTTATTAAGGTGCTGTATTTATACAAAATCATATTGGCATGAATGTCACATAATTAGGCATGAATGTTGAATTTGATGCATCGGCTGAAGTGCATGGGTTGAATATCATACATGCCGCTAATTTAAAATAAAAAGACTAGGCTGTTAACTGAAAAGCTAATTAAGCTAGTTGGCTGCGACAGATACACCGCTATACCATAAGATATTTCCGG
This sequence comes from Parnassius smintheus behrii, assembly GCA_036936625.1. Classification (NCBI taxonomy): domain Eukaryota; kingdom Metazoa; phylum Arthropoda; class Insecta; order Lepidoptera; family Papilionidae; genus Parnassius; species Parnassius smintheus. The sequence goes on from JAUPFT010000010.1 coordinate 33,112,760, forward strand.
CATTTCCCATAGTCGCCAATTACGACATCCGCAGGACAAAATTTATTGATACGAGTGGATGGATCAGCCACGCCACCCACACGGTGGTATCATCATTCTAATGAAATTCTATTAATATGAAATTCTACCAATACAAAATATACTTAATTACTTTAATAATTCAGGGTATATTGAAAAGCTACCATGTGTACATTCACTTACCTAGAGACTCTCGTCTCTATACAACCATAGTGCTTACAACGTGCTAGTTCTTTAGTCAAGGAAACTCTCAAAAGCTAACTGCCGCTGACAACTGTTGAGAGAATTGCATTAACTTGTTAACGTTCAAAATAGCCCTTTATATTTTAATGAAACGTGTATCTGGTGTTTCTAAAGGAAGCGTTCGTTTCATTATAATGATTCTACCTAATAATGCATTACAAAATGTATTGAAATATACCTTTTAAATTGTCTAATACAAGTTAATGTTGAAACATTACAAAAATTAGTCTTGTTCAGAAAATATACTTTATGAATGTTTACGAATAAGGGCAAGAGAATCATTAGATATGCTACTATTTTTTTTATTAAATTTTTCCTAAATTTGAAGGCTTATGAATGTTAAGTTTACCAACCAAAATTATTAATCAACAAAAACCGGCCAAGAACGTGTCGCGCCACGCTCAGTGTAGGGTTCCGTAGTTTCCCGTCCGTCGCAATAAGTGTTCCCACTTATGAGTTTAAAAGTGGGTATCCATTATGTTCGCGCTCCAGCAGCGCTCCGCGCTCCTGCAACTGCTCCCGGTAGTGGGTACGTGCGCGAACATGGAGCGTGCATCATTGCGCGCTCCGCGGCAGGCGATGCCAAGGATAAACCAACCGAACAATTCGATAATACCCGACCCATTGTAATAAGTACCTACAGCGCCATCTCTCGGGGAATCGGGTTACTAATTAATACATAGACGTGCCAGAAGTTTTCGGTGGTAATTTTGGATTGCGAGAATTGATTTTAATAATTCTTTTTTTGTTTGAAAAAAGATACGTTCAGGATAATAAAATATGTAAACGAAGTTAAAAAAATGCTTGCATATACGATTATACTACAAACTTAGTCCAGAAATTATTTTGTACAACTTTTTATCGTTTTTGTACAAAAACTGTTTCCATTCAAGTTCAAAATAATTTTCCTATAAAGTCCTTATAAAGTTCTACCTTTCAGATTTTTTTCATATTTTCTAAACTTATGGTTCAAAAGTTAGAGGGGGGGGGGACACATTGTTTTTTACTTTTGGAGCGATTATTTCCGAAATTATCGACATTATCAAAAAATGATTTTAGTAAACCCCTATTCATTTTTAAATACCTTTCCAACAATATATCACACGTTAGGGTTGAAACTAAAAAAAATCACTTCCCACTTTACATATAGGGGGGCTACCCTAATAAAACATTTTTTTCCAATTTTTATTTTACCACTTTGTCGGCGTGATTGATACACATATTGGTACTAAATTTCAGCTTTCTAGTGCTAACGGTCACAGAGATTAAGCGAGGACGGACAGACGGACAGACAGACATGGCGATACTATAAGGGTTCCTAGTTGACTACGGAACCCTAAAAAGATAATCAAAACAAACGTGACAGTATAATTTCTTCATTACCTTTTAAGAAAGAGAGGAGAACAGATGCTGACTGTCATTAATTATTGTTTTTAACTAAGAGACAATAGTTAGTAGTTTGAGCGAGTTATTGGCAGGCATAAGGTAGGTTGTCGTTCGTCCATGGTTCGTCCAACCACCGTGGTTTATGGGATCGACCGCAACGAACATACGCATGGTTCTTTGCAACAATACTTAATATAAATATATAATTTTTATTTCCAAATAATTATTTTTAAAGCCAATATTTTATTTGAAAACAACATTAGCAACATGGATCCAGAGTAAAAAGTTTTTACTCTAGCGAAGCGTTGTGTGGTTGGTAACTTGGCAACCGTTGTTCTTTATAGGATTTTTGAGAAAAAACATCATCTACTTTTTGTATTTTATGTTGTGACGCACGCATATTTGCGCCATCAATCATGAGTGAATCTGAAGATGATCCTCTTTCGTGTCCTGGGTGATCCTCACCTAACAGTGCAATTTTATACCTCATTTTTATACATTTTTATAAAAATTCCACAAAATTTAATTCACTAAATTAAAGTCGTATCTGAAAATACGATCATATCTGAGTCGACTTATAATTGGAAATCCTCGCTTGAAAGAATATAGTCATGAAAAGTGCGAAATGAGCACCATTTAAAATAACATTAGGTACATTTCCAAAATAATTTAAAAGTATTTATACTCCTTTTCAGCCGCCCTTTACATTGACCTTCTTCATACCACGTTCCGGTTCTGTATTCGGTATATCACTGACAAGACACGCTTATTGTAAACTTTCGTTTTTATGCTCTGAGGAATATCGGGCACGAATGATTTGTCGGAGTTTCCCGGACGCATCCGAGCCGAGTTGGACTTCGTTTGTTTTCTTGATCGAAGGTGGACATACATTTTGGGGCATATTGTCACACACGTCAATAGGTTTGGGCTTAGTGTTCCCAATAATTACAGGTATAGACGTAACATTTTTTATAGAATAAGGGTGGCAAACGAGCACACAGTCTGCCTGATGGTAAGCGAATGCTGTGACCCATAGACATCTACATCAAACTGCATTTGCGTTGTCACCCCTGAGGGCTAAGAAGGCATGCCTCGTTTCCAGTAAAAAGGGTCGTCGGTTCTCTGCACTCATTCTAAGAAACACAGCAGCATTGAACTGCTATTTTACGCTGGAATTTTGTGAGAGCATTGTCCTACCCCAGTCCAACCGACCCATACGTGTCACAATCGTAATGTAGTTGCAGCGTAGATCTAAGAAGTGTAACACATGGGCGTTAGACATAATTTTTGCTTTTTCCAAGTTCATTTTCAGACTAAGGTCGTTGAGTATAGTGCTAAAGTCCTATAGGTATTCTGCCGTAATAAATATCGTCGACAAATCGCAGGTGAGAAATGTTTTCGACATTGATGTTAATTTAGTTTCTTTTCCAGTTCAGTAGCTTGAAAATGTCTTTAAATGCAGAAGTGAAGGGCTACGATGATATAACATCATCCTCTTCTACACTGAACATCGGACCGTCACTATAGAAGCAATTCAGCGCCTCGATATATGGACTGTCTTATAGTCTACATATTCTAGGCATAACAGCAGCTTATACGCAGAAGAATAGGCCTTTCTCCAATAGATCAGTAAGCTGAAGTGGCATTTGGTTAGCCATATATCCCGAAGAACTCAAAAAAGTGATCAGAAAGAAAGGTTCTCAAGTGGCAGCCTCGTTGTGACAAGCGCAGTAATCGACGATCCCCTACGAGTTATCAATGGATACAAGTAGATTGTGGCAAGATATGGGGGACGCCTAAGTTCAGCAGCTGGGATGTAGTGGTAATGATAGTGAAACATTGTTCACATGTCTTCGAAATATTTTTTTTTTAGAAGTAGGTTCGGAAAAGATGCAGGAAGTTGATGGATGCAGATGGCTCAGTTCCGTGCTTTTTGACATTCCTTGGGGATGCCTATGTAGGTACGGAAATGTATTTGTGATAATCTGTGATACTGACGATGATATACATACCAAAATATAATATAAAATAAATTTAAGGTTTGCAAATAAAAACGTACACATCACGTTATTGTTATCTTCATTTTTGTTATTATTCTCATTATTGTTATCTTAACCTAAAGTATTACCGGAAGAATGTGGAACAAACATGTCAGAGGATTTTGTCTAGCAGCAATATTTTATAGACATAGGAAGCAGATGAAATTTCTATAAAATGACTGACAGCTCTTAATTACACATTTTTTTACTATCTACGTGACTTAACAGTGTAGTAATGTAGTGTGGACACAAGGAAAGACGCACCATCATTGATAATAGAACAAGTGTTTCGCCTCTAAACGAGGAATAATCAGTAGAAACAGACGTTGGGATGGCTGTCTCAACTAGCACTATCACACGAAACACAGTAGCATTACGTTGCTTATATACATTAATATTTTGTAAGAGTAATTCTGGGAAGCGAAACTTCTCCTATCAAGACGATTTAACCGTTCTGCTGCAGCAAAAAATATATAACTGATGCATAGCGACTCTTTCGCGTATAAAATTGTGTATAGCTTACGACTTCCTTTCCTATATTCAAACATATTAATAATTTTACAGCAAAAAAATATAATTGCATTTTCGAAATCTCCCTTTCATTTGTCCTGAAAGTTGTTGTATACTAAAGACATCACCTTCAGGCTTTAGGCAATCTCTACCGGGTACCGGTATCGGGTAGCGATGCAAATAAGTAACAGACTGCCTTTGCCAAGCAACACAGCCTTCATTGCTTTTTCGGTCTGAAGGATATAGTGGGTCTAATTACCAACTGCGAGCCATTCTATCTTGATAGCATGTATAATCTAATTCTTTTTTTAAGTTGATTGCAGATCTCCTTGGGCTGTAGGACCAATTACCATTAATTAAACTGTTAGTCACACATAATATTATATACTATATTAACGTGAGTTGTGCTTTTTATAAATTTTTATAATTAAACGTGGTAGAGCCACGCTGCAGCAATATTATGGTTGTAGCACGAATGGTTTGGCTCTACCGGGGAAGGACCATGCTGTTTTACAGAATACCAGCGTAAAATAGCAGCTTAGTACTACTTTGTTTCGTATGGTGAATGTAAAGATCCAGAGATCTTTTTTACTGGGCATTCATTCTGGGCAGACATTCCGTCTTATTCCTCAAGGGTGCGTTTGATTCTTAGTCGAGGATAAATGTGGATGTCTATGGGTTACAGCATCCACTTACCACCAGTTGAAATGTGTGCTCGTTTGTCACCCTTACTTTATAAAAAATACTCTCTCTGTTAATAACAAAGTCGTAATAATTTAAATAGTACCACTAAAATAATATCGTGATGAAACCAACATATTACACAAGAATAATACTATTCATATAAGGGATATTAAGTCCGTCGGAGAAATTACGTAATATGTTGTCGGAGAGTACGCTCATTATTAAAGGATGATAGCGCTTTGTCTCTCGTATAAAGCTCATATATATTAAACAATATCATAAACCGTTGTATAACATGTAAGTGACAGTAAATCTCAAATTCAATTATAATTTCTGAAGTATGCTGTGTTGTATTACCGCAAGAGAATCCATCCCCACTTTTCTTCTCATGGGTGTGATAAGAAACGACTATAAAGGAAATCAGAAACTTCTTTTTTAGAATACATCTTTTTACTACGTGGTAGAGCCAAACTGTAGCTGAATTACGGTGTGTGTGGTACGAATGGGTCGGCCCGATCGGGGTAGGACCACCCTCTCTATTTTCCTATCTACATCAATCCTTGATTAAGCATCAAAATGCAGATGAGTTGTCACCCCTGGAACTAAGATGGGAATGCTTGATTGAATGAATAAAGGTTGTCTGGAATAAATTGCTTTTAGCGATAAGACAATCCGTTGTGACACTATTTTTTTCTTCTTCTTTCGTTTATGTATTGATTTGGTGTACAATAAAGAATTAACTATCTATCTATCTATCTATGCTTGGTTTCTAGAAAAAAGAATCTCCAGTTCTCTGCACTCACCAGACGAAACAACGAGAGCGTGGATATTCCTCCTGTCCCATTCTTGTAACAATTATAACATAGCTGCAATATGCCACTATAACAGGAAGCTGTGTCAAGAGTGAAAAATATCTTTTACTACAATCGTCGATTCACCTACCGGTGGTTGTTAAATGAAATTCTTCATAAAATTGAAGATCACCATTTTGGAAAGATGCGCCGTGTACATAACATTTTATTCCTAAAATCTTAGGGTTATCGACCTTTTAATCGAAATATAACACTCTTCAATGTCCTACTATTTGAAAATGTTAGGTAACCGAGGCTTAATGAAATAGCAAGGATTTTCAGCTGAAGAGACTCTGAAGATGCTGCGAACATCACCCGTTATTTGACCTTTCATATGTAAATTCGCATTACTCGTTACCGAAGGAGACTCCAGGCTCCTTTATGATTTAAACTTAAATTTAGCGCTAGCTTATAGTTCATAGTCGGTTCATTGAATAAAACCTAGGCCGCGCACGTGGTGTTCTCGTGTGATTCTACATTTGGTAGAAATTTCATACGCTAATTCTTTAGTATTGTGGAGAAAATATTTTTTTAGAAATGCACCATTAAAATTTTAAGCAGCTCGTTAGGATTTTTAAGTTCAGGGTAATTTAATCGAACTTTTTTTGTATAAACGGAAAAACTAGAATGCAGAACAGGTGGTAAGTATTGACCGCCGTTCATGTACAACTGCAACACCAGGGAGATTGTAGGTGTGATTTCGCCCTTTAAAAATGAGTAAGATCGTTTCTTGAAGATCACTCAGTCTCCTACCAGTACCCAGTTCTTTCTCCTAAAATATGCCATATTTTTGACACATTTATTACATGTAATAAATACACTAATCGTGATAACATTATATTTAATCGACCAAACTACTTACCACTTTTTGGAAGCAATAAACGCTCGATGGTTCGAAGTTCGATGGTTCGAAGCCGCACTTATGAACCCCGCTTACCTCAAGCGATCGAGTATTTCGTATTCACTTCTTTACTCTCGACTTACAGTATTGGAAAAAACATTCGTTAAGGAAGATAACACATCGCTTGAAATGTGCACTTTATGCCAACAATTTTCAGATAATGGGGAACTAGCGTTTAACAAAAGAAATTATCACGGAAACCGCTAAAGTAACTAGCGACGTTGCATCGAAGTATTCGAAGCAGGACTCGTCATGGCGCACATAATAAATCATCTGACGAGCTTCAGAGTTCAAACACTTCAAATATTAAATAGCAACAGTGCAGTTTTGATTAAAGCAATGACTTGCCCGGGAGATTAGTTACAGCAGCTAGAGTCTGCCCCCTAAGTTCTTGTATAGCAGCTATTTGAGTTTCCTGATTTACAGCAGTAAATAACTATCGAACTAACCTCTTTATTTAAGAAGCCTTTATATGTTGGGTGTTTCGTGTTTTTGCTGTTATGAATTGTAGTTTTTAATTATGTTGCCAGAATATAACAAATATAATAATGAATATATAACAAATTCTCTTAGAATATACATATTTTAAATATGGATGTTTCACGATAATTTCTTATACACGTTATTGGATTTCAGTGAAATAAAACTAGAAGGTTGCTTCACTGTATATACTATCAGATTTAAATGAAAAAGTTACATCACATATTCAACGATTTAAAAAATGTATTCAACGATCGAAAATAAATTCTACTATAAAACTCATACACAAAAGCAAAAGTAATTGCAAAGCTACATGGTCTGTAATAAAACATGCAATCTCAAATTCAAATATGTAACATGACGTTACAGATTTAAATATAAAGAGTGAACTGTTTAGAAATGCAACTGATATTGCTTTGGTTTTCAATAATTATTTTACTAATTTCCCCAATAATTTATCAATGATCAATAAACCAAACAGTTACTGTACTTGTAATGAGATATCACTGTCTAACTCAATGTTTGTTATGCCTATGACAGAAGAAGAGGTTAAAAAGAAATCCTATCTCTTAATAACACTAACTCGGGAGGCTATGACGGTATTAATAGGAACATAATTAAGGAGTCTGTAAATGAATTAGTATTTATTTTGACATATTTATTTTAACAGTGGTAGAGCCACGCGGCAGCTATGCTGTTGCACGTAAGGGCCGGCTCAAACCGGGGTGGTACCACGACCTTACAGAATACCGGCGTGAAGTGGAAGCTCTGCTTCCGCGTTTCGTCTGGTGAGTGCAGGTGGCCGGAGGCCCAAATCCCCCTTTACATGGTAGCGGAATTAAATGTCAAACTACCCCAGGAGGGTACCAGCACCCCTGGAGAATCCCTCGCAGAGCATTCACGACCATGTCTCTCCACTCCTGAGCGTGAGTGCCCAGGCTTTCGTCCACCCGAACCCCAAAAAAGGCGACCGCTCAGACCCGTCCAACTACCGGCCTATCGCCATCACCTCCTTGTTCTCCAAAACAATGGAGTCTTTTGTAAAATGCCAGCTCATGAGGTACCTTGAGGATCACCAGCTAATTAGTGACCGCCAGTACGGTTTTCACCGTGGTCGGTCAGTTGGTGATCTTCTGGTCTACCTAACTCACAGATGGGTGGAGGCAGTAGAATCCAAGGGGGAGGCATTGGCCGTTAGTTTGGACATCGCGAAGGCCTTTGATCGGGTTTGGCACAAAGCGCTTCTTTCGAAGCACCCTTCCTATGGGCTTGCCGAGAAATTGTGTGGTTGGATCACCAGCTTTCTTGCAGATCGGAGCATCAAAGTCGTTGTAAACGGTGCAAGCTCCGATTGCAAGCCTATTAATGCTGGTGTTCCACAAGGCTGCGTGCTATCGCCAACGCTGTTTCTTCTGCATATCAATGATATATTGCAAACCCGTAACATTCATTGCTATGCAGATGATAGTACTGGTGATGCTCTTTACATCGGCCGAGCCAGTATTTTTCGGGAAAACGTCTCCAAGTGCCGGGACAAACTTGTGTCTGAAGTCGAGTCTTTGCTGAACAGAGTCTCGGATTAGGGGCTACTAAATCCAGTTCAGTTTAACCCCCAGAAGACACAAATTTGCGCGTTAGCCGCTAAAAAGAACCCCTTTGTTGTATCTCCAAATTAGCCTATAAAAAGCTTGGCGTGCTCAGCAGAGCGGGACAGTATTTCATGCCGGCACACCGCCTGCAACTTTCAAGGCGCAAGTTCGGCCGCACATGGAATACTGTTCCCATCTCTGGGCTGGGGCTCCCAAGTACCAGCTCCTTCCACTTGACCGCATCCAGCGCAGAGCGGCTCGAATCGTCGACGACCGAGTGCTTTCCGAGCGGCTCGATTCAATGGCACTGCGGAGAGATGTTTGCATCTCTTTGCATTTTCTTTCGCATATACCATGGAGAGTGCTCTGAGGAATTGTTCGGACCAGCCGCCAAATTTCGTGAACGCACTACGCGGCAAACGTCCCGATACCGTCCACACCATCTGGATGCTTGGCGGTCCACCACTGTACGTTTCAAAAGGAGTTTTCTTCCGCGTACAACCTCTCTGTGGAATAGTTTACCACCGACGATTTACCGGACCGATACGACCTGGGAACCTTCAAGAAAAGAGCTTACTCCTTTCTAAAGGGCCGGCAACGCACCTGCAATTACCTTGGTGTTTCGGTTGATCATGGGCGGCATTAGTCACTTAACATCATGTGAGCCGCATGCTCGTTTGCCCCCTCTTCTATAAAAAATAATCAAATAATATACTTTGTAATATTATATAATGATATATTTAAAAAATAATTTGTCATGTGGTATTTTTCCCGAAACATTAAAGCTGACGATGTTAAAACCATTATTTAGGTTTAGGTTTAAGGTATTATTCATTTCTCAAAAGATTACAAATCGCTTACGAGAAATTAAAAAATTTTCAAACAATAATAAAGAAATCAATTATTAAAAAAGGTAAGAGAAATCATATTACTAATTATCGTTTAATTACTTTAATGCCAATATTTTCAAAAATAATAAAAAATGCAGGAATAAAAGACTACTACATTTTTGCGAGAAATTCAATTTAACAAAAAAGTACCAATATGGCTTTTAGAAACAAAAATCTTCAACATTAGCTATATTTAAGCTTAACAAAAATAAATAACAATTACTTAACCACAGGACTATTTCTTGATTTATCGAAAGCCTTCGATCTCGTTGCGCATGACATACTATTAAGTAAGCTGAATGTGGTCGGTGTCAGGTGACTTCCACTAAAAAGGATATTTTTCTACTTAGCTAACCGTAGACAATGTGTCGTAATAAAAAAATATTGTGTGAAATGAAATGTAGTCCTTCTCATCTTCTTACAAACAGAATAAATGGGGAATAGGTGTGGTGGGTCCAATATTGTTTATTCCTTGTATAAATGATATAACCCTAGTCACAAGTTACAAGTGTATTTTATTTATGGAGATATTCCAATAATTGTAACCACTAATAAGAAGTAAAATAATTCAATGCATAATCATCAAATAACTCAACGACAACGAGTCCTATGAAGCTGTGAGAGCCGCATAGGCTAGCAGCATTAACACCATCGAAACCAGTAAATCAATTACATCAAATCGCATAGTAATAATTTATTTAGACAGAAATTACTGGCATATCTCAATGAAAATCAATTTTGTGACATCAGGAACCTATTTGTTAAATGTAATTAATACTACTTAATCAATTAACTTACTTCATTATATTTTTGATTTTGTTAGTTTTAATTTTTTTTTTGTATTGGATTAGATTTCGTTACAAAAATTTCATTGTATGTACTATGTAAATTTGCATGCTGTTTACAATTATATAGCAAAACATGTCATGCTTTAAGAATTGTACCACCCCTATGTATCAAAGTTTTAAACAAAGACATCTAATAAATAAATGAATGTGCCGCAGGGGTGGTCCTGTATAAATTTCGTCATGAGATATCTATGAAACTCTTTAATTAGCAAAGGCTTATTATTTTTGGTTTTGTTCAACATCGGTTTTTATTTATTTTTAAAGCTTAATTATGTATCTTATTTTAATTACTTTTTATACTATTTTTGTATAGCTCTCTCTTTACGTCCTACTCGACTTTAAATGACAGGGGGAACATACTGACGATCATCCCGCGGTGTGAGTTCTTCATAACAGATGTGCGGTTTTCACAGCGTTCGGTTTGCAAAACACTCCTCTCCCTGGACGTCAACAAGTCGACTGTCCCTGACAGAACTCCCTCAATTGTTCTGTGGACGTATGCTACAGAGCTGGTTTTAACGCGTCTTTTCCGTCTATACTTCTATACCCTAGGCGTAGTCCCGAATTCATGGTATACAGGTTTGGTCCATCCGATCCCTAAAATAGGCGACCGCTCAGACACGTCCAACTACAGGCCTATGTCCATCACCTCATTGTTCTCCAAAATAATGGAAATCATTATAAACTGCCTGCTCATGAGGTACCTTGAGAATCATCAGCTGATTAATGACCACCAATACGGCTTTCGTCGGAGTCGATTAGCTGGAGATCTTTTTGTCTACTTGACTTATAGATGGGCGTCAGTGTCTGCCATTTTTCATTCGGCTTTAAACACTTTTTTATAAGACAACGTCAGTAGGTAACAAAAGAATGAAACAATACATTACACATTAATAAATGTGTTTGTTATTCATGTTTACATCGCAAGAAAATACCTTTTTTTTAAATTATGGAACTATATTCTGCTTCTTGGTTTCTATAGAACTATTCCTCAAAAATTTGTATTGCATTATATATTTAAAACGATTTTTTAAGTTATAAACGTATATAAAAAGACGAAGCATCATGTTAAGCCTCTTAATTTGAACATCAAGAGAAAATTTTACGGAATGACCACTCTAGAAAAAATGTTTGTCATTTTGATTCATAAACGAATCATAGCGGAAGACGCAACTTTTCCCAGGTTTTCCCAGACAACAAACTAACAATAAAGTTAATCAGGTAATTTTTAATGAACCAGTATCTAAACTGATCTTTTATTTTTATTAAAATTGAAGGTTCGGTTAAGCAGTGGCCAAGTTAAGGCTAAGGCTAGTGTGGCGCTGCGGTGTGTGAGATAAGATTCTTTATATATATAGACGAAAAGATTTTTTTTTATAGAATAGGGTGACAAACGAGCACACAGTCCACCTGATGGTAAGTGGTTGTTGCGGCCCATAGACATCTACATCCAACCTCCATTAAAGATCAAAATGCAGATGCGTTGTCACCCGTGAGGACTGAGAGGGAATGCCTCGTTTCCAGTAAAAAGGGTCTCCGGTTCTCTACACTCACCATACGAAATACAGCAGCATTAAGCTACTATTTCACGCTGGTATTCTGTGAGAGCGTGGTCCTTCCCCGGTCGAGCCGACCCATTCGTGCTACAACTATACTACTAATATAACTGCAGCATGGCTCTACCACGTAAAAAATAACTGCAGCATGGCTCTACCACGTAAAATTAAAGGTAAGGACATTTAAAATACATCACTATGATGATATTTATATTACAAGCTATACACAGCGTTCATTTTTTCATAGCATTGTTCATAAGTTTGTGTGAGTCTCTGGACTTTTAATTAAATGATATAAAAGCTCCATTCCTCTAACAAGAGTTGGAATACTAATTGCATATGCAATGAAATCGTTCCGTTGGGCAAAATTCTAAAGTTCATGACCTATTCGACATATCGTAAACTTTATAATTATACTTAAATTAATATTTTATTAAAAGGTTTTTGATGTCGTCCAAAAATTATATTTGTAATGAATTTTAACGACTATTCGCCTTGCGTTGTACGGTTTCTTTGAAGTGGTAGAGCCATACTGAAGCTGTATTATGGTTGTAGTATGAATGGATCGGCTCGACAGGGTAAGGACCATGCTCTCATAGGATACCAGCGCAACCTAAAATAACAGCTAAATACTGCTGTGTTTTGTATGGTGATGTGTAGAAAACCGGAATTTCTGGAAACACTGGAAACTAGTCTCCAGTGTTTTCTTGGAAACTTTTCACTGGAGGCTAGTCCTCAGGGAGGAAAAGCACCTGCATTTTGATTCTTAATCGAATAATGATTTAGATTTTAATTGTTCACAGCGCCCACTTATCATCAGGCGAACTGTTTTCTCGCTTGACACCCTCATTTTGTAAAAGAATATCGTTTCGGGAGGGGGGAAGGGCCTTAATAGCCCTAGCTAGGTCAATCACGGTAAACTAAGAGGAACCCACATGGCTGACCTGAGCACATTGTGCACTCCGAGTGAGCTGGGAGAGTTCACTTTGGATGAGTGTACTGCGGCGAGTGGAGTTTAGGAAGAGCTACCACTGCAGCCGAGGTGTAGTCGCGGAGAAAGAGTAGTGTTGATATGGTGATGAGCCACTCACGCTATCCTCTGCGAAACTTACGGGATCGCACTGTGGTGATGGTGGGGCCGCGGGGGTAGAGAAGTGTTGGTATTACGAGCTATCGCTGTCGGTGGCGGAACCCTTATCCAGCTGTGATATACATAATACAAATTTAAATATTTCGCAGACTATGTTTTTTTTAAGTAATATTAACAAACGAACATTTAATCCACATAATGTATTTGGATGCTCAAGCCTATAGACACCTACAACTGTCATCAAAAAGTCATTAAAAAATTCAAAATGCAGATATCAACCCCAACCACTCATATGAAAACCTCATTACCGGTGAAAGGGTATACGGTTCTCGTCACACATCATATACAGCATCATTATGCTACTATTTTCGTTAGTATTACGTGCGAGAAAAAATCGAAAAAAGAAAAAGATCCATTCGTACTGCAGCGGTAGTACTCTGTTTCACTCCCCCTTTAAGATATGAAGGGTAGGCTACACATGAGATTGCTAATGACGCTTAACATTGTACGGCCTCTGAAACTCAAAAGTCGTGGATTCAATTCCGCCATTCGACTATCATTGTGAACCAACCTAGCACAAGCATTATATTACTTGCCTCTTTCGGCATTGCTGTAGTTGTGTAGAAAGGAAATGCAAACATTACCGCTTTTGTTCTATCAATAATACCAATTTTCCATCTTTTTTGGGGAAAAATTAAGGACCATTTATTTCATTCATTCATTACAGCCCTTCACAAGTCTACTGCTGAACATATGATATTAATTTTCGTTTTGATTTAATTCAAATAAAGTTAAGGGCAAAATATCGTCTTAAAAAATGTTCGTTAGCCTCATTCAAAAGTTTGTGAAAATTACCCCACACCGTTTAGACCTTTATTAGGTCTCGGTAAGGTAGTTATTCTAACTTAGCACCCTTTTCATCACATAAATGGCTCCTTATACATAATTCCACTGACCCAGAATTAAAAATAATTTCAGATCCTTTTTACATGAAGAAAGTTAATGTAGGTATCTCTTAGGGCGGATTTGCCTCGGTCCTTTCGTAGACAAATTGGCTTTTGTTCGTAGTATATAGCATCGCGGTTTGATGGTGCTTTCCGCTCCGGTTACCAATAGATAAATAATGTTAATATTAAAATTTGAACATCGCCTACTTCTTCTTCAGCACGCAAAATTCCGCTGCTAGACACGGGCCTGCCTCGCCGTTAGGCACGATGTGCCTTAATCGGCAAACTTCACAGGCGAATTGCTGATCTTAACCCCCTATCTGAAGTCTCTCTCATTTGACGCTCCTCTCCGTGGCCTGGGTATTTTTCATCTGGCGTAAATGGTAGACAGGTATGCTGTTATCATTTGGATGTTATAAGATCTTTCAGTAGATTCCAAAAGTCAACTCTTACAACCCCCAAGAGATTAAATGAGGTGATGTGGATTGACTTACGCTGCCATCACGTGGTGACTTGAATGAATACACACCTAAACAATTGGATATAATATAAAGACCCTGTTTATTTATTTATTTATTATTTTTTTGTACACCACAAAACAGAAACATCAAGTACAGTTGAAATTAAATTAAAGTATGTACAATAGGCGGTCTTATCACTCTGAAAGTGATTTCTTCCATACAACCTTTGCGTAGAGGAATTATGAAAAAAAAAGGTAAAATAGAGGGGGGCATACAAAATAATAATGAAAAATATAATAATACATACAAATAAAGATAAGTGAAAGTTATATATAAAATATCATATAGTAGATTAAATGAAAAGAGTACGAGAAAGGTAAAGTAATTTATCTAATAGCGTTCTAAATAATACGATTTAACAAGACTTTTGAAAGAGTGAAGAGATTTAGCACGACGAATATGGAGAGGTAAGGAGTTCCACAATCGCACAGCGGTGTTATTTAATTGAAAAGTACGATACCTTATTTTGATTTAAAAAAAACATTTTTACTAGTAAAATTAGCTTCTAAATATAATTACAAAATTAATAAATATTGCATAAATCAATACCCTTTACTCCAAATCTATTCAAAGCCGCACCGCAGAGTTTACATCACCTGAAGATATCTCGTGTGGAGGTGAAACGTATTATCATCGATAGTGTGTCTATCCTAGTATAGCGGTGTTGGGACTAGTCGTGCTGGGATTAGTGGTAACGGGGATAGCAAGATGTACATCATTTTATTTAATTGAGTGGATATGGACGAGGCAATTCTTACCAACTTTATAATAATGATTTCTTACGAACTTACGTTTAAAAATTGAAGTTTGATAGTCTTTATTCGTTTGTTTAACACTGGCATCCTATATATTTTCACCTTGAGGGTTTTACCGATAAATTTAAAAATTGGGCACATGGCATTATAAATATATCAATTGTTTTTGTGCTCTTTGTCTACTCCGTTTACTTGAACGAAGAGACAGTAAGAAGAGAAAAAAAATTCATGAATAATTTCTTTCTCCTCTCACTGTCACTCTATTAACGAAAAAAATTTAAAATATTTTATAATATCATTGAAGTAATATGTACTTACGTACTAGAACAGCTATTCAAACAAAAATGTGCGCTACTCTGTGTTCGCCCGGTTGTTTTTTATCATAGAATAAACATAGATAGAATGACCCGAATGGGTAATAGTAGATTGTATTGTTAAATTGGTAAATTTTATCGAGAACAATATTTAAATTTTGTCATTTATTTTGTACATTATATTTGTTTATTTAATATAATATTACATAATATTATATCACAATTTTATTTCAATGATATTTTTACGGATATACGGAATATATATATACGGAATGTATGTTTAACAAAAATTATTAACATAACATTTAAATTACAAATATATTTATTTAAATTAGAATAAAAGTCGTTCATTAAATGCTGGGCACGCAAGAGTTAAAAATGGAGGAATTTATTCCACTTTGACTTTGATGTGGAAACCTAAAAATAAAATAAAAGAGGAATAAGCAGATATAAACACGAAAAATTTAGCCTAATTATATTAACTTATATATGTTTCTACAAAAAAATGTGTATAATAATATATATTCGTCCTATAGTTAAGTACCTACAGAAATGTCGCATCTGAACATATTAATTTCATAATCTATATTCCATGACACGAGATGGCGTCTTAGGAATAATTTGTTTTATTATTAATTCTTAATACTTTTTTTATTGATTAAGAATCTTTATAACCGATAAAAAGTAATTCCTTGGTTTTTAATGACATTTCTTGAATTATTTGTACAATATCTAAGTACACACGACGGCATATTTTTATCAAGAGATTTTTCTTAAATCAACGCAACACGTGACAACTCTACAAGCGCCTAGCGAGTGACTGATTACCTCGTATTTCAGTATATATATATATATATATATATATATATATATATATATATATATATATATATATATATATATATATATATATATATATATATACTACTGACGAGGAAGCGTTTACCTATTTATTGTTTTCTCGCTCAAAGCGGTTTCCCTTTCTTACATAGGTTCAACACCTTAGTTAGAAAAAACAGCTCCTTTTCCGCAAGATAACAAAGTATAAAATAGCCATTAGCTTTTCTTTATTCGTACATATGACAGTTACTTCTATTAGAATAAGATAAATAATGTTAATTTTACACTGTTACAGTTGTCACAAGCTCTGTCCTTTTCTAGCATAGATTCAACACCTTAATTAGAAAGAGAAGTACCCACCAAGACTGTAGTAACAGGCTGCTATTTTGTAACAAGTTTTTGAACTGTTATTTATATGGAATTGCCCAATCCCAGCAGTTTGTCACAGCGACAAGAGCTGTCAAACATAAAACTCGCTCAACGATGCTCCCACGACGGTCAGAATTCAGGCCGAAAAACCAACTAGCGATAAATTTACTCTATATGGCAGATCTGAGTACACTCGCTTATAGTCCAGCTACAAAACTATCGGCTACAACTCAACTACAGATGACTACACAATCACTTCTTACTGCTCACCAACTCTTATCCAGTTTCGTGCTCCGTTACTAAACTTATAAAGTCTGTCACTGCGTGAGATAGACCTTCCATTCCATCTTTTCAAAAAATGCGTCAGCTCCTATACATATTTGATTTACTTACTATACCCGAAAACATGCATCGTGCAGAAAACTTACAAAAATATAAATATTTATATTATATTAATGAATCACTGTGTTACTATTTCAGTCAGATAAAATTAAAGTAACAAAAAACTACCGTTTTTACCTCAAAAACTTTCTTAAATTAATTTGGAGAAAGTAACCATTAACTACGCCGACAGTATTTTAATCAGCTTTATGAACGATGCCTATCTTAAACGACTTGCTTTCAAGAGAACTTCGCTTATTTTGCCTTCATTTGCAGTACTGGCCTCGAATTTCAATGAAAGTTTATATTTGTGCGAACCAGGGATTTTTCTGTTTGGATCTGTATGAGTTTTGATTGCTCCCATATATCTGTTTTACCTTCAAAGGAATTGCTTGCCTAATGTTGTCTCTAACGTTCAACCCTTCAACACTTGATGTTCAGAGACACGACAGACTAATCTAACCTAAAGTTAAAAAAATAAAATTACAGATTATATACGTACCACCGCTGGGCACAGACCTCACCTCATTTCTGAGAGGGTTTTAGGGCAAGGAACTGTCCCCCGCGCTGCCCCAACGTGTGTTGGCGAACTTCACATGTCTGCCATTTTTTTTTCTTATTTCACAGACATGCAGGTTTCTTCACGATGTTTTCCTTCACCGCCGAGCACGTAGTAAATCAGCACTTAAAATAAATTTCATTGGTGCCGGCGGGGATCGAATCCGGTTTGCTCGCGTACTGTGAAATTTATAGCGAGCGCTAACCATCTGAGCTACCACGGCTACAACGGCAACCTAACCTAACTATATATATATATATATATATATATATATATATATATATATATATATATATATATATATATATATATATATATATATATATATATAACCTCTACCTGATAGTAAGCGGCTACTCGCTCCTGCAACCCATGGACAGCTGCAACTTATTTTAAAAGGCCGTAGAATGGAGGTGACATTCGAGCACACAGTCCACCCAATGATTCGTAAATGCTGTGGCCCATAGAAATCTAAATTTTGTCTTCGACTAAGAATCAAAATGCAGATGCATTTTTATCCCTGAGGACTACGGTGGAATGCCTCGTTGCCAGTAAAAAGGGTCACCGGTTCTCTACACTCATTAAACGAAACACAACACCATTAACTTGCTATTTTACACTGGTATTCTATGAGAGCGTGGTCCTTCCCCGGTCAAGCCGACCCATTCGTGCTACAACTATAATATAGCTGCAGAGTGACTCTACCACGCGATTGGAACACAACAGTGTACGCACTGCAGTTTGGCGGCAGAAATAGTTAAGAGGGTAGTATATATCCAGAAATCGTAGGCAAAAAAAGCGTTGCTCCCACTCATTTATTTCAATGAATAATTAGTGTCATCTTCGTTTACACTAAGTTGTTCAATCGACAGGGATACGTTTTGCCAACCAAATGAACTACGAAGTTTTCGAGTATCAAAGACTGCGCATCACAGTTTTTAAGTAGAATACTAAAATACTGACTACATTTATGTACAGAACCTATTATATGTGTCTATAAACGGTGGTAACAGCTCGAATAACTTTTTTTAACTTCTTACTGAACTACTATATATACTCGTAGTGCAGGATCAAAAAGCGGATATGATGCTAAAAGTATTTTCTACAAGTTTGTTTTACAACAGTGATACGACATAGAACGCGATTATTACTTTTCTCTACGGTATGTGTATTCCTTTCAATTTTGCAGTCCTGAATCCAGCAGATGACTTAGGACCGTGTATTGCTGTATTCCTTATGTAATATCTATATTCAGAAGTGAAGTTATAAAGGGCTGTATGAGTACCTACATCACAGTTTTATTGTGTTCGAAGACCACATGACTAAGTGACCGAAAAACAAACCTAGCTGGTTATTTAGAAAATGCTTACACATACTCGCCTCGTGGATATAAGGTCGGTTTATGTCGACCCGCATCGATAAGAAACCGCATAGTTTTTCATTTTTACCTCATATAAGCCGGGGCACGGGCTAATGGGTATTGGCGGCATCTCCTAGTAAGTAACAACTCCCCTTTTATATCTAAAGGAAATAATCCCTCTCAGTTTCTTGCTGCTTCTTATTGGGATAATAATACCTCTGTATTTGCTGAACCAGTGGTGAAAAATAAACGTTTACTTTCAGTAGGTATGATGTTATAATGTTGATGCAGTGTAAGAGGATCCACAAACCCATGTTCAAGTGTCATCTCGCGAGTGCATCAGATGAATAAAATGAAACCGGAGATGGACAGGGAAATCTTTTTGATTACATCTTAAATTAATAAAAATACTGCGGTTATTGCTGATGTCAGTACGGTATTGAAGATGAAATCTATAGGGGCGGCTTATTTTCAGTAGTAAATTTTAATGGAAATAAAGACAGAAAGAAAAATTTATTGCAACATACCAAAAACATCATTAGACACTTAAGTTTTAACATTCGTAGACACATTAATGAAAAATTGCACAAAAACTACAAAAAAACCTTTTTCATGCTGTGTTGCGACGCGTTAGGCAAATGGACATCACTCAGCTTATGTTATCGCCGAAAGCCGAAACAACAGCGCTGGTTATCAGTAGCCCCGAACAGACAGTAACGTACGGACCTCCGCGTGAGATACAAAATAAAATTATAAAACCAATCTGTAAAACTGTGCTAAACTTATTTATAACAAAACCGAAGGTATGTATGTGCATATTATGTATACGCTTTGCATTTATTTCCATAACATTGTATTATCTTTATCTTTAATAAATAATAATTTTTATAATACTCGTATTGACAATAAACTATTCTAACGTTACTTTCGTTTACTTTAAAAGATACTTATTTCTAAAAGTAACTACCTACTTTAATGATATTAATTGTTAATTGACGAAACTAAATTACACTTTTTTTAGCCTGCCGTCAATTGATCTTTCCGAACAATATCTGACAGTCAACCGCAAATAGGATTTAAGGTTATGTCATCATCTCACTTTAGTTGTTGCGGCCTCGTCCGCCAGTGTCACGTACCAATGTCCACTTTGGTAAGTAGGTAAGCTTCAACCTGTGTTTTTCTGAGTTGTTATTAGATAGTTTATATATTTTTCTTTAAATATTTTAATTATTTTCAGGCTACAAAGCCGTAGTGGTAGGTCATTGCAACACTGAGGCGGCGTACCTAAAGCTCCCACGAAAAGCTGCAATGAACGAATGAATTAACCAATTTTATATAAACTACATGATACTTAATAATGAATATGGTTTCATCCTTCACCTAATCGGCAGTCAAAAAACTATTGAACCTCGAACCTTAAGAGGATTGTACGCTGTAATTTTTTATAAAAAAAGCGATTACCTTTTTCCCCCGTAAACATAGTCCAACTTTCATATTTCTTGGAAATTTGTAAATATAATCGAAAATTGAGTTTGTACGTCTTTATTGTAAAGAAATATTGCATACAATATAGGTTATGAGCAACTAAATATCTATATTTTTGACTTAAAAACTTCTTAGAGTGTCTATTTTTATTAAACTAAATTGAAGTACTAACAACAACAACAAACCGACAGATTAAGGTCTACTGAATCTAATGAGATCAAAAATTATTTCATTTGTTAAGGGTTTAGGGGGTCTAAACGTTGTCGACCGAAACTATTTCAAAAAAGAAATGTCTTTAATTGCCTCCTAGACTTGCAACTCTCTCTATCACGCTCGCAAGGAGGTAGAGCGAGGTATGAAATACTAGATAGCATTTTTTAAAACACGCCGCGTGTCAGCACTTCACAACCCTCTTATTTTTTGGGCGGTGTATCGTATTCAGGGCCAAATGAGCTGCTAAATCAAGCTATATTTTCGTGCAATAGCATGGTGGTACTTCACACATGGACAGCTGCTTACTCTACATACAGCGCAAGTTTGGTCGTACATGGAGCATTGCTGCTATATAAGTAAAAGTTATATATATATAGAAGAGGGGGCAAACGAGCATGCGGCTCACCTAATGTTAAGTGACTACCGCCGCCCATGATCAACCGCAACACCAGGAGAATTGCGGGTGCGTTGCCGGCCCTTTAGAAAGGAGTAAGCTCTTTTCTTGAAGGTCCCAGGTCGTATCGGTCCGGAAAAATCGCCGGTGGTAAACTATTCCACAGAGAGGTTGTACAAGACACGACTTTGTATAACAAATACTTGTAATCTATATTGAATAAAAAATGATTCATTTCTATATGGACTGGTGCAAATTGCAGCTTTGTACTTTGGAAAAGGCCAATCTTACCAGTCTCAAGCACAAGTTCAAATAGTAAACCTTTCATTTTCTTCAGAGTGCTTAGCTAGCATTGTGCAGGATTACCTATACAAAGCATCAGCTTAGCTGAATTCCCCATCTCCGTTCCGTCATCGGTCTACCAGACTCTCAGCTGATCTTCATCCCTTTGATGTTGATATATACCATGCATTCGAACCAAACCTTTATTTCATCATTTGTCATATATACGGCAATCACTTACCATTAGGTGATCTGTCTGCTCGTATGTCACCATTATACTAGAGTTATAATAATGTTTTCAATAGCTGATATAAAATTTTCTTGGAAGCAATAACGAAAATTCTAGGTATTCTTTAAAAATTCCCCAATATTTTCATATAATCTGATTTATTATAATGCACTCTTTTGTCGAGCAATAAATTGCTTACAGATTCGAGTGGTTTTCGCGCAATTCCCTTTGAAAGGAAAGCAATTTAAACTGCTTTCTATTGTTAATTTCAAAATACTTTGAACTGAGGGCTTGTAATTCTTTCTTCGTATAATAAAATAAATTCCAGACACTTCTGTGCTAACTTTGGCCCCAGCGATAATTTCCTCATACAATAATGTTATTGAGCCATAATTGTTATAAGTTTATAGAACTACTACTACTTATTACTTATAGGCTTATTGGTAGGGAACCCTTAGGGATTAGTAATTACGATTCTTCAAGCTCTTTTTTGTAGACGGTCATTTTATTTATCTTTTATCACATCAAGTCTCCGTAGAAAATAAACATCGATATATATATATATATATATATATATATATATATATATATATATATATATATATATATATATATATTGCATTTTTCAAATTTTTGCAAATACGTACGTACATCATATTACTCGTAATTAACTTACAAGTTGCAAACATTTGATCCTTAAGTTTTTATTATTTAAATTTTACAATATTATGTTCTTAATTTCATTTAAATAATAATATGATTGTCTTTCTTTAAATATGCTTGGACAGGTCTATCGTCCAATTTTGTAATAAAAATTTAATTTATAATTTAATTCTTTATTTCTTATTAAGTATGGGTGACAAATATGGTGATAAACACCTTAATTCTTGTATTACCTATTACAGAAAATTTTATTTCAAAGATGTATAACGGCTTTGCAGATATTCCATTTGTTGGGGACAAATTAATCTGTCTGTCGTCGCCCTTCCCTTCCATGCAAATGAAAAATTACATAAATCTTAAACCACACTGGCAATAAAAATAAAACGAACAAGAATAGATTTTGCTAGAAATTCCTAGTGGGGGTAATGTTTTTTTTTTATATAGAAATGAAATGAAAATGCATTAAAATTTGCGTTTTTAGGAGATGCTTTCAGAAATTATCAACTAGTTCAATGTAAAATACACCTATGGTATACAATCAGAGTAAGCTACAGCCCTGAACCATATAAAACTAAAAACCAAAATGCTAAAATCACCAACATCACAGAATGAGGACAGTAGAACTGGGCAATTGCACCTGAAAATCGGTAATTTTGTATTTCTGCGCAAATGACTTATTTGCTTAGAATTCAAACTCAAGATTTACAATTTATTAATCAGGAATTCTAACAGCTAAGCTAGTTTTTTTATACAAGTATTATTAGCCATTAGATTGTATAAGGCAGACATTTGTCACTTGACCCGGCTCATGGTTCTTACCGGCATCACTTGCAAGTGCGTTGTACGGCAATATGGACGGACAGGCATTAGAGCTTACTCCGCCATTTCGTTTGCACATGGCGTCACTTGCACACAGAATGTATTACACGCTGGCATCAAGGACTTACTAGCACCTGGATTTCACCATCGATTTCTGGTCTGAGTAGAGGGCAAATGTGCGGCGCCTTCGGTCTCCTCACCCTTACATTACACCTAATTCATACTAAAAAAGTTTCTGAATAACTGTATTTATAGAACAGCTCCATACTACCACATGAAAGCTTCGGAACTCCCCGGGGTGAATACCTTACCCAACGGAGATCTGCCATTTCCTTCTTAGGAAAAGCATTTGTTTGTATTTTATGGGCTGCCATACCATTCAGCAGGATGCGGTAAAACTTTGTCAACTTATTGCTTGCATTTGCACGAAGGTTATAGTCATAATACAATTAACTTGCAGAAGGCGGCCTGCATATCGTACCGAAAATTTTATTTGAAAGTTATTTAATATTCAACTTCAACGAATGTATTACCATTCCTAATTGAACAATATTACTCTTTTAAATATAAACGATATTTCCACCAATTATTTTTATCTCGGCAGCAACGCGGCGGGTATCAGGTAATTGGGTTAAAAAAATTGGCTACAAAAAATTACCTCCCAGTCCTGGTCGACTATGGGCCGCATGACTGTTCCACAGTAAGTTATAGGTATTTTATAGTATGTATGGTTTTTGTTCAATGCTATCTAAATTTTATACACAGATTAAAATATTTATTAAACGATTTTATTAAAATAACATTTCGAAGAAGATTTTGATCAAATTACTTTGAATGCGGTTGCAATCTTCTTGCAGAGTTGGAAATGAATTCGGTTTCTGCTTGTGACATTGTGAATTACTATTGACATCGTTTCCATTTTAAATCAAAGTAAACATAACGGTCATAACGAACAAAGTGCTCCCTCAATATACACGTAGGAGTCCTCGACAGTATAATAGTCATTTGATGAATGCGACACACACTTCGAAACGAGTTATTATACATATAATACCAGACTAAAAGTATAACGTGTCGTGGCAGATTTCTTAATTTCTTCCATCAGCCCTTAAATCTCTACTCATGAACACGAATCCTCTTATTTACCTTTATCGCCAGGTTTGGCAGACGGATTGGCGACTGCAGTAAGAGACGTCATTCTTCTTTGATGCTGATCCCATACCAGTCACCAGTCTAGATACTTTATGTCCGATGAAGACGAAATAATCATTCCACCGCTTATTAGAAGCCATTAAATTTTTCTAGAATTTCCAAAGTCGACGACTTACGACACCCGTAGAGCGAAGTGAGGGTGATAGATTCCCTCACGCTGTCATTACACAACTAAATTTTGATTCAGAAAAATAAAATGTGATAAGAACATGCCACACATTGCACAAGCGATGCAATAATTATATGTGCATTTTTTTTTTCAAAATAATAGACCAAGGGTGTAATGGGAGTAGACTAACCTTTACACCAAATATCAGATTTGATAATTGGAAGACAAGGTTCGGCCATCTTATCGCGAAATTGATTCATAAAACTTCCAAGTCAATTCCACAGATTGATGATAAGTAACCAGTACCACCAGTAGCCCTCACCTTTTTATGTGTTACCCAAATCTATATGACTAGTACTGATTGAGCAAATGTTATGAATAATTCTAACTTATATACATCTGCTGGATCTGTTAAAATATACGAAAATACATTATCAAAAGACATTCTACAAACATCATAAGCCATTTAAACTTACACAACAAACGAAGGAGTTATATTCGCAACAACTAAATATGATTATCGTCGTATATACTCGAGGCACAACAATTATTCGCTTAATTTGTTTTGTGCTGTATACGTAATTTTCTCTCATTGTATGCAGTTTGGGACTGCCATTGAGAGCTTACTAGTTAAATAACATTTGTAAAATTATATAATATAATACGATCTAGCTTTTTTCCTGGATTCGCCTGCGATGTTATTTAGATTTAAGAAAATCGAGTGCCATTTATTTTATCAACTTTTCCGTTTTCTTTATTTTGGATATCTCAAAGTTTTTAGGACAAAATATAGCCCACATCATTTTTAGCATTACTCTCTATCTGCTCGTAAGTTTTCATTACAATCAGTTTACCAAAATAATTTCTACAAAGCATATGAAGCAGTTGGTGTTAAGTTTTTGTTTTTTAAATCGGTTTTATTGTTTACGTATTTTGAATACCAGCGTAAAATAGTAGCTTAATGCTCCTGTGTTTCGTATGGTGAGTGTAAAGAACCGGAGACCTTTTTTACTGGAAACAAGGCATTCCATCTTAGTGCTCACGGGTGACAACGTATCTACATTTTATCCGTAATCGAGGATAGATGTATATGTCTATGGGCCACAGCAACCACTTAACATCAGGTGGACTAAGTGATCGTTTGTCGCCATATCCTATATAAAAAAATATTATACCCTTCAAGACGTTAAGAATATCCACTGCCCCATATCTTCCCGTGGGTGTCGTAAAAGGCGACAGAGGGAAACAGGCAGGAGATGGGCAGCAGCATCTTCCTGATAAATGCAACTGTACAACAAAAAAATGCGGTTGCCAACCCTCTCGCCAAGCGTAGCAACTATG
Source organism: Parnassius smintheus behrii (assembly GCA_036936625.1). NCBI lineage: Eukaryota > Metazoa > Arthropoda > Insecta > Lepidoptera > Papilionidae > Parnassius > Parnassius smintheus. Next base: position 33,138,638 of record JAUPFT010000010.1, read on the forward strand.
GCAATATACCCCTATGAAGAATTACACAAATAGACGGCCCCCAGTCCCCGGCGCCCCCGCTATTCCTGCCTACGGTGACGACCATGGCAACGGCGGGGAAGGGGGTGCTAAGAATCTCCGGTGAAGGTGCGGTTGCCACCTATGACGACTCGACCTGGCAACATTTAACGCACCCACCCTGAGTACTGACGAGAAGATCCTGGAGTTGCAAGAAGAGATAGACAAGTTGCGCTGGAATATTATAGGATTATCCGAGGTCCGAAGAGAGGGGGAGGACACGGTGATTCTCGAATCCGGCAACTTGTTCTATCACCGGGAGGGCGGCCATCTGTCCCACGAAGGTGTTGGATTTATCGTCCACAAGTCTCTCGTTAACAACGTTTTAAAGATTGGGATTGTATCGACGAGGGTTGCGTACCTTAAAGTCAGAATTACCAAACGGTATTCGCTGAAGGTCATACAGGTTTACGCGCCAACGTCAGAACATCCCGATGAGAAGGTGGAGGAAATATATGAGGATATTTCTAGAGAGATGGAGAAAGAGGGACTTTTTATGATGAACTCTTTCTTTCAGAAGCGACCCCACAGAAAGTGGACCTGGTCGAGCCCCGATGGTTCGACAAAAAATGAGATTGGCTTCATTTTGACGACCAGACGCCAACTGTTCAGTGATGTCTCAGTGGTTGCAAGGGTGAAAACTGGCAGCGATCACCGAATGGTTAGAGGCACACTGAACCTAAACGTTAAGTTGGAGAGGTCTCGTCTAATGAAGTCAACGCTCCGTCCCCCTCGTGCTCTAATCCAGAATCCTGAAACCTTTCAGCTCGAGTTACGTAACCGCTTTCAATACCTAGAAGATTGCAATGCAGTGGACGATATGAATGACAAGTGGAAACTTTCCATGCGGTCGGAGCTAAGTTTTGCAAAACCCGCCGCAGAAGAACACAAAAACTCTCCGATCACACTCTTAATCTCATGGCTGTTAGATGGGAGATGAGGCTGCAATCGTCAACAGATTTGACAGCATACAGGCAACTGAACAGACGGATCTCCAAATGCATGCGGCGAGACTTACGTAAACTTTAATACTGCTTGTATTAAAGAAGCGATCGAGCAGAACCAGTGCTCCAAAATCTTTGCCAGAGATCTGTCTGCCAGAAAGAGCCAACTATCAAAGCTGAAGACTGAGTGTGGCAGCATCGTTTCCGGGACACCTGAGATTTTTAGTGAGATTGAGAGGTTCTATGGGCAGCTGTATACAACATCGTTGGAGCCACACCCAAGTGTGAGTAACGATCCAAGAGCAGGTCTTATCCAACACTATTCCGACGATATCCCGGACGTCAGTCTGAGCGAGATTAGAATGGCTCTCCAGTACCTTAAAAACGGCAGGGCCCCAGGCGAGGATGGAAGCTCAAAGCGGGTGGAACACGGGTACTTGAAGTCCTTCAGAAGCTCTTCAATTCCATCCTCCATGGAGGCACTATTCTGGAAGCGTGGAGCAGAAGTGCGATAGTGTTGTTCTTTAAGAAAGGCGACAACGCTCTCTTGAAGAACTACAGACCGATTTCCCTTCTGAGCCGCGTCTACGTGCTGTTTTCGAGAGTCATTACGAATCGTCTCGCACGCAGACTCGACGACTTCCAGCCTCCCGAACAAGCTGGTTTCCGAAAAGGCTTCAGTACCATAGACCACGTATATACCCTTCGGCAAATTGTACAGAAGTCTGGAGTACAATCTGCCACTTTGCCTGGCGTATGTGGACTATGAGAAAGCCTTTGATTCCGTAAAAATTTGGGTGGTGCTACAGTCTCTTTAGCGGTGCCAAGTTGACTGTCGGTATATCGAAGTGCTGAAATGTTTGTACAGTAAGGCTACGATGGCTATCCGAGTACAGAACCAGAGTACGAAACCTATCCAACTGCAGAGAGGTGTAAGACAGGGTGACGTTATTTCCCCGAAACTCTTCACCGCTGCATTGGAAGACGTTTTCAAGCTACTGGACTGGAAATGATACAGTATTTACATTAATGGCAAGTACATCACTCACCTTCGATTTGCCGACGATATAGTCCTATAGACCTAAGCACTATGCTCAATGACCAAAATAGTGTCTCCCAACGGATAGGTCTTAAGATGAACATGGACAAAGCAAGGATCATGTTTAATGTCCATGTCACACCTATACCAGTATTTGTTGAGAGCACTATGCTCGAAGTTGTTGACGAGTACGTTTATTATAGTTTACCTGGGACAAATAGTCCGACTAGGTAAGTCCAACTTCTACCGAGAGGTCAATCGACGGATTCAACTCAGCTGGGCAGAGTTCGGGAAATTACGATACATCTTCTTGTCAGGTATACCTCAAGCTCTAAAAACTAGATTGTACAACCAGTGCGTGTTGCCCGTGATGACTTACGGATCTGAGACGTGGTCCTTCACTGCTGGCCGTATGAGGACACTCAATGTCGCTCAGCGAGCTATGGAGAGGGCAATGCTCGGAGTTTCTCTGCGTGATAGACTCAGAAATATAGATATCCGCAGTAAAAACAAACTGACCAACATAGCCCAACAGATTAGTAAGCTGAATTGGCAATGGGCCGGCAATATAGCTCGAAAAACCGATAACTGATGGGGAAGAAAGGTTTTCGAGTGGGAGCCTCGTACCGGTAGGTGTAGTGTAGGGCGACCCCCCACTAGATGGAGTGACGACCGGGTAAGACATGCAGGAAGTCGATGGATGCAGGTGGCTCAGGATCGTGCTTTGTGGCATTGCTTGGGGGAGGCCTATGTTCAGCAGTGGATTTGTGAAGGGCTGTAATAATGATGATGATGACGCACACATGTAAAGTCCACCAACGCGCACGCGCTGACGTATAATAGCTCCATAACCCTATAACCATAGACTGTCTCGTTGGTCTAGTGGTTGTAAACGCAGCTGCAGATCATGAGGTGCCGTGTTCGAACCTCGGGTCAGGTCAAAAAATTAGTATTGAGTTTTCCTACACAGAAATTCTCAGTAGCAGCCCGGGAAGTTGGTGGTGTTTCACCTTCGTGACTGGGCAAGCACGTAAAGTCATCAGTACTGCGCCTGATCTCTCTACGGTCATGTCGGGTTACCGTCGTATCGGACTGTGAGACTGAGGTTATAGAAAGTGTACCTGTGTTTGCGCATACACTCGGGCACTATACTCCTATCCCGCACAGATGGCTGGTCTTAGCTCAGACTGGCCACCATGACAGAAATCCAGTCTGGAGGATATAACTAATATTACATTTTTATCCTCTTAGAATTGAGAGAAGGCTTGCGACCAGTAGTGGAAGGCAAATAGGTTGTTACTTAACTTTTTTACTTTTTCCTTAAAACACCCAACACTCAAGATGGTATAATGCTAGACACCGGATACCTGATCATCTTTCAATGGATCTATCTAATTGAAGAATCCATTTGATCTGCTCAGGATCATGATTATAAGATCATATCGACACACCTAGATAAAGAATTAAAATCACCCACGAGTACTTAGAATAGTCGCAATTGCAGATAATTAAAAAAAATTAAAAGCTAAATATACAAGAGATTTAAGATTGATTTTACTTAGATCGAACCTAAAATTTATAAAAGTGCACCAAATATTTACTATGTTATCAAGAAATCAATCAGAATAATAATTTTTTTGAAAATTTTGAAATTTGATATTAGTTTTAATTGTAAACGAGGAATTGCATAAAAATAGTTTTATTATTAATATTATATTAATAATATAACTTTGGTTTTGTTATTATTATCTTTTCATCGTTTATTTTTAACTAATTACTTTCATTTTTAAAGTACATTCGTCCTACTGCCACCAGTAGAACGCATCTCAGAAATATGAGGATAACTGTGCCCAGGCAAATTCCTTATGAGACTGAGATGGTTTTGGGGCAAGAAAATGTCCGCAATGCTACCCCAACAAGTGTTGGACTTCACATGCCTTTAATTACTTTTATTTTTTATTTCTTATACATGCAGGTTTTTCTTACGATGTTTTCCTTTACTACCGAGCACATGGTAAAACAGCCCTTAAAATTGCAATTCATAATTTTGTTGGTGTCAGCGAGTATCAACCCCGACTTACTTGCGTACTATGAAATTTATAATATATAGCACCTTTTAACTTCGAACATTAATCATAATTATTTCCATTTCAACGTTGAGCATTAAAGAACGGCGACGACGGTCCAACAATGCTTCATCTGTATCCAGTAATACAAACACCTCGTACCGACAATTTAGTTAATAGCAATTTCGCTGTCCATTAAAAGTAAAAGAATCATCGTTATTATTAATGTCGTCAGAAAGTATAGTTGTAAAAAGCTGGATTTTCGATTTAATCTACGTTTCATCCATGAACGTTTAATTTGCTTTCACATTTTTTATAGTAAATAGATGTGTTTTTCATGCATACAAAATTATTAAACGGACACAGCGTATGAATATCAACAATGATTACCAGTTAAAAAAGAAATGCATATGTGTTGCTATCCTTGATGACAAAGAAGAAGTGCTTCGTTTCTAGTATAATGGTTCCCTGTTCCGGTCATTCACCACACAAAATATAGTAGCATTACGATTAAGTTTCTATTTTAAGCTGGTTTTATGTGAGAGCTTGGTCGTTCCCTGGTCTACCGACTCGTGCTGCAGCAATAACCCAATTACAGCGTGAACTGTACAGTGACTGCAAATATCTTGGTAGAGAGAATTATTGTTCTGCGCTGCAAATGCTCATAAAAAACTAAGGATACAAATACGTAGAATACTCAAAATTATGATTGCTTTTGGAATAAACTGTATATAAAAGATTATTTTATATTTTATTTTAATTAACATTCTTATAAATATCTGCGCTCCTCACACTCCCGTCACAACACTGTTATTCAAATCTAAATTAAATTTAAATCAAATAAATGAAAATTACACGTTAGCGCAAACGCGGCCTGTTGACTATGAAAGTTATCAAGGCCGGCGACAGGTAGCAGCATTAAATGCAAGAGAAGACATCTGACCAAATTAAATACAACGTGAGAGGTATGTCTAACAGTGGCCCTTTCAGTGCTAATGTTTTTCCTCCTCTCACATAAATAAGTATCATTTTCTATATAATCGGCTAACATACCAGATTTAATACGTAAATAAGTATAAATAATACGGATTTATACAAAATGGTATAATAATAATAATAATAATAAAGCCTTTTTTTACCTTAACTTACAGGGTTTTAAAACTAAATAAAATTTGGATTATAATAAGATTGTAGATATTAATATATAATGCACATTTATATAGCTAAGTTAAGGCCCCTGGCGGGTATAGGCCTCCTCCAACAGTTTTGAAGGAGGATTTTCTCTTCTTTGCTTTCTTTGTCCAGTCGTTTAGAGCATATTTTTTGATCTCATCTACCCAACGTTCTCTAGCTCTCTTGCCACTTGGACCTGCACATTGTGGCCAAATGCGTCCATCTTTCATCTGATCTGATGATGACAAAATGGTATACCACATCGCTATTTATCAGATATTATGAAGTCTCTTCGACTTTTTCCATCTTCACATTATAGATACGACACCCTCATACTTAATTCAAGTTCATTTTTTTTACATTATAGATACGACACCCTCATACTTAATTCAAGTTCATTTTTTTTATAGAATAAAGGTTACAAACGAGCACAGAGTCCACAGTGTATATAAGAGTATGGTTGAGGACTAAGATGGAATGCCTCATTTCCAGTAACAAGTTCTTCGGTTTAGTATACTCACCATATAAAATACAGTAGCATCAAGCTGCTATTTTACGCTCGCTGTGATAACGTAATCCATATCCGGTCGTGTCGACCCATTCGTTCCACAACCATATCATAAAGTGGCGCGTGACTCAACCACATATAACAAAAATAGTCTTAAATTGGCATCTTGTCTTTTTTTAAAGAACGGAAACACAACGATACACAGATTCTTCAACATTTAGCACATCTCTCGTTTGATTGTGTTTGTTTAAATATGAATATCTATGTAATATATAATGGTAATATATGATGCGTATATATGAATATCAAAATAACTAGTTTCTATTAAGCTCAGGGAAATATATTTGTCTGTCCGTCTGTTCGGGCTAATCTTCTAAATCTGTATCATTGATATTATTACATTTTTGACATCCTACCCATTAATTTCTTTTATGTCTTATTTTACTATGACTTCATAGTTTCATACAGAGATAATATATAACAAATTTTATTTTAATTCAATTATCTATATACAGTTTAATATTGTAGTGAAGCTTAAGTAAAGGAAATAGTAATTTTATTAGCCTTGAAAGCAATTTTTATACGTGGTACGAGTAGAGCCATGCTGCAGTTATATTAGTAGTACAATTGTAGAAGGAATGGGTCGGCTCGACCGGGGAAGGACCACGCAATCACAGAATACCAGCGTAACATAGTAGCTTAATGCTGCTTGCTGTGTTTCGTATGGTGAGTGTAGAGAACCGCAGACCCTTTTTACTGGTAACGAGGCATTCCATCTTAGTCCTCACGGGTGACAACGCATCTGCATTTTGATTCGTAGTCGGGGATAGATTTAGTTGTCTTTGGGCCATAGCAACCACTTACCATCAGGTGGACTGTGTGCTCGTTTGTCACCAGATCCTATAAAAAGAATAAAAAAATTCTTTCTTATTTTTGAAGGATACAATAACAATGATGTTTTGTTTGTGTGCCATTATTTTGTGTAGTAAATTATACTCTTAGTTACCACTCAAGCATACCAATACACAAAAGTACGAATACACACACATAATATGTACATCTCTTATTTTCTGGTAATTTTTTTTACAATCTTTACAAACGATCACTTTAAAACTCCTTATACCAGACAACTCTATAAAAGAAAAATAAAAGTCAGTTCTATAATATAATCCACGACTTTTGTCGTGCAATAAATTGCTTTTAGATTCAAGTAGTACACACGCGGTGCGCTTGCAATGGAAAACTGTTTTCACTACTTGGGATAGTAATTTTATATAAACGAAAATCGAAAAACTAAAACTAAAAGTTAAAATTGTCATAAGATCATACTTCCCGTGGTATCATACCAAGAATGCTGGCTGCGTTTCCTCGCTGAATAGCTATGCTCAGCCTTTGAGTGAGAAAAAAAAACCAGCCCTCTTATCACCAGCAGCGACGACCAGCCGTGGATACAGTTCCTTTAAGAACTTCACCGCACGTGGACCCCACGGATCGATAGTCTACAAGTCATTTCTCAAAGACTCATATTTGCGTCGCTCAATTCAGCTGCTTTCGACGCCGCCCTGGCTCTAAACGAGGTTCCCTTGATGTAATAGTCAAAGTGTCTACGCATATAGCATCCCACACTGTACTTACTTTACCTCTCTCCCAAGGGATTAAAGTCATACCGTCGGGTCTCTTGCTATCGTCTCTAAATATCCCGATATCTCTAAAACCGAGGGAACATTTATATAGACTAAAGCCCTTCGAATGACTTAGTTCAACGAACTGTGACGGAAAAAACTATCTGCACTTTTCTTACATGAAAATCGGTGGACAAAGCGTAAGCCATGCTTGCCTTGCCTCCGCAGCAAAGTACGTGTCCACTTTATTATTTAAAATTATGTTTTTTTAACTTTTTTATTTTACATAAGTCATTGACACTATACACTATATACATGCTAGAAAGAGTTCTTACACCAATACTACCACATTTTATAAGGAAAGTAGCTTGATTCCAGGCTGTTGTATTAAAATCAAATTTAGATTTTTTTCTAAAGCTTTTTAAGATTATTATCAATATCTTTTATGGTATCCGAACATTTCCAGACTGGACTCTAGCGTAGTAAGTATGTAAATTTAGGTACAAGAAGACAATATTTCACAATAGTAAGAGAAATGTGGGGCTTAAGATATACAATTTATCAACGTGGTTTAAAAATTGAACAAATTTTGTTTTAAAAACAGGTTTAATACTTATGAAAAACAACAGGGTACCTAGCGGGTATAGTGATTCCGCACTGACAGTTTTTATTCCTTGAGAAATATAATTGAAATTTTGAACTAAAGTATCTCCGTTAGAACTCGATAATTTATTGGAAATAAATATTTCATATTTATTGCCATATGATTCAAAATCAATATTTAAAAGACATTGGTTAAAAAGTACGTACTGAATGTACCACCTGAGCTAAAGCCTAGTTGGGTAGGCTGAAATTTTGTCTGAAAGTTAGAGAATCTACAAGCTAATTCTGAAGTTAAGCGTCGAAAAGTGGAACCAACGAAATTAGGACAGCTACCGTTATCCTTTTTTTGAAGGCACACTTAAATAGGGAATGAAATTGGGATTAAAATTACCAGAAAACATAAAATTACATAATTTTGTTTTCACTAAGAAGTACTCTACCGATGTCACCGGCAGACGACAAATCTTGTAATAATCTTGTATGCAAGATTTTTATGAAGTTGAGGCGTAATCCCGTCAATGCCGCCAGCAGAGCCATTTGAAAATGACAAGATTGCGTCTAAAGTGTCTTTTTTAGAAATTTGTAAAGGATGCATAAAAGTATTGGGAGGCAGCGGTAAAATCTAAGATGGATTGACGGAAGACTGCTTTTGACGAAGGCCTTCAAGAGTTTCGAAATTACGAGGAGATAGGATGTCGTCTGAGAATAGAATACGGGATGCATTTTTAAATCGCCATCCATTACTTTTGATTCAACTACTTTTGTTAATCAAATTTAGGACGAGTTCGAGATAAATGAGTATTAATTGGGTAATTTAAATTTTTAAAAAGATGTCTCTTTTAGTTGAGATGTAATTAACTTATTTATTTTTTATTAAAATGAAAATGGGAATACTCGAAAGTAAATAATTTTCGCCAACTCCTTTCACGATAAGTAAAACAATTTTGAATAGTGCATGAAAATGCTTTAGCTAGTTGCATCCTCGCACCTCTGGAGCCGTGGTAGCTTAGATGGTTAGCGCTCGCTGTAAATTTCACAATACCCGAGCAAACCGGGTTCGATCCCCGCCGGCACCAATGAAATTGTTATTTGCAATTTTAAGTGCTTATTTACCACGTGCTCGGCGGTGAAGGAGAACATCGTGAGGAAACCCGCATGTCTGAGAAATAAGAAAAAAAATATTTCAAAGACATGTGAAAGTTCGCCAACACGCATTGGGGCAGCGCGGCGGACTATTCCCTGCCCTAAAACCCTCCCAGAAATGAGAGGAGGCCTGTGCCCAGCAGTGGAACGTATATAGGCTGTAACTTTACTTTACTTTACTTTACCTCTGGGGATTCCTTTAATTACTTGTACCTTAGTAAGATAAATGTACAAATTGTTCCATAAGTGAATGAAAATGGTGAAATTTGAAAAATTTTGTCCTATTAAAAAACATTAAATTGGCAAAATTTGTGAGTCACTCATGGGCAAAAAAAAACATCTCTCTCATCATATCTTTGAGAGATGTCGGACCAAACTGCACACGGTGTGCAAATTTGATTAAAATCGGTTAAGTAGTTTAGGAGTCCATCGCGGACAAACAACGTGACACGTAATTTATATATATTAAGATAGTAGTGTCATTATTTTCTTCTGAATGTTGACTGAGGAGTGAGTCTACAGTCCATACAGTATCATCAGTATTTGACTCAACTTGAAGAACATATGACACACGCATTTCAAGTACTCCTTCTATGCCTTCTGTGCTATTTATTTGAACCACTGATACCTCCCTCCACCCACTTCAGCTAAAACGTTAATTGTTTCAGTATATTTCTGTTCAGCATTAGGGGGTATTTATATTTCCTTTTAAGAAGAGATCTTATAAATCAAAAGTAGGATTATCGTCTGTAGAGTCAGGTGATTTCCTTGGTGTAACAAAATGCGATTGCTGGAGCGAGCTCCGCCTAGACACACACTTTCTTAGGTTTTATTGTTTCCAACTTTTGTCCTTGTTTTTTAGTCAATGGTTATTTTCTGGGTCAATTTTTAGTCGAGATTTCTTAATTAAAATACGTAAAACTATATATATAGCGAAGCTCAAAATATTATTGAATTTTTAAACCAATTTTATATTTAAATGTTGCGCAAAGATAAGGCTTTTTAGTCTCATTTATTTTGTGATTTTAATAAAATTATAGAAATATCTTTCTACTATTATTAGTGTTTTGGCTGCCTAAGAGAATCCATCACTTGATTTCGTCTCGTAAGAGGCGGCTATGAAACCTCAGCAACTGCTCATTGCTTATTATACGTAGCATCCTATAATATCCTTTAGTTATATCGCTTAAGATAATTTCGGTCACGGCGGCCACTCTCAACGCAGACAAGTAATTTGCGCAAGTCAGGATTTTAGTTCCCGAGTATATGCGCAAGCACGTGTGCACTTTCTATTTGCTCACTCTCGTAGTCCGATGGGACAGCAAACCGACACGACCGAAGAGAGATCAGGCTTAGCACCAATGGCATTACGTGCTTTCCTAGGCATGGGGTTGAAAGACCGCCAGATTCCTGACTCCGGCCTGCTATTGTTACGAGCTTGAGGTTCCTGACAATAAAAACTGCCGATTGAATTACCAAAATTAACACTTTTATTACCGAACACCAATTAAAACTTAAAACACTAATAATTAATCACACTGAGTCACTTTATTTCCCTCCGAAGCTTCGCTTGTCTCGCCAAATTCAATCCAGAATATTCAAGTTCGAATGTGGGGCTTCCAGAAAGCTTAATTCTTCTCGTTACTAGATGGCGCTGTTGGTCGAAAGTCAAGATTGACATTTTCTAGGAAGCCCTCCTCACTCTCGTCCCCGACACTAGATGGCGCTAGTGCCTGGTACATGACGTCAACTTAGGCGCGCAACACTATTATGAATTGTTGACAAAAAATTTCAATAACTGATTTTAGCTGGGAATCAAACCCGGTGTCTCATGATCAACGAGGCAGTCATAACGGTATAACTATCTCGTTTTCTCAGGCGTAAAATGGTTATCTAGACCGCCAACGAGGAACATCGTCAAAGACTTCAGACGTCTGGTACTGCGATCGCCGATCCACCTGCTAAGTATGGCGATTAAGACAGACGATTAAGTACAGTAGGGAGCTAAGTTACAGGGCAGTTGACAGTTAACGGTTAAGTGGACAGTAGCGTTCAAACAATGTCTTCGTGGCGACTTTAGTTAAGCACATTAGTTCATAGAGTTCGTTTGAGTGTGACGTTTAAAGACTATAGGAATTTTCTTGTTTTCGTTTAAGATGGATCTAGGATTACGTCAAGAATTAAATGATATAGTTAGAGAAATATTTTTGGTTGTTGTTAAAGAAGTTGAAAATGAAATAATTACAGAACGTGAAAAACCCACAAGACTTTGGGTAAAAAAAATGGATTGATAGAAGAAACGATCATGGCGCGAGCTACCAATTATAATAAGAATTGTCTGAAGAAGATTCTCTAGAATTAAAAAATAGTATGGGAATGTCTGAAGTCTTATTTGAATTTCTACTGAGTCAAGTCGGGCCTACAATTAAAAAAAAGGATACTTTTATGAGATGTGCATAACCATCTAAAATAAAACTGCAAGTCGTATTGTAAATGTTGGCCACTGGATGCAGATACCGTCTCCTGAATCACTTATTTATAGTATCAGTCTGTGATACAATTTATGAAACGTTGTAGGAGCACATAAAGGTAAGAAAATAGACAACTCTTTATTAATGATTTCTTATATTTACGCGAACACTACACATTTAAATAATACCAGTTTTTACCGATTTTATCGCGTATATTTAACTTTTTAATTACCCGACGTTTCGAGCACTTTACAGTACCCATGTTCACGGGGGGGGGGGGGGGGGACTGAGATGTTCAACATGTCATAGTTAACCGCGGTTACCATAGATTAAAATTTAACTTTTGTTCCAATCTACACAGTATGAACTTATGGTATCTTGAAGTCTTACAGTTGTATGCTTGGGTTAGGATTTCATTTTATTTTTTATAGGATCCCAAGAAGATGGTAGCACCCAGCCATCTTCTCAATTGATTTCAATAGCCTCGCGAATAATCCTTGGAAGGGATCGGTGTTCTTTAACAAAGATTTGTGGTCTATCAAATCTGATGTAGTGAAGGGGGCGATCCTGTACATGTTCACAGACTGCAGACTTCCCGGAGCGTCGATTTTTCACATCAGCTATATGTTCTTTAACGCGGGTTTTAATTGATCTTTTAGTTTGTCCCATGTAGGAGAGACCACATTCACAATCAAGCTTGTACACTCCTGCATATTGCAGAGGGACGTTACACATGACTGATGGTAAAAACTGACCAATCCTCTTCGGCGGCTTGAAGTATGGTTTGATAGAAGCGTGCTTCAAGATGTTGCCAGTCTTGTCAGTGACTCCTCTAACATATGGCAATACAGCAGATACACGCTCAACTGTGGTCACTCGTTCAATGTGACGTAGGCGCGGGACCCGAAGCTTGTTGTCATGCAAAACTTGCTTGACGTGGTGGAGCTCGGCAGCCAGGTGTTTACTGTCACAGATCCCTCGTGCTCTCTGAAACAAAGATTTACCCACGGTAGCTAACTGTGAAGGATGGTGGTGAGAATCACCGTTTAAATATCTATCTGTATGGGTCTTTTTTCTATACACAGTATGGCTCAAGGTGTTATCAGGATTCCGAATTACTAACACATCTAGAAAAGCTAAAGAATTGTTTGCCTCTAACTCTATTGTGAACTGAATTTTAGAATTTATACAGTTAAGATGGTCTAAAAATGCAGTTGTACCCGTGACCATGGGTACTGTAAAGTGTTCGAAACGTCGGGTAATAAAAAAGTTAAATATACGCGATAAAATCCGTAAAAATTAGTTTTATTTAAACTCTTTATTAGTTATATGAAATATTTATTAAGAATTCTTTTCAGTTTAATAATCACAGTATTAATCATCATTTAAGCATACTCTTATTTAATAGATGACTCAGCTTTATCAAAATATCTGAATATTCAGACGGTGATGGTTCATTTTTTTTAAAACATAAACAACATTGGAACAATCTGTAGGTTGCATGGTAGGCGTTTCGAAGTACTTAGTACTAACTTATTGCGTGTGAAAATCGGGCATGGCTTGTGGTGAAGGCGACGACATATAGGACGTAGGTGTAGTATGGATTGGGGAGTCAGTAATTTGTTGACAGTGAGATTCAATGCGGTCCAAGCGTGGAGATTAAGGCAAATCCTCACCACTATAGGAGATGTTCACTTAGCTTGGCATTGGAGTGCTCACGGTCTGTTGAAAGATAGTCATTAAAAATGTCATTGATAATAAAAATAAGCAACAATTAAAAAAAACAATGATCATTCAATTCCAACTTGGTCTGGGACTTATAAATCCCATGTACATGGGAATTATTTAATTGACCAAAAAAATGTGCCGATAGTGTAACTAACCCAGCTTGTCGTCAAAGGTGACTAAGGGAGTCACCACTTTTATCGACGCCAATTTAGCTTCAGCTGGTCAAAAAACTAGTGCCATTTTCATCGGCTCGGCTCGGACGACGCGTCGCGAATTCGGCCGACGTCAAAACGAGAGGTTTAAGATATGTTACGATGTTGCAGGTATTGCATTTGTTGGGGACAAATTAATCTGTCTATCGTCGCTTTTGCCTTATATGCAAACGGAAATTTCCGTAAAATTTCAACCACACTTGCAACAAAAATAAAACGAACAAGAACAGAGTTCACTAGAAATTCCTAGTGTAGGAGTAATGCTTTTTTATATGGAAATTAAAAGAAAATGCATAAAAATTGGCATTTTTAGGAGACACTTTCAGAAATTATCGACTACTACAAAGTAAAAATATCTATACTATAAAATCAGAGTAAGTTCCAACCCTGAATCAGATAAAACTCTAAAAACCAAAAGGCCACCAACATCACAGAGTGTAGGTACTAAGGTACAGTGCTAAGAAGAGAGTGAGACAGGACAATTACACCCGAAAACCAATAATTTTGTATTTCTGCACAAATGACTTCTTTGGTTCATATTAGAAATTAGTTTTACAATTTATTAACCAAATTTTCTAACAACTATGCCAGTTTATTATACAAGTACTAGGCATTAGAATTTATAAGGCAGCTTTTCGCACTTACTGCGGCTTATCGTTCTTACCGGCATCACTGTAATGTGGGGAGATTCGGGGAATAAATAATAATACGTCTAGTGGTTTTGACTGTAGGTTTATTACTGACTCTCTCCTATTCTACCCTACATATATATAAGCACACACTACACGCGCATCGACAAAAATAAAAAAAATAGAATTACAAAAATATTTTTTTGCTTCAATTAATTAACACTTGGTGTAAAAATCAAAGAAATTGTACATTATTTTAAAATATTAAAATTCTTATACCTGGTATATCATATTTATAACATAATAAAATAAAAATAAAATATCGTAAACACCATAATATAAAAAAATAATTATCTCTGTATTTATATTTATTAAACAATCGTCAAATTCCTTACATAATTGTTTTGATTCTTAAAGTTTTTGTTGTAAAATAATTTTAGTTCGCCTATCATAACTGCATAACCTTTAAGATTTTCATATATAACTATTAATTCAATAGACATGAAAATACAGTTTTAAGAAAAATATAGTTATCAAAAATATTATAAGGCGTATTATAAGTCATTTACGGCTGTTTACAATACTATTATTTTCTTAAACTTAAAATGTATTTTTAAATTTAAACCTTAATAAACCTTAAAGGTAAAAAGCCAAATCAATACCATTAAAATAGTATCCTTATTTCTAAGTAGATAAATTTCAACATACTTATTTAAATCACACGTAGTGTGAGTATTATAAACATTACTAGCACTATGGATAGTGCGTTTTTTCGATGACAACGTAATCGAATAAACGTTCCCATGAACATACTTATAATGGTACCTAGTTTAATTTTAATTGTGCCTAAAATATGAAAAAAATATCTCGTAAATTCATATACAAATGTGGTTAAACAATTACGCACACAACACATACACACACAACACATTTTCGCGTAGTTGTGTAAATCGATCCCTATAGTTATTACCTGTGTAACTCGTTAGTCGCATTTTGGGTAGCATTTATAGTCCTAATACAGAAATGCAAAATAACTACACACTTTTTGATTTGCTCAGGCCTTTTTTTTCATAATTCTTGTACGTACTTTCTTTCTTCTTAATATCTTTAACCTTTAGCTAGCTCTCTTTCTCTCTATTCACTTATATATTTATTAGATACCGGGAATCGGAGTATTAATTCATTTCATTTATATTTTGTTTCGTGATATTTATCACGCGGGTACTTTATAAATATGGGCCCCCCATTTATTTGGGTATTATATTATATATTTTCGTAACATTCATTTCATTTTATTGCTACATAAACTTTTTTTTATATCAAGGTAAAATGTACCTTGGGTTGTGCGCACAACCTTGAGGTCTACGTTTTTTAAGTCACTTTTAAAGGACTCCAACAATTGTCACAGAGGAAAACTATGTTCGCACCATGATCCAACGAAGGATGTGGACCTCTATGTACTATTATTAAGGGTAACAAATTTAAGACTTCTCTGGTCCCTAACAGTACTAATATGAGTAAACTCGTGTACATCACTTGTACTGAAAGTACTGTTCCCTAGTACCCGTTACGCCCGATTTTATCATCCAATCACGGAAACATACCCTGCTCGAGGACTCTATGTTATACCAGTGATGGACGTTCCCGTCTCTCTCCATTACTTATTTATTAACTTTATTTATTAAGGTCGATTATTTTCCTTTATATCTATTCTTTTCATGTATAATTCTCGCTCCTAACAGATTCAATAATACCAGTTTAAGCATCATCAAATATTAGGGTGATCAGTTCAATATTGACGAAACTCAACTACTCAATCATTCGTATTCCTATTCTTAAGCATTTCTTTCTTTCATTTCTCAAACCTTTTAAATACGTCGTTGCTAATTTTTGTACAAAATGGGATAATATATTTTCAGTCAAAGTTTAACTCAGTTAAGAAACAT
Organism: Parnassius smintheus behrii; assembly: GCA_036936625.1. Classification (NCBI taxonomy): domain Eukaryota; kingdom Metazoa; phylum Arthropoda; class Insecta; order Lepidoptera; family Papilionidae; genus Parnassius; species Parnassius smintheus. Next base: position 33,154,779 of record JAUPFT010000010.1, read on the forward strand.
TACCATTAAAATTCTCTTAGGCTGGCGATATACATACTTTATAATAAAATAGCATTTTCCTAGTCAGTTTACCTTTAATTTTTATTATGATGTGTACCCTGTTTAAGAATAGGTTGGTGTTATGTACCTTTAAATGTTATTGTTAATCTTTACTCGTATTAGGAGAATTTATACGATAACGACGTTCTTAGTAATAAATGTTTTTGAACATTAAATTTGACATAAATACAGAAACAAATTATTGATAATTGATTGTAACATTTGCAATTTATAATATATAATGATTGACAAATTAATTATTATAACAAGTATAATATGACATTGAGCTATAATAATATTCTTACGTTGGTATTTCCTCTGCCGCTGTTACATAATTAATTACACAGTTGCCATATCAATTAAAAAAAATTGAATAATTTATAATATGTTGTTAAAATTTCGATAAATATTGTTATAGTTACTTGTCCATTAAAATATACACATTACTATGATAGAATATGTAGAAGTAAATTATACTTAAACACCATTGCACAACCATATTGTTGCAAAACAAATGTAATTATTATCATTATTCAGTGGTTATTTAGCGATTAATTATTGTGGTATAATACATAATTTAGAATTTTTCTATTAATAGTACTAATGTTTTTCCTATTTTTAATGAATGATTTAAAAATTTTCTTTCCCTTTTCGTTCTGTGTATAACATTGTATAAGTTATAATATAATTTGACAATAGATTATATAATTAAACTTACATTCAGTGCTTTCGAGACGTCTTGTACCTGCTACAGAACTTGGCTAGTCGCTCGTTGTACCCCTGACTTCTTTCTGCTGCTCTGGCACTCGAAGATGTTCTTAGCTCCTCGATGTGGTTGGGCCTGGACTTTCTCGTACTCTTCTTTTTTCTTTCATATTTATTTTTGATAAAGTTGGTACTCTTCTCTGGAGGGAATTTTGATTAAGGTGTTTTCTGTGTCTTGGAATCTTCTTTCTTGGAAATTTTCTCTCTTGTCTTTTTGATTTAATAACAATGTGTGTTACTGGAGCTTCTTGTATAATTTATTTTTCAGGTCTTTTCTTCATTTCTAAAGTTGTAGTCTTCTTCTTATATTCTTAATTAAAAATTTAAGTGTCACATCCGGTATAATGTTCTTTTTGTTATTATATATTTATTTTGATTTAATAATTAATTTATCTTCTTCGATAAATTACTTTATTTTCTATGCAGGTCCCGGCGGTGCGCTTGCATTGTAGCAGCGCACCGCCTGGCAGGGTCGCCATGTAATGTGGGGAGATTCAGGGAATAAATAATAATACGTTTAGTGGTCTTGACTGTAGGTTTAATACTGACTCTCTCTCCTATTCTACCCTACATATATATAAGCACACACTACTTCCTACGCACTTACAAGTGCGTTGTACGGAATTATGGAAGCATAGGCATTATTTACGCCGCCATATCGTTTGCACCGGCGTCACTTGCACACACACCGCTAACTTCACCATCGGGCTCTGGTCTAAGCAAGGTTCTCTTACATTTGTCGAAAAATGATGAAGTTTCCGAAGGAAAAGCAGAGAATCAAAAATAGTTTAAAAAAAAGAAAGAAAGAATTATGTCAACTTATTGCTTGCACTTGTGCGAAGCTTACAGGCATAGTAGTACAATTAACTTATTGTTGGTAGCGTGCGTATCGTACCAACAAATTTATTTGTATAATTATACATCACTCAACTTCAACGAAAGTATTGTCATTCCTAACTAAACAATACAAGTCTTTCAAATTTAGAACGATATTTCCACAAATAATATTTCATTTCGAAGAAGATTTCGAACAAATTATTCGAATGCAGTTGCAAAAAGAGAGTTGGAAATCAGTTCGATTTCTGCTAGTGAAGATTGGTTCAAACAATCTCAGACTGCGAGTACAGTAATGTTTATTATTTGTAGAAATATTTTTAACACAGTAATATAGAAAAAAGTTGGAACATTTAAACTACTTAGTAAACATAACGGTCATAACGAACAAAGTGTTCTCTCAACATAGGAGTCCTTGACTGTAGGTATGATCAGCGCTTAATGAATACGATATGCACTTCGAAACGAGTTATTCTATAATCTTAAGGTAATCATCATTATATTTACAGCCCTTCACAAGTCCACTGCTGAACATAGGCCTCCCCTAAGAGATGCCACAAAGCACGATTCTGAGCCACATGCGTACATCGACTTCTGGCATGTCACACCAGGTCGTCACTCCATCTAGTGGAAGGATGCTCTACACTTCTTCTATAGGCACGAGGCTGCCACTTGACAACATTTCTCCCCATCGATTGTCGGTTCTTCGAGCTATATGCCTGGCCTATTGAAACCCCTGTTTACTAATTCGTAAAGCTTTGTCGGTTAAGCTGCTCATTTATAAGTCCTTCACGCTACCGAGTTGAATCCAAAGATTGAGCTCGCGGTCGAGGGTAATACCAGACTGAAATTAAAATGTACTCTTATCGTACCCGATTTCTTCACTTTTCTCCATCAGCCCGTAAATGTCTACTGATGTACATGGGCCCTCTTATTTGCTCTTATCGCTACGTTTGGTAGACGGATTGACGACCGCAGTACCAGACACCTGACTTGATGCTGATCCCAGTCACCGGTCTAAGAACTTAACGTCTAGTAAAAAGGAAATGCCATCAAAAACATAACTTGTTAATAACCCAAGTCTCGCAACTTAGTTCTTATACCGTGAAAAGTAGTGAGATCATTTGTAATACCAAGTCGGTAAACCAAGACCATAAACATGTTAAAAACCTTTAATGTTTTAAAAAACTAGATTGACTTGGCCATCGCATGAAAACACAATGTACGAGTATCTCACAAGTAACACATATTACATTAGGTTAGATTGTTTCGTGCGATTGCCAAGTCAATCTATTTATTTAAAACATAAAAGATTTTTAACATATTTATGGTCATTATAAGATGTTATTAGGTTAGCTAATTACGTAATAACTTGAAACAGAAGGACCCTTAAGTAGGGACTGAATAAATTAAGCGACTTGGTATTACGTAGATCTCACTACTTTTTACGGTAGAAGAACTGAGTTGCGAGACTTGAGTTTTTTTAGAAGTTATGTTTTTGATGGCATCTCATTTCTTTTTGTAGATAATCTTACTTTTTGTCCTTTTCGGTACCATGTACTTCTTGAATACTAACAACGTACCTATTTATCTACATCTATTATACATATACTGTTACACTGATTCATTCACTGCAAATGTAACCTTGTAAATCCTATATATTCATATGGGATTACAAAGTTATTTATGCAGTTGGTGTATCTAGAAAACTGGACCGAAATTGAAAAATATTTTAGTTTTTCCTTAATTTATACACTAAACACTAACTGTATTTTAAATTTCAAGCTTCTATATTTACCACAAGTGCCTTAGAATTTTGATGATCAGTCAGTCAGTGAGTGACAAAATTAAGAAATTTTGACTAGTTATAATTTTTAAACTACTGGTTCAAATTGAGTGAAATTTGAAATATACCATACTTATACAATGCCTGCTTGTTGACTGTAAATTCAGGCTTCTAGTTTTATCCTGAACGAAGTTATAGGTGGGTCGAAAATGTCCTGAACTGCTTCGAGAAAAGTATGGTACGGCCATGCCGCTTTTTTGCTCGACTTAGCGGGGGCACTTCCGTGCCCCCAGATAGTTATTCACCGTCTACTGGGAGCTATTAAATCTTTCGAGAATTCCCAAAATCGTCCTCCTACTACAACCACACCTCTTAATACAACCACAGGGTGAAATGGAGCTTATAGATTGTCTTACGCTGGCAGCATATAACTAGATTTCAATTTAGAAATATAAAATCTGGTGAAAATATCCCGTACATAGTACCTGCGATGCAATAATATGTGCAATGTTTATAAAATAATAGATAACGTGTGTGATGGGATACCTTTACCCTAAATATAAGATTTAATGATTTGCAGACAAGTTTCTGACAGCCAACTTATCGCAAAATTTATTGAAAAAAACTTCGAATCCAAATCCCACAGATTAATGATCAGTAAACAGCACTACCTTTGATCTGTGTTCACCAAATCTACATGACTACTATTCTATGAGCAAATGTTTTAAAATAATTCCAGCTAATATAATTTATCAAGTCATTCTGCAAATATCACAAGCCATATAAACTAATGTAACAAACAAACGAGTTACATTCGAGGCACAACAGGCCTATGTTCAGCAGTGGACTTGTGAAAGGCTGTAATGATGATGATGATGATGAAAATATCGCTAGTCCGTGAACGGACACACTATATATATATATATATATATATATATATATATATATATATATATATATATATATATATATATAAGCTTTTAAGGTTGCTTCACCAACGTGCACTGGAGCGTCGCTGCGAACTGATTGCTCCATAAGCCTCTTAGAATGCTTCGTTGGCCTAGTGGTTGTTGTGGCGGTTGCTGTTCATGAGTTGTCGTGTTCGAACCTCGGGCCAGGTCAAAAAATCTGTTATTAAGTTTTTCTATGAAGAAATTCTCGGTAGTAGCCCAGAGTCGTAAATTGGCGGTCTTTCACTCCCGAGACTGGGCAAGCACGTAAAGTCGTCAGTCCTGCGCCTGGTCTTTCTCCAGTCGTGTTGGGCTACCGTCCTATCGGAATATGAGAGTGAGGGAATAGAGTGCACTTGTGTTTGCGCATACACTCGGGCACTATACTCCTGTCCTGCACAGATGGCTGGTCTCAGCTAAGACTAGCCGCGATGACCGAAATTCGGTCTGGAGGACATTATTATTATTACATTTTTTATCCTCTTAGAAATGAGAGGAGGCCTGCGACCAGTTGTAGAAGGCAAATAGGCCGTAACTTAACTTTTACTTTTCGTTAAAACCCTAACACTTAAGTGGTGTGATGGCTGCGCTTACGCTGCCACCGTAGGGCATACGCTCAACTTATTTAAAGCTAGAAACTGGGTACCTGATCATCTTTCAATTGATCTATCTAATTGAAGAATCCATTTGATCTGCTCAGGGTCATGATTATAAGATCATATCGATCCACCTAGATAAAGAATCCATTCCTCCTACTTAGAATAGTCGTAATGCAGATAATTTTAAAAATTAAAAGCTAAATATACGAGAGAATCAATATTTATCTGCGTAGATCGAACGTAAAATTAAAAAAAAAATTGCTAAAGACTGCATGAATTATTTATTATGTTATCAAAAATCAAAGGGCATTGTCATTTCGTTAAAAATGTTGAAGTTTTAAATTAGCTTCCAACAATGTTTTATCTGTATCCATTAATATAAATACCTCGTGCCGTCAATTTAGTTGATAGCAGTATGGCTGTCCATTAAAACTAAAAAGCATAATCGTTATTATTAATGTCGTGAGTAAGTATAGTTGTCAATGGCTGGACTTTTGATATTATCCACGCCACGTTTCATCAATGAACGTCTAATGTGCTTTCACAGTTTTATAGCAAATAGATGTGTTAAACGAACACAGCATATAAACACCCACCATCATCATCATCATCATTACAGCCCTTCATAAGTCCACTACGAAACATAGGCCTCTCCCAAGGAATGCCACAAAGCACGGTCCTAAGCCACCTGCATCCATCGACTTCCTGCGTGTCTTACCAGGTCGTCACCCCATCTAGAATAGAATAAGTCATTTATTGTGCTAGTTGTAGGTTTAAGAGATTTAACACTATAAAAATAATTAAGTATCACCACAACCTGCCTAGATAAGGCTTACAATATTATTAAAATTATGGAACTTAAAACATCATCTCATTATTCATTAAATCAAATCAAATAACACGGATAATAAAGCATAATGTCATACAATGAATTATTTTAACAGACGTGAATTATAAATAATAATATCAAAAGTACAATGGAATTATACCAGTGTAATCTAAGTCTATGAATGGAATATTAATATATCAAAATACATGTAAGCTTATAACTAAAACGTAGTGATTTGAATACTCTTTGATTAAAACATAATTCAGAAAATATTTCAAATGTCAATTAATTTAAAATGTAAGTTTGTAGCTCAAATAATCTTTTAAGGAATAAAAACATCTTTCAGTCAATAATTCTAATAATTTATTCTTAAATTTTTTTATTTCTAATTCTTTTAATTCTAGTGGGCGTTCGCCCTACACTACGCCTACAGGTACGAGACTGCCACTCGAGAACCTTTTCTCCATCGGAATTTGACAGTTTTCGAGCTATGTGGCCGGTCCATTGCCACTTCAGCTTACTAATCCGTTGGGTTATGTCGGTATCTCTGGTTCTTCTGCGGATATTCTCATTTCTAAGTTTATCACGCAAAGTAACCCCGAGCATAGCATTAAGGTGCTGGGGAGCCATTCTAATCTCGCTCAGACTGACGTTTGGGATATCAACGGAATAGTGTCGGATAAGACTTGCTCTTGGATCGTTACTCGCACTTGGTGTGACTCCAACGATGATGTGTACACCTGCCCATAGAACCTCTCAATCTCACTCGAAATATCAGATTACTCTTTCTGGCAGACCGCTCGATCACTTCTTGGAGTTATGTCTCTTCAGTTACCTGTTTGCTGGCAAATCTGATGAAAATTACAGCTTCATTTACCGTCTAACAGTCACAAGATTAAGAGAGTGGTTGGAGATTTTTTGTGTTCTTCTGCGGCGGGTCTTGGGATTTTGGATTAGAACACGAGGTGGACGACGCGTTGACTTCATCAGACGAGACCTCTCCAACTTAACGTCTAGATTCAGTTGCCTCCAACCATTTGGTAATCGCTGACAGTTTTCACCCTTGCGATCACTGAGACATCAATGAACAGTTGCCGTCTAGTCGTAATAATGAAGTTAATCTTATTTTTGTCGAACCTTCGGGGCACGACCATGTCCACTTTGTGTGGGGCCGTTTCTGGAAGAGTTCATCATAAAAAGTACCTCTTTCTCTATGAAGCCGGCCAGATACTGGCCTTTGATTCCGTTGCCCTATCCTTTCCTTTTATATAAAATTACCGTACCTTCAGCTCACTGTTCATTCTTCTATAAACACCCACATTTATTACCAATTAACCTATAAATACATATGTGTTGCCACCATTGAGGATGAAGGAGTGCCTCGTTTCTAGTATAAAGGTGAAAAGGAACCCAGGCTCGCAAGGTCCTCTTGAGAGGGAACCAGACGTTCGTAAACGTTAAACTAAGAAACAGAAGGGAGGAATCGAGGCTTCTCTCGATCCGGCCTCCTATAACGCCTACGTTAAGTTCGGGAACATAGTATGTGATCTCCGCAACGGAGTAACACACAAGGGCGATAACCTCTTCCTTTTCAGAAAATAGGTTCAGGCGGGGATTACGGGTCTTCCGAAGTCGTCCCGGTCCCAACGCCTTAATTCTTCGATGTGGACTGTATAATTTTGAGGGACGAATTTCTTGGAATAAAACAGCAATTATCTTCAAACCGTTCCGTGAGAGAGAAATCACTTTTCCCTATCACTTCCCTACACTTTTTCTTCTTATTGACTGCTGGTCTTGCACTTTTCCCGAACTAATCCCGAAGGATTCCCGAACGAATTGCAAGAAAACTCGTTTACTGAGCTACCCCAGAGCTATACGCGAAAGTGAGCCGTGCCATTTGTGCGCTTGCGCAACTCAATTACATCAATTTGTACTATCACTCTCTCACGGTTTTCTCAATTATTTTATTTGTATAAAACATACATTTCTGCAATTTACTTATAAAGATAGCACAAAAAAAATATCTATACTACGATATACATTGTATATTCATATCACAAAAAATCTTTTATTTATTTAACAAAATATGCCTATTTTACTCACATGTTCAAAGTTGAAATTTCTTAAATATTAAACATAGAAAGTTAAAACAATGTTTTCCACTTGAAATTATACATATCTTAACTAATACAATAGTTTTATTTACATTTTCTCTATACATTTCACTATTAAAACACTTTTAAATTTCTTATACAAAGCTATCATTATTTCACTTATTCACAGGAATCTTCACATAAAAATAGCACAGAATTCACCTCTTTTATACGTACAATTAATCTGAAATGTTTCACAAGTCATTTTTACATAAATTGCTGAAATTGCAAATATTTAGATTTTCACATATTTGGCCTCCTAAGTACGTAGCTAGCGTGCGTCTATGATCTCACACTATTTGAACAACTAACTTTTGCACGGCTATCGACTATCAGTAAAAATGAAAGTCTAATATCAACAATAATAGGTGATTAAATGCTTTTACACAATTCTCAAACGTTGAAAACTATTTCTAATCAGATTCTTATCAGTTACCATGTCTCTTATCAGATAACATAGACAAAATATTTTATGAATCAATACATTGAAAATAGGCATTTGTTTTCATACAAAACATACTATCAAACTCACATAAGACAATACTTATGCAATCAATTTCCATTAATTCTACTTATGCACAGCGATCATCTCGACCAGGGAACAAATCCTGGTCCTAACTTTATTTTAATATTTCTTTAAATTAACATCATTGGAAAGATGATTTCAACCGGGGAACAAATCCGGTAACATAATTTATATCTTACAAATTCCCTATATGAATTTGTTAAAAGATATTACTAAGAAAACGATAAACTATTCCGGCCTGGGAGTCGAACCCAAGACCTTCATATCATTAATTCGATATTTCTTTAAGATTCCACTAAGCATTTTCTTATTAGAATATTGTTGCTCGATAATTTGCTTTTTAGAAGCTATTCGTAATCGGTTAACTAATAAATTGAAATATTCTTATAGGCGCGTCGCCAACAATCTCCCCCCCCCCCCCCCGTGCATCAGCACCATCATTTGGGAGGCGTCGCGGGTACCAGGACTATTATTCTGGATGTAGGTCTCCTCAAGATACCTGTGCTAGTAATGACGTCAACCACTCTGGTGTGACCGTCTGGTCCCGGTAGCGTCCTACTAATCTTGCCTTTCGGCCACGTATTTCGTGGCAACGAATGGTCTATTATCAAGACAATATCACCTTCTTTAGGTTCCATGAACTTTCCGTTATTACCTGCTCGAGGTATTAAAGTAGGCATGTATTCTTTTAGCCATCTTGTCCAAAAATGGTCGGCTAACCTCTGTGCAGATTTCCAATTGAGTTGACCCGTCAGATGTTGCTCTAAAAATAATCCGGGTGGTCGATCACCACATGAACGTCCCAGAAGAAAATGATTGGGTGTCAAACCCTCTTCAGGACTATCCATACTGAATGTTACCAGAGGTCTGGAATTTACAGTATGCTCTGCTTCTAAAAGCAACGTATGCAGAACCTCCTCTCGCGGCCTCTTTTCTTTGAGCGTAGCGGTCAACGCAATTTTAATCAATCTTACTAACCTCTCCCAGGCGCCACCCATGTGCGGTGCTCCCGGAGGTATAATTTTCCATTTAATATATTTTTTAAATGACTCATTCTTCATGCCCTCAAAGCATTCTTCGCATGCTTGCAATAATTCTTTATTCGCAGCTTTGAAATTTGTCCCGTTATCGCTGTATATAACGGCTGGTTTTCCTCTTCTGGCGATAAATCGCCTCAATGCTATTATCATTGGCTGCTAATTCCAGATGTACTGCTCTGGTGGTCAGACACGTGAATAAAACACCCCAACGTTTTTCGTGTCGCCTTCCTATAGTCACACTCATAGGTCCGAAATAATCCACGGCTGAGCATGTAAAAGGTGGTTCATTGTGAGCTATTCTCTCCAGAGGAATATTTCCTTGTGGCACGTTCTGCGGTTTTGATCTGTATGTCCTGCACCACTGACAATGATGTGACACACTTCGTACTACATTATGAAAGTTCAAGACATAAAATTTTTGGTTCACCTCATTCATCACCGTCTGGTGATTGGCATGTCCAAAATGATGATGAACTTCTCTAATCATCATTTTAACGATTTCGTGTTTACCGTCTAATAGGACAGGTTTTCTACTTTCCTCAGTCAAATTAGACTTAAAAGGTAAACGCCCATTTAAACGGAGTAAGTTATCTTCTCCTATTTCCATAGATAATTTTTTTAAGCGTGAACTTCTTTCAACGCTTTTGCCTGCTTTCAAGCATTTTATTTCCGAATGAAAACACTCGTCTTGAACGAAAATCCAAATTAATAACTCAGCTTTTTTCAAGAGCGCTATGTCCAACGCGCCATTGGGTCCTTTAACCGACTTTGCTAAAATATCGTTGGAACACATAACCGACTTTTCGGCTGCGTTGTCGGGTCCTTTAACCGACTTTCTTAAACTCTTTAATTTTTCTACCGCTTGTAAGGTACGTGTAGTTGCCCCAAGGAATTTCTTAAAGCTGCTAAATCGTCCGTAGTCGGGTAGACTTAACGGTTCTTGCTTTCTCAGCGCATTTACGCCTTTTGGCGATTTTTCTTCACCTGTTTCTAAGCTATTTTTATCGAGTTTCCTTTCGGTATTAAACAGGCGACTTTCAACCTACGCTCAATTCGACGGCATGCACTCATAATCTGTGCGCCACAACAAAGCAGTCTCGTACCTATTATTAGGTATACGACGTACCGTTTTGCTCAAAATATTTAAAGCTCGTTCTTCTGGGTCGTTCGCGGGCTTTCTCGCAGACACTCCCAGAGATTCCAAACTAAAATAATCCTTGATTAACTTATCCATGTCCTCCTCCTTCTTGGTGGAAATGTGGTTAACAATCTTGATTGGTTTGATGCCATCCGATATGTGACCATGTAAAACCCATCCAAGTTTGGTGAGCGATGCTACAGGTAGGTTCTTACCTCCTGAAATTAATTCACGAGTAACTATGAGATGCCAATTGTCCTGGCCAATTAATATGGTAGGTCTGGACCTCTCATAAATCAACTCGTCCTTAATCGGTGTCAAATGAGAACACCGTTGCAATAATTCTCGGCTCACTGACTGCGGAGAAAGGTTAAGTGACTTAATTGTTTGTACACTTATCTCCTCTAAGTCGTTCGAGTAAATGCCTTTTATCTAAATATATATATATATATATATATATATATATATATATATATATATATATATATATATATATATATAAAAATCATGAGTGCAATTAGTTTAATTTAAATTTTCGTGTTTTTAAAAAATACTAAAAAAAGGGCTCGAAAAAATAGATTTTCTCAAAAAAGAAAGGAACTTGAAAACAAAATTTAAAAAAAGTCGGTCGGCCGGTCTGGGCTCGAACCATGGTATTACTATTTTGTGACTGCCCAATATACCAATTAAGCTATTTGTAATCTTTAATAAACTGTCAAAATTTACCTTCTTATTCTAACGATATTGTATCAGTTTTTCATTGCCTAAAAACACGGACAAAAAGACATTTTCTAAAAATAAGTCCTAGCTAGATCGATTTATCGCCCCCAAAACTCCCTGCACACAAAATTTTATGAAAATCGTTGGAGCCGTTTCCGAGATTCCGATTATATATTTATATATATATTCAAGAATTGCTCGTTTAAAGGTATAGGATTACGTTCACGCCAAACATAACTAAAATACCAAGACAAGTGCATGACATCTGACTAAATCAAATACAATGTCAGAGGTCTATGTCTAACAGTGAACTTTTCTGTGCTCGTGTGAATTTGCCCCCTCTTAGATAAAAATATTATTTAAGATATAATAGGGTATCATACCATACCATACCATAAACTCTCACGCCTGTCACCCAGAGGGGTAGGCAGAGACTACGGACTTCCATTTGGCACGATCCTGACATACCTCTTTCGCCTCCTTTACATCCATATATCTACGCATACATGCTCGTCGGTTAAGGGTACTTCTAACGTGGCCCATTTTCAAAATATCGCCAATTTGGTCGATAAACTTTTTTCTAGGGCGTCCCTTCTCGACTCGGCCGTTCACATCTGCCATATAAATTTTCTTTGTCACTCTTTCCTCATTCATTCTTTCTACGTGACCAAACCACCGAAGCATTCCTTTCTTAATCCTGGTCACAACATCATCTTGCATACCACATTTATCTCTTATCACGCAATTTCTCACCCTGTCATTCAGATTCAACCCTAGCATATTCCTTAAAGACCGCATTTCTACAGCATTTATTCTACTTTCGTGCTTCTTCTGCCACACCCAGCTTTCACTACCATACATTAAAGTAGGGACTAACACAGCATTATGAATTACCATACGTGCCTGTTTTGACACATTCCTGTTCTTCATAATAGAGTGTAGTGCCCCATTCACTCTATTCCCTGCATTTACTCGTCATTCTATATCCCTATCATATCTACCATCCCTGCTAAATACACATCCCAAATACACAAACTCATCCACTTGCTCAATTAACTCTCCTTCTATTCTTATTTCACATACCGTTTTGCTTTCTTCTCTTTCAAAAATCATCACTTTCGTCTTACTTGCGTTCATTTTCATTCCCCTTTCTTTTAATTCCCAGTTCATTAATGTAACCATCATTTGCAACTCGCCGCCGATGACGCAAATATGACTTGATCATCGGCATACAAAAGGCATTTGACGGTTAACTCACCCATTCTTAACCCACATTCTTCATCTTTCAAAGTTTGCGAACACCGGTCAATAAATAGGTTCAACAGCCAAGGGGAAGCTACACAGCCCTGTCTGACACCTTTTTGGATGCCAAACCAGTCCGAGTAGACCCCATTGATCCTGACACAAGCACTAGAGTCCCTATAAAGAGACCTTAATGCCTGTATCAAACCAGCGCTCAACCCATATGAGTGCAGTGTTTGCCATAACACATTCCTGTCCACTCTGTCATAAGCCTTTTCCAAGTCCATGAACGCACAAAAAACTTTCTGGTTTTTGGCCAAAAACTTCTCCGCAATCATGCGCATGGAAAAGACTTGATCTGTGCACCCCATTCCCTTTCTAAAACCCGCTTGCACATCCCAAATTTTTCCATCAGTTTCTTTCATAACTCTTTCAATTAACACCTTAGCATACAGTTTACCCACAATACTAAGCAAGCTGATACCACGGTAGTTTTTGCAGTCCTGCTGTGACCCTTTTCCTTTATATATTGGTACTATAACTGCTTTACACCAGTCATCCGGTACCCGTTTTAATTCCCAACATAAATTAAACAAGGTGTACAGCAGGCCTGCCACCACTCCCTCTCCAGCCCGTAGCATCTCGAGTGATACTGTATCATATCCAGCTGCCTTACCTGCTTTCATGCTTAACATACCAGATTTTAATAAACGGAAATAAGTAAAAATAATGCGGATTTTCAGACGGACCTTCCTACTTGATTTAAGCTCAAATTTTTGATAGAATATATATACATGGGTAGTGGAGGACAAAGGCGGAATGCCTCATTTCCAATAATAAGGTTTTCGGTTTAGTTACACTCACCATACGAAACGTATTAAGCTGCTATTTTACGTTGTGATAACGTAGTCCATCTACGGTCAAGTCGCATGGCCGCATGTCGCATGGCTCTACCACGTATAAAAATCTATTAAAATGGCTACTTACATTGGCATCTTGTTTTTTTTTTTTTTTTTTTACTAAAACAACGGAAACACAACGATGCGCAGTTTCTTCAACATTAAGCAAATCTCTCGTCTGATTGTATTTGTTCATAACTATTATTATTTATTAATATTGAAGTAACTTGTTTCTTGTCGCTCAGGGAGATATTATATTTGTCTGTCTGCTTGCCTCTCCGGGCTAATCTTCTGAATCAGTGTCCGTGATATTATTATAGTTTTTCACATCTTACCCATTATTTAATGTCTTATTTTAGTACGAGCTCTGACAGGAATAACATCAAATAAATTTTATTTCAATATATATATATATATATATATATATATATATATATATATATATATATATATATATATATATATTACGATGGCAATGATGTTTTGTTTTTGTGCCATTATTTTGTGCAATAAATTAAAAAAATACTCAGCATGCTCTTAGTTACTACTCACCCATACCAGAACGCAAAAGTACGAACACACACTCATAATATGTTCATCTCCTATTTTCATATTTTCTGCTGAATTCTATTTACAGTATTATCAAACGATCACTACAAAACTCCCTTTGCCAGACAACTCTATAAAAAGAAAAATGAAAGTCAGTTCTATATAATGCACGACTTTTGTCGTGTAATAAAATGCTTTTAGATTCGAATGGTATACGCGCGGTGGGCTTGCAATGGAAAGCAATGCCTTTTCAAAAATATGCCAGTAGGTGTATATTATCGTTTGTTTTTAATTTTGGCTTAGATGGGTAAACATAGTGTATGGAATAATAATCTGAAAAACTGGGAAAATCGGTTGATTTAGACTTAGTTTCCCATGGCCATAGGTGCTGGAAAGCAACCGAAACTGAATTAAAAATCATATAAACTAAACGCGATAAAATCCGTAAAGGTAGTTTTAATCAAACAAATACTTGTTCTGTGTGAAATGTGAATTCGCGGTCTAAAGTACCTCAACTGACTGCGAAACCACTGCGCCATGTAGTCGTCAAAAGTTAAACTGATTGAGAGAATTTACGGTTTTTACACAACTGGCGAGCTAGCTTGTTTGAACTGTTGAAGCTAATAATTGAGATATCTCTGACGACAAATGTACATACCATCAAGCATTATTGAACCAATGCGAGAAAATAAGCTTTGCGTGCGTAGAGTTGCCGGAAGGAAAAATTTGAAAGAACTGACAAATAACCTGATTTACATAGAAAAATCCTGACATCTCGTTGCAAAAGTAATCAACAAGCGTGAAGAAAACTAATTTAATTGTTTTGTGCACTCTCAATCTCCATCGCTGATTCCACCACTCTTACGCAAAAAATCTACTGTATTTTATTGAAAAATCGAAAAAGCTTGGCATTCCCAAAATCCGACCGCAATCCTGACAAGAGCCCAAAAGTGCTCACATGTGAGGACAAATCCTTTAAGCGACAGTAGCCTTATGGCAGGGCACGTACCGCGAACTCAAAAAGGTTGTGGGTTCGTACCCGCTATTCGACTACTGGCATGAACCACTCGTAACACAAGCAATTTAAGCTTTCCACGGGTAGTTAAGGGGAATATTAGTAATGTTTATAGCATTGTTAATATTCTTTAAAAAAATCCTGACATATTATGGTATTTCTATGCGCGCGGCAACCAAAGAGAGGGTAAGTAAGAGTGACAATGATCACACACTCCACATGATAATGTATGGATGTTGTGGCCCATCGAATTGATAAATAATATATATGTGAAAATAATATAATACATAGACGTGTGTCATCGTGTCACCCTAAAGATCTAAGATGGAATGTATACCAGTAAAAGGTATTCTCTGTTCTAGCACTATTCCCGGCTATTAGCGCTCGTATTCTGTGAGAGCCTTCTCCTTTCCTGGTCGAACCGAATGCAAATTTATAGTTCATAGCTCTAGAATAATAGATAATACGGAATATCTACGTAATATAGCCCTTATCTTAACGAAGAGTTTTAGCTCTGTGTTGAGCTGATGTGTTTGCTAATCAAATAAAATTCAATAGGTTTACCACGCTACGATTTTTGTCTGAGTACAGAGCCATTAGAGAGCCGTGGTAGCTCAGTGGTTAACGCTCGCTGTAAATATAATAGATCGCGAGTAACCCGGGTTCGATCCCCGCCGGCACCAATGAAATTGTTAATTGCAATTTTAAGTGCTGATTTACCACGTGCTCGGCGGTGAAGGAAAACATCGTGAGGAAACCTGCATGTCTAAGGAATATGAAAAAAAAATATTTTCGAAGACATGTGAAGTTCGTCAACAAGCATTTGGGCAGCGCGGCGGACACTTCCTTGCCCTAAACTCTCTCAGAAATGAGGGAAGGCCTGAGCCCAGCAGTGGGACGTATATAGGCTGTAACTTTACTTTTACTTTTTTTTTTACAGAGCCAGAACACAAAACCTATACAAATAAATACAAATGTGTACTCATAAGACAGGGCGACGTTATATCCCTGAAAATTTTCACTGCTGCATTCGAAGATGTTTTCAAGTTTCTGGGTTGGACATAATACGGTATTAACATCAATGGCGCATAGCTTATTTTTGATTTACCAACGACATAGTCATTATAACAGCGTCCCTGGGGGACCTAAGCACTATGCTCATCGACCTCAGTAGTGTTTCCTGACGGGTAGAATCTTTTATCATCATTTTTGCAAACCGAGAGCAAGAGGTACAATTAACTGTTTCATATTATAATGAACATTTCTCAGGAGTCTATATTTTATGGACGCTTATTTATTCTGGTTAGTTGTGATTTGTAAGTGTATTTGTATTGTACAAAATATTTCTGGGATGGTTCTTTTAGCTGATGATACTATAATTCTAAGTTTAAAGAAACGACTTCTCATTGCAATAGCTCCAGTTGGAAGCATATATTTGACAAACTAACATTGAAATTGAGTTCTTCCATCTTCGCTTTATCGGATTAGATAGCTGAATAACTGTTATTCAGTACTTGCGAGCCCTCTAGGCATAAAACGTATTGTTCCCTGAAATAAACAAAAATAGTCCGAAAAATTTAATTAACGTAATAAATATATATATATATATATATATATATATATATATATATATATATATATATATATATATATATATATATATATATATATATATATAATAGCTGAACTCGGAAGAGGTCCTGCCAATTAATATCACAGGTTTTTTTCTCGGATTGGTTTAACTGTCGCGCTTCATTAAATAATATTCATAAATTTTATATTTGGTTTGTTTCAAAAATTTTTTACCTCTTTTTTTACCTTACTTCATAAATCTCCTCAATTGAAAAGTACATAATATAATGTCCTCCAGACCGAACTTCTTTCACGGCGGCCTGCCTCAACGGAGGCTAGCCATCGGCCCAGGACAGGATTATAGTGTCCAAGTGTATGCGCAAACACAGATGCACTCTCTATTCCCTCACTCTCATAATCCAGTGGGGCGGTAACCCGACACGACCGGAGAAAGATCAGGCGTAGGACCAACGGCACCTGCTTTCCGAGGCACAGGGGTGAGATACCACCAACTTCCTGACTCCGGGCTACTGAGAATTTCTTAATGGAAAAACTCAATAACTAATTTTGTTGGCTTGACCCGGGATTCGAACCCAGGACCTCATGATCAGCAGTCGCACTACTACAACCAGACCAACGAGGCGGTCAAAGTCAAAATACATATAAATACCAATTTTAATGGTGATCTCAAATGGATTTTGATATAAACGATTTCATATAAACAAACATCCTCTTTTATATGTATAGATTAATTAATTAATTACTGAAACAAAAAAACTTTCAAACGTTAGGTACTTACTAGCTTTCAAAGGCTTCGTCTTTCAAGTGTAAACTTGAAATGTCTTCGCTTCAAGTAAACAAACTTTGCGCTTAGTTAAAGATTGCGATGCACAGCTTCTTTAAACTTAAACTAAGCAAACTTCTCTTAAAGTTAAATTGTTACTATATTACTAACGCGTGGGTGTTAAAAGCTATTTCAGACCGTAAACATAGAAGCAACTTATAAAATGAGTCGGAAATTGCAAAATAAACTCTATCTAGGAAACGAAATTAATTACTATATACATGAGTGGGTGTAAAATATAAGGATTAATATAAGACCCCGAAAATTTATGCCTAGTGTAAAGAGTTGGTCATACTTAAACATTATCTATCGGAAGCCATGAAATATTTCTGGCATCTCACAAAGCCATGACTGTACGACACCGATGTGACAAACAGAGGAGGTGAAGAATTAACGTCACAACAGCATGTGAATTTTGAACCTAACGATAAACTAATTATATAAAAAATTTCCAATACAAGGTTATCAACACCTATCTGCTAAAAATGTTGAAAACTGCATAATGCATTTTAAACTATAATTTTAAAAATATAATAACAGACGTATGAAAATAAATCAGGCAGGCGTTGTAAGCGTGAAAACTAGATTACCATTTTATAATTCATTCTCCTATGACATATAGTTTTCTCCCGGAAAATAAGAAATTGTTAAAAGACAAAATTATAAAACATTTTCCCTAGAATATTGTACAGTCTTCCTGTACGGAAAGAAAACTTTTAAAACTCTGTTGGAAGTTGTAAAAATGTAATTAAAATATTTTAAATGCTCGAATTTTCTTATCTATCCAAACCACATTTTATTTCAATAACGAAATATTTATTTACAGGTTATCATAGTATACAGGATTACCGTTACAGTTCATTAAAGTCGACTGCCGAACATAGGCCGCCCTCATATATTGCCTCATAGGGGTAGGGGGTGATATTTGCCATAGTTGCCACGCTTGGCAAGCGGGTTGGCAACCTCAGTTTTTATCGTTATTAGGAAGACGCTGCTGCCAATTTCCTCATTTGTTTCCCTCTGTCGGCTCTTACGCCACCCACGGGATGCTATGGGGTAGTAAATATTCCTACACCATCACTACTCGGGCTACGGTATATAAAATGATATTTCTTCACATTCATGCGTCGTTAAACCCTGAAATATTTTCATAATTAATGAATTATTCTCAATCATCTGTCCAAAAATGTATTTCACACGTCTAATCTAGAAATTAACTAAAGAGATACGGTACCAACACTTTTATTCTATGCACACTGATCTGATAAATAAATAAAAATATCGTAAAGAATCAACTAATTTAAATTTAAATTCGCAATATTACGGTTTAATCAACAAAGGGTAATCACGGAAAGTTAACGTTGATGTATCAGCTGCCGCAGCTCGCAGGATTGATGAGACTCTTAATTGATTACTTTGTTATATTGAATACAAGCTGTACCCACGACAACGTTCGCTTGGAATTTCATAAAGTAGTATCGTCAATTATTTGTATAACAGACCATATAAAAAGTTAAAGGTGTGGTTGCTAAGACTATTCCTTTATATTTTAATGTAAGACAGAAAACAAAATAAAAAAGACGTGTAGCACTCGGGGACTGCCGCGGTAAAGCTATTGCATAGCATTTTTATCAACTTATGCAATTATAATTAATTATTTATTTTATTTATGCAGTTAAGTCTTTGATATTAAATCAAGTTACACTTTTTGAGCGTGGTGACCGATAAGAAAAAAATTTTTTTTTCTCTTATTGTATAAATGAGAAGTTAATATTGTTTAAAATATTTTTAATATCTTACAATACATGTAGGTTATTCAGAAATTTTTATCATTCAGTTAGCAGCTAGTGTCCACGCATACGACTAGTCGCATGCACACAAACACCGTGCCGAAGTCTGCCGAGTGCCGAAGTCTGCCGAACTGAAACGACGTTAGACGATGCACGGCTTTCAACGCCACATCTCCGTGCCCGTCGGAGTTAACCGATAATCTGACGTCATACGACGTAATTCAAATAACTGCAAAACCAAACATAATATCTTAATTTAACAAAAATAGCCTTCCACAAAAATGAATCTAGTTAAGTATAGAGTAATTTTGTACAGATTAGGTAAATAGTTCGGACTCTTTCTTAAGATAGTGATCATAAAAAGTAAACTCGCAGTGAGAGCACAAAAACTCAACACGATCAAGTAAATAAATTATATTTTCGGAGTTATTCATGTCAGCAACAATATGCCACGGTCTATTGTAGAAATGAACAACCTAATGGCAGTCATTGCAGTAAAACCTTATATTAAAATGAGTTTCTTCCCAAGGTCATATTAGGTTATTAGTCACAATATAAGAAAATGAACTTCTATTAAACCTGTCAATATCTACAATTAGTACTTATTTACAATAGTAAAATAAATGATAATATAGTCAATCTGTAATGTATCACGGCTGGGGAATCCTAGATATTTTTTCGTACTTAGTAAACGAATAACTAGTTGATAAATTAATCATGATATATATCTTTTTTTTTCGCCGGAGACTAAAATGATATTGCTTTTTTCGTAACTGCAGATTCTGTGGATTTATTTCATTATTTTGAACTATATACGTGGTAGAGCCATGCTGCAGTTATATTAGTAGTTTAGTTGTAGCACGAATGGGTCGGCTCGACCGGGGAAGGACCACGCTCTCACAGAATACCAGCGTGAAATAGTAGCTTAATGCTGCTGTATTTCGTAGTGGTGAGTGTAGAGAACCGGAGACCCTTTTTACTGGAAACGAGGCATTCCATCTTAGTCCTCACGGGTGACAACGCATCTGCATTTTGATTTGTAATCGGGGATAGATGTGGATGTCTATGGGCCGCAGCAACCACTTGCCATCAGGTGGACTGTGTGCTCGTTTGTCACCCGATCCTATAAAAAAAAAAAAAAAAAAAAAAAAAAAAATACGAAACTTAAGTGACTAAAATTAAATCTAATCTGAACCGGAATCATAAAAACTGTATTATTCGGGCTAAACGAATCTAATAAAGATCTGTTATTTTTGTCTTCTGCGAAAAAAACAGACTATAGGAATCTATCGAATACCTACATAAACAAAAAACAAAAAAATATCACCTATAAATAAAATATTACGAAGCGGAATAACTAATAAGAGTGGCAACGTCGCACTATACAAAGGAATTGCGTTAAGACGATGTCGTTGAGAGTAGTGGTAGCTCACATGGTTAGCGCTCGTTATAGGTATCATAGTACGGGAGCAACCCGGGTTCGATCCCCACTGGCACCAATGAAATTGTTGCGTGCTGATTTAGCTATCAGTTGGAAAGTCTGTTTTTCTGGGCCGTTTTGTTTTGTTACACTGACATCTCGCAAGTCACCTAGGGACCTAGGAGGTTGTCGGTTGCTTATTTTTTATTTTTCTTTAAAATTTTCGTCGGTAAAATAACATATTTATAAAAGTAAAAAAAAGTAAAGTTACAGCCTATATACGTCCCACTGCTGGGCACAGGCCTCCTCTAATTTCTGAGAAGGTTTTAAGGCAAGGAAATGTCCGCCACGCTGCCTCAATGCGTGTTGACGAACTTCACATTTCTTCGAAATATATATTTTTTAATTTCTCAGACATGCGCTACCAGCATGCGACGACGCGGCCCGCGCCTTGCCACCACTTGCGTTTGCCGCGCTTTGTCTCGTCACAGAGTGGTGAAATCACAGTAATATAGGTATTTTTTAAACAGCACCTGTCTAATATTATGAAATATGTAGATAAAACTTAAAACTTACCTTGATAAATGTATACCCTTTTGTTTGTAATATTTTTTTAGACCTCTTTTCAATCGTTTCTGCTTATTCCCCATGTTTTACAAACTAAACTTAAACATTAATACCTACTAAACCTACCTACTCCACTATTCACAAAATTAAATTTTTGCAGTAATATTTTACGATTTTATTTCGTAGTGCTGAGCTCTCGCAACGCGGCGTACGTCCACCTAGCAACACGATGCGCCCCGCACTGAATTCGTGGACGAATGCGGGGATGATATAGACGCAGTATTTAATCGGGACGCATTTTAATTTATTATCATAAAAATAATACATATTTCTAAAAAGTAACCAAACCAAATTATTTTATTTTGTATTGCAAAGCAGTAGATATTTTTTTTAAATTCCTTTGATAAACAATGAAGGAGGAAAGTGGTTTCATCTCAACGATTTGGAGGTGATTTGGGTATTTTTTTATTTATTATGTGACACCGATAGAAAAATTATGGCTAAATCAAATTACGTATCAGATCATGTAGATTACTAGCTATTTTTTTCATATGTAATTTCTCTGTAAGTGTCGATGAAAAGTTGGTTCATCTGCACGCTTTTTTCAAGCTTTTTGCGAGAGAGCAGCCTTAATAATAAATGCACTTTGTTCATTCATATTCAAAATTTCAAAACTCTTCGACAAAGACAACAGAGACTGAGGAAAAGAAATGACGTTAGACCATCGTTAGACAATGCACGGCCTTCAAGCCACACCTCCGTGTCCGTCGGAGAGCGTGAGGTTTTTTTCGTTACGAAATTTCTGGATTTTCCCGCACTCAAGGCCCGCGATAGAAGCTATGCAATAGCTTAATAATCAGCGTGCTCCAATTCATCTTGGCAAACTTCACATGAAATCCTCTAGTTTAAAATAACTATTAACGCCGATCAAAAACTTTAATTAAAAATTATTTCATTAGTGCCACCGGGGATCGAATTCAGTTTGATACATGGGTTACCTAGGCTTGTTTAGATATTAATTATGATTAACTTTGATAAAGTCAGAAGTTTTTTTTATTAATTTAATCAACTTTAGACAAGGAAATGAACAAAGAATAGAAAATTTTTCTATCGTATAATTCTGAAGAGCCGAGCTAGTAATCCGTCACCTAATAATATCTAAAGCTCTTTTCAAATCCATGCAACTCGAGCTAGAGACACGTAAGTTAGAAGTTTTACCGGAAAACGTCAAATAATAGGTTCCTATATTTAAAACTTTTTAATTTCTTATTATTTAAGTTAATAACTCTTTATAACTGGTGATTATGTAAAGAATGATCATTATGATAAATATAGCGGAGTCCGCAAGATATTTATAGTACTTATCTTGACCTCTTCTTACGCCACACACAAGACGATACAGAGCAATGGATTTTCTTATTCTACTATCACATAGTTATGTCATGATACTACATTATTTTTATCTAATTCAAATTTAATGTTAACAATTATACATTGTTCGTTCATGTTTTTTTATAGCATAATGATGACAATCAAGCATGCAGTCCACCTGATGGTAAGTGGATGCTGTGGCCCATAGACATCTACATATATCTTCGATTTAGTATCAAAATTCAAATGCTTTATCACCCCTGAGGACTAATATAGAATGCCTCACTTTCAGTAAAAAAAAGAGTCTCCGGTTCTCTACTCTCACCGTACGAAACACAGCAGCATTAATCTTCTATTTTACGATGGTATTCTGCGAGAGCGCGGTCCATCCCCGGTCAAGCTGACCCATCCATGTTACAACTATAATATAGCTGCAGCATGTCTCTACCACATATAATATATCTGTTATAATAGATAATCCTGTAATTAACACAACAATCTATTATAGCTGATTCTAATTTGCACATGCGCAGGTTAATTAAGGCAAAAATTGTTATTCTCGAATTACTTTTCAGCCCTCTGTTTACATTTTCAAGTCCATTCACGTAATGTAATTCAATGAAGCTGATTTTTCATTTTTTCATTTTCCATACGCCTACAATCATTTTCATTTGTAATGAAGTAGTGCACAATAACCTCTATAAGGATTGTTGAACATTTATTTTAGTGAATATTCTAGATTATATTGTTTAATTAAAATAATTATTTTTAATATTAACTATTTCACTGTCCCTTGAGTTAAATATGAACATTTCGGTTGTTTAACTATTATCTTATTCGCGTAAAGGGAAGTTGTTAATATTTCGTAAAGATAAAATAATTGAAGTTCAGAAAATTCTATCTTTCTTTTCAAAAAAAATCTACCAAACCATACAGATTTCCAGTAACTATTCATGTTTTTTTAGCATACACCTCCAGACGTCAGATATACTTAAAATTGCTTTTAGTTTCTATGCTTTTAAAATATTGCATATTTTTCGATTCCCAGCTAAAACCAAAATTTGTGCCAAATATAAATTTTTGTAAATTGTTAATACATATTACAAAGTGCTCGGCGGTGAAATAAAACATCATGAGCAAACCTGCATGTCTGATAAATAAGAAAAAATATTTTTCAGAAAGTCATTATTTAGACTGATGAGTTTACTTTCCGATAACCAATTCGGTTTTCGTCAGGCAAAGTCAACTTTTGATGCAGTTCACGCGCTGACTAACTTTGTTTGTTGTTGTTTTGTTGTTACCAATTTGGATAAACATAACAAATGTTTAGCCGTTTTCCTAGACACGGCAAAGGCGTTTGATACGGTATCGATTCCTTATCTGCTAAATAAGATTAAGTCTATTGGTATTAGAGGTAATCAGTTGAATCTTTTTAAGAGTTACCTTGCAAATCGAGTTCAAGCCACAACAGTTGGAGAATATATTAGCACACATGAACCTATTTCTTATAAAGTACCACAGTACAGCGTTCTTGGACCAAATCTGTTCCTGATTTATATTTATGAACTAAGTTCATTTAAACATTTAAATGGTAATCTGATCTCTTATGCTGATGACGCAGTTCTATTAATTTCAGCCAATTCCTGGTAGAAGGTTTTTGATGTTGCGCAGGATGCTTTTGACAATATCTTTAGATGGCTGGGTAACAATCTTTTGACACTAAATCCCAATAAAACAAAATACATTCCTTTTCCTATTCAAAAGTCGAAAGGACTTGGAGATAAATTGGAACTTGTGACTCACAGTTGCAATTTCGTAGACAAACATAAATGTTGCTGTCCTAAATTAGAGCGTACTAATGAAACTAAATACTTAAGGGTAATGTTAGATTGTCACTTAAATTTTAAAACGCATATTGAATTGCCAAGCAATAGAGTAAGGAAATTAATAATAATCTTTAAAACACTCAGATATACTCCAGAATACAAACATATGAAGCAAATTTACTTTGCATACTGACAATCACCGATATCGTACTGCATTACTTCTTGGGGAGGAGTGCCAACTTCTACAATTAAGTGCTTAGAAATTACCCAGCGTGCAGTACTCAAAGTAAGCACTTTTCGACATTTCTTTTTCCCGACCAAACTCCTGATTGATAATTGTGAAGTCCTTACCGTTAGATAACTGTTTATTTTAGGCATAATCTTGAAACAACACGGTAAACTGATTTTTGATCCTCATAAATTTATCAACTGCGGAACAGTCAGACCTTGCGAACTAAATCAGTTTCGTACCTCATTTTTTCGGAGATTTGACTGTTCTTTGGGGCCTATTGTGTATAATAAAGTTAATAAAATTATTCTAGTTTACTTCCTACATATAAAGCAATGTAGAAAGAAAATAACAGCTTGGTTATTGACTCTAGAATATGATGAAACGGATGATTTTTTGATGGTGCAGCGCTGAGTTATCATGGACAGTGCTCGAACTTCCATTGTTAGGTAACCTAAGGTATTCATTAAATTGTATTCTTCATCTCGTACGCACCCTCTTACACACACGCACACGTACACTAGCACCCAATGATGTATAAACTTATAGATACGTTGTCCGCACTCTAAAATGGCAAGATGAAATGAAGCCAATTGGCCACATCGCGCTTAGTCACGCACCAACCTGTCGCGCGACGCTACGTTTGTTTTTAATTCATTATATCGTGATTCGTGTGTGTAAACATGTGTAAAACATAAAGAAAACATGCTGTCGTGTGGTTTCAGACGATGTACAAATTATACCCCAAAAGTTAAAGACAAAAATGTGTCATTTCATGCGTAAGTTCACAAAACTACCTATTTTCATTTCATTTTATTCGACGACGCCGTCTAATGCCGCATGCAGCTAGTAGTCAAGCAACAGGCATCCCGCCGTACGGTGTCATATTTTCTTTCTCTTTCTTCATGCGTATAAGTAGTTCTAGTATTTTCGCCGTTTTTAAGCGCTGCGATGTTCGTTCATGACGTGTCTATATATAATACGTCATTGCTAGCACCATATACAAAAGAGGTACATTTTACATGTTTTTGAAATGAAAACTTCTTTAGCATCGTTGTGATTTGAAAGTCTATGAAACGAAAAAGCGACAGTAAAAAAAGACAGACACATAAATTCATAAGATTTAACTCGGGAGAAAATGAGATAGGAAGCATTATAGCTCAATGCTTGCGAAAAAAAACTTCGTAAACGCCGCCGAAACGGCGTCGCTTACGCGTTTTGTTCAACAAGGTACGAAGGTGTCATGTGCCTATGGAATAAAGAAGCAGTGAAGAACGGCCAAACCTCAACTTCGTAACAGGTAAAATTGATATATATTTTTTGTAATTTGGCGCTACTATATAGGTACATATATCGAAAACAGTATAAACATTCGAAGGGAAATTAATCTAATCGTAAAAATTAGTGGCTATCACGTACTTTTAAATGTACATTAACAATGCGTTTGGCAGAAAAAAGCGCTAGTAAGCGCTTGTAAGCAAAATGGCGATCGTAAACGGTAAGCGCTGTCAAATCGTAAGTAGCTATTTTCCTCTAGGACACGATGTTAGTTTTAACCGGGGAACCTAACTTAATTTAAATATATGTTTGGGAAGTATTCATATTAAAAACTTACCAATAATGAATTTTTAATAACATGTATATGTCTATTCATGTCATTATATTACTTAAAACTAATATTGCAAAAAAAACTTATAAACTCAACTTCAAAACAAACAAATTAAATAAGCAAAATGGCGGATTGTCTCAGCGCTACTGAAGTAGCAATTGTGTCCTGGCCGAAAACTATTTTAGCGCTAGTAAGCGCTTGCTAGCGCTTTTTACTGCCAAACGCACCCAATGTCGAAGACTTCTTTAGATATTGAAGTGAAAACTTCATTAGTAATCGTTATGATTTGAAGCGAGACGAAACGAAAAAGCGACACTAAAAAGAGGCAAACACATATATCTAAAGGATTTAGTATGTGTGATAATGTGATAGAATACAATATACAGTGTTTTATAATATGTATGGATATTATGCATGTGATCTATAAGTAGGGAGTAGGAGTAGTAGGGATTTTAGTAGGTAACAAAATATGTACTTACGATGATAAAAATTGAAAAATTGGAGTTTGTATAATTTGTAATATAATATGTGTAGAATAAAATATAAAATAATTACCTATACCTAGTTACAATGTTAAAATGAATAAACCCTATAATCATGATCCGGATACTCTGCATTCATCTCATTTTCTCGAAGTTAAGTTTTATTAAGGTTTCATTTCTACCGCGTGTGAAACTGTACTCATGATTTTTTTCTCTTTCTATTTTATATTTTTCATAACCTATATGTAATATAAAGAATAAAGTTAGGTACCATTTTTCCATAATATAAATAAATACTTTATGTTTATTATGTCCGGGGAGTGACGCCATATGCTGAAATACAGGCTCGGGTCTAGTTCGGCAATGGATGCAATATTTCATGTTATAAGACAAAATATTCCTGTGTAGTTTATAAATAGACATATTGTTAACTGATATATAAAAAATAAAGATTATTATTGTTATTATTACCATTTTTAATATTTGTAAGGAAATGTATAAAATCCAATTCTGTTCCCGAAACCAATGAGTACAATAGCTCTGGTGGCGGAAGCAATGGCACTCATTTTACTTTTCCATTTGCGCATTACAATCCAGCGGCTTCATTTTTGTTTATTAATGCTTTACAATACAGGCAAACTGAGTTTTAGATCCAATAGCAACGCATTGGTAAGCATTGTATATAATTGAACCAACGTAGGTAACTGAAAGCAGTTCGTTTCAAACTTGCAAGATTATTGGCGGAATGATGCGCTACACGGGTTTGTGAAATCCGAATCTTTACAATATCATTTCGTTCTTCACGTTGCTGTGCAGTCCAATTATACTGAAAGTTATCTTTATTTTGAGCATATTGATTTCTTCGACTCAAAATGCTCCGCCAGCGTCTTATAGGCGGCATGAGTCTTGAAGTGAGTATATTTTTTAATAGGGTAAGGATTACGAAGAAGCACACAGATCACCTTATGGTAAGTAGTTGTTGTGGCCCATAGACATCTTCATCCTCAACAACAGCGGAGCATCAGAAACACAGCAGCGTTGAGCTGCTGTTATACGCTGGAATTCTGTAAGATCTTTCCCCGGTCGAGCCGACCTATTCGTGCAATAACTTTACTACTAATGTAGCTGTAGAATGGCTCTACCACGTAAATAAATTTGCCGAGTACTATAGACTATGAACAGTAGACATAGAAGTGTACCGGTTGTACACTTCTGTACCGGTTGGGTCTTTTTATCCAAACTCAAACCTGTACGCAGTTCACCCACCCTGCTGACTGATCGATGAAGCTTTAGCGATCGACAGATGTCGTAAATATAGCCTAAGCTTTGAAATACAGTATGTTAGCCGATATAACTCTTTTACACAACTTTGACACAAGCATGCTCAAAAAGTGATCTAGCTTACATGCTTTATAGCCTGCTTAACTGAACCTGTATGTATCTATGTACGTATGAATGTAATGGAGGATTACAATTCAGTTGTTATCCACTTTCTGTTGTCTTATTTAGACGACAGGAAGTGGTGGGATTTAAAATTTTGCAGACGTATTAAGAAGTGATGATGACACATTATGACTTTTCTTAAATAAATTATATATTATTTTAGCCTGAACGGTATGTAAGTATGTACTCGTATGTTTGTAATGATTTTATAATTTATTTCTCTCCCACTTTTGGACGTCTGAATTATCTAAAATGTTGTAGTCGTATTAAGATTAAGATAAATATATAGATAAAGTTTTTACGTGGTAGAGCCATGCTGCAGTTGTATTAGTAGTATAGTTGTAGCACAAATGGGTCGGTTCGACCGGGGAAGGACCACGCTTTCACAGAATACCAGCGTCAAATAGTAGTTTAATGCTGCTGTGTTTTGTATGGTGAGTGTAGAGAACCGGAGACCCTTTTTACTGGAAATGAGGCATTCCACCTAAGTCCTCATAGATGATAAAGCATCTGCATTTTGATTCGTAATCGAGGATAGATGTAGATGTCTATGGGCCACAGAAATCACTTACCATCAGGAGGGCTGCGTGCTCGTTTGTCATCGTATCCTATAAAAAAGACCCATGACATTCATTGCCCTAGTACTCTGACTAGGATCATCGAAATTGATGATTATTGCTTGGTTTTTAAGTTATTTTAACTCTAATATTATTATATAGATATAGTCCAACTGCTAGTAAAGCTATATCGTGACCCATATACTCCATCACGCATCTATCCTCAATTAAGAACCAATTTAACGCCAGTTTAAAACCAGCATTTACACGTGAATGATGCTTCTTTTAGGCTGGTATTCTGTAAGATACGCTTTTCCCAGGTTGAGTCAAAATATTCGTACAGTATCTTACAGCTGCATAGCTCTATAACGTACAATATCTAAACCTCAACTACTCACAAGTACGAAATAATTATAAGACGCACACTGACAATTCAAGCACTTTCTAAGGCAATTAACGAACGAAAATTGTTAAGTAAATGTATTCTTTACTAATTTATGGCATTAATTTAAAACTTTATGAACAACATCTATCCATTATTCGCTTTCCAACTTCCTGTATAACAAAAGAGGCTTAAACAAAACACGTTTCATAAAGAACAGACTGTTTTGCTTCCATCTGTTGAATTTTATAAACCTTTTCAATATTCGTTCAGATAATCTTACGCATAATATTTATGAAAATTTGTGTTTGTATACTGTAACTTCTACGATAAAACCCTTCGTATTATTATTCGTCAGTTACTAAAATATTTACAACAAAGTTAAATTTATAGCTTCGGTATAGAATAAAGATTTTAAATGCGAACAAGGTGTCAATTAATGGTTTCAAGTCAGCTGAGCAAGTTGCAACACGTTTCCCCGTCATGTATTCTTTAAAATCTTTTTAAAACAAGAATGTACAATCTGTGAGTGATGCCAGTGATTACATATGGAGCTCAGACGCGGTCCTTCACTGCTGGCGGTATAGCTTAAGGTTGCTGAGCGTACTATGGAGAGAGCTATGCTCGGAGTTTCTCTGCAGGATAGAACCTAAACTGAAGAAAATTGTAGTAGCTGAAATAGCAATAGGCCAACTATGTAACTCGAAGAATCAACAACGGATGTTGAAGAAAGGTTCTCGAGTATCAGCCTGTATAGGGCGGCTACCCAATAAATTATAGTGACGACTTGGTAAGACATTTTGGAGAACTTGAAGTCGATTGATGACCGTGTTATGTACCATTTATGAGACCGATCATTTATAGATGAAGATGAGTAAAGACATTTAAATTATATATAATACGTCGTACGTGATGTATTAAACATATTGAGATAATCTGACGTCTGGGACTGTGATCGTGAATCCGCCGCTAACAATGGCAATTAGATTATAAGGGCTGAATAGAATTAGATTGTAAGGGCTGATGATGAGTAAATATTGTTGAGACCTTCTTTTAAGTATTTAAAATATTTGTGCCAGAAGGCCTAACTCTTCCATAGCCGTATTTAATATTACCTTATTAGCAATACTTTATTTCTTCTTAAACAATAAAAAAATATAATTTTATCATAAAGTTTTTTGTTTTAGTAGGTTTGGTGTGCGTGTGTGTGTGCTAAAGTTTTAAAATGCATGACGTTCAAAAGCGATCTCTGTGACCGTTCTACTTCTAGAATTTTAGTTTTCGTTTCTTCACCCCAGATAGGGAAGGGATAAGTAATAATAGATTGGATTAGGGAAATATAAATCTGTTTAAGTAGTTTGTTAGAAGCTACATATCTCAACTGTTTACAGTGCCAACTTAGTTTTCTAATTTGCGCATTTACAAGTTCAATCTTTCCCAAGTTATTAGTTTTCTAATTCACGCATTTGCAATTTTAAAACCAAGGTATGGTTTCATCAAACTGTCGCTGATCTAAAACAACCCTAAATATTTAGTTTTATTTGCTTTACCCATATATGTTATCCAGTCAACTTGCATTAATTGTATCACATGCATGAATTTTTATGGCAAAATGAGTATATGGTTGAGTTTTGTTAGTAAATGTGATGCAAATATAATTGGTCTTTTGAGGGTTTAAAGTGAGTAAATAGGACTTGAACCAAAACGCAACTTTAATCAAATCAAGCTCAGTTACTCTCCGTACTGAATCCTAATTTCTATCCGAAAATATTATTGCACTATCATCAGCGTACGAAAAAACGAGGGCACCTTTAGACTTTAGATCACACAGTTCGTTTATGTAAACTAAAAATAAGGTGAACCCAAGTACACTGCCTTGCGACACGCCAAAATTAATATCAGATATGAAAAATGAAAACGAAAAATACTTTATTTGACAGTTACGAGTTTCAAAAATAAATATATACACATATTATCAAAAACAGAATAAGTGCACGGCTGACTTTACAAAGCTTTCCCTTACTGTAAATGTCTATATCATTTTATTTATAACTAGCTTCTGCCCGCGACTTCGTACGCGGATCTTGTTGCTTATGCCAGCGACGACCCCGTTGGTCGTCAAAATCAAATTCAAAGAGCCCGGGGAAGGGAAAACAATGTGATGCACCAAACAATTTGAGACGTTCCAGATCTTTCATTTTTGTAAGTCAACAGGAAATGCCCATCAGACTAAACAACTTTTGCTAAGACGTCATTCCTATATATGTTATAATGTCGCTGGGCTTTGGAGTTCCACAACAGGTGTTCCAGATCTTCAAATTTATTCTCACAGCAGAAAATACTCTTCACGTGGAATATTTTTTGCTATGGCACCATTTTTATATCTCTTATACTTTAGCTGGTCTGTTGCGGTTCTGCATCAGGTGTTCCATTTTTCAAAATAAATTATAACCTAACATATAGGCTATAATTTATTTTGAAAAATGGAAATCGGAAATGGCCTAGACTTAACACCTATACAACAAAAAACTTTTCATCCCGTATATTTCACCGATCCGGTGCGGAACGCACTACAAAAAAATACTTTATAAACTATAGCTGTACACGTGGCTTTGCCCACGTATCGCATAACTATTTTTTATTCTATTTTTATTTTAATAATAGTTAGTGATAGTTTGTAGATTTACAGAAACACTCAAAAGACGCATCCCATACTTATACTAAAGCTTAGATACCTACCTCAAAAACTATTTAGCTTAGTAAACTCAAATTTGAAAGTTATGTAGTTAATTTACTGGTAACAGACGTCAGGTTAATAAGGAAATTTTGGTGACGTCGAATAACAGAAGTGTTGTAATTTACTGTAACACTTCTGTGTAAACAACGTTCGTTGTTTTTCCCTCGGTCTCATTCAATATGTACAGCGAGTCAGGACTGGTGACGCGGGAGTAAGCCACGTACGGTTGTCCGTGTGAAAAGCAGCTCGTCCTGAGGTCGACACCCGCAGCCTTCAGTGTCTGCCCCTGCGACTTATTTATTGTCATGGCGAAGCACACGCTCACAGGAAACTGCACGCGCTTGAATTGAAAGGGGTAATTGTGGGGAATCAGTGGTATACGTGGTATAAACACTGTTTCGCCGACACCACAACCCGTTAGAATTTCCGCCTCAATGATATTTCTCTGCAGCGAGACGACTTTGAGCCGGGTCCCATTGCACAGTTTCGGCGGAGTGAGATTCCGAAGAAGCATAATTGGGACACCGACCTTTAGCTTAATGGTGTGCGCTGGCAGTCCACTTGCACTGAGGGAATTGAGAAATTCTACGGGGTAATGTGTAGCGTCATCTCGGTCGACTACAGTGTTTATTGAAGTGTAGATCACTTCATTTCCCTCAATTTCGGCGAGAATGCATTCATTGATCGTAGAAGCTTGGTCGTTTTTGGGTGTTAAAATGGCTCGTTCACACACCCAAGAATTATCTTGGTTCGGTATCCTATTGATGTCCCCGTACACCAGGCGAATCAAATCTTCTAAGGTGGACACCACTCTCCCAAGTATCTCAGGTAGAACCACCTGGCCACTGTCTACTGGTGACGTTCCCTCACCCAATTTTAAAAGAACATCAGAAAATTCTTGGGCATGTACATTCCCGCCAAGCTGTGCTCTCATATTCATCGTTAAGCGCAACCTATGAATACGTGGCCATAAGAAAGAGCATTTCAACGAAGCATTCACCTCATCAGCCCTAGTTCCTCGCGTCACCACAGGCAGCGTTTGTCGGAAATCGCCGCTAAACAGAACTGTAACGCCACCCATCATTTGCTGGTTCCTGCGGATGTCCTGCAAATTCCTGTTTACCGCCTCTACTGCTTTTCTGTTCGCCATGGTGCATTCATCCCACACGATTAAAGAGCAATTTTTAAGCACGTGCCCTTTGTCACTGTTGCGTGACACTCCACAAACAGGTGTTTCATTACTCTCTAAATCTATGGGAATCTTAAACATTGCGTGCGCTGTTTTGCCACCAGGAAGCAGTGTTGCGGCGATTCCTGACGATGCTACTGCAATGGCAATCTTGCCTTGCCTCCTGACCTCTGCGAGAATGCCAGCGGTGACAAATGTTTTCCCTGTTCCACCAGGAGCATCCAAGAAAAACATTTTACCTTGGCCGAACCCAACACTTTCAAGGATGGTGTCGAAAATTTGCTTTTGCTCTGAGGTAAACTTACAGACATGGTCATTGACGACGGTACTCATAGCTCTTGGATCATAATTTATTTCAGAGTTGTACTCTCTGTTTCCACGCTCTTGTACATCCAGATGTTGTGGAGACGGTAGCCCATAATCCACCAGAGAACTGCCGCCGATCGAAATGACCATGTCTTGAAGTGAACTAAGGCAACTGTTTAGAACGTGCTCATCAGTTGCCTCAGTATTATCTCCAGTAGTGCATCTCGGAGCTCTTAGGAAGTCTTCGGACAGAAGATGCCGATATTTCTCCCACAACAGAAGCGGATTTGCAATACCGCAGAACACCAACATGACGGCAATCAGATGTCGCAAACGACTGGGACTGTCACTAATATTGGCCTCCTCAAGTGCGTTGTCCCAGTGCTGATCACCGTCGAGAAGGTGGCGTGCTACGCAAGCAGCGCGGTATGTGGGATACTGAATGTCATCGACTGTCCTTAGAAATGATGTTGGGCCCCGCACTGTGTGCAGTAACATTCGCAAATAATAGCACTCGCCATTATTTGGGTGCACAGTGTAAACCCGTCTCAATGCGGTGTCCTTAAAAATTCCCGGGAACCCGTCCACGGCGTGTCCGCGTCTACGTCGATTAAATTCACCTCCTTGCTTGTCGTACGTGTATAGTACGACGGCACCTCATCATAGGTGAGTGATCTAGCAAACTTGTCCCCTTCACATAGTCTGAAAAAGGCCAACAGAGTGGTTTGGCGCGGATTTTCCAATCTCGCTGCAACGTTATCAGGGTCAAAATAAATGCGTTGGCCATTCTCTAAATGGACATCTAAATGCATGACTGTTTGATGCCTGTCGTGTATGGAGAAGGCCACTATCCGCCAAACCGCCTCAGAAGTGCTGATGTAGCGACCAGACTAGTACTCGGTCACTTCATCCCTGTCAGTACTCTGTAAAGCGAACGTTGCCTGGTCACTACCTTTGTTGACGTATTTACAGATGTATTTAATCGACTGTACGCTTGTACACGACTCGACGTTAATGTGGGTACTGAACGTCCTGGAAAGTACAGGTGAGTATGGAACTATCCACCTGTTGTCGATCTCGACTGCCTGGCCACGCATAGTTAACTCGGCATGACTGCCACCCTCACCAGGAGATCGACGTCGGTATGAAGGGTATCCATCCTCACCTGTAAGTGTTTCGCTGCTAAATCGCTTCGGGAACCTTTTTGAGCACCGTCCGTCCCTCATGCAAGGAGAATTGCGATTTAGGGCTCCGCAAGGACCATGCACCATGTGACTGACTCTTTACAATTTGATACAGAACGGGGTCAACGTTGGGATCTGGTAGCTCAGCACTTATGACATCATCGATCTCGTTGGGCCTGATTTTATCTTTCAACCACAAAAGCTAATGCGCATGGGGCAAGCCGCGTTTTTGCCACTCTACCGAATACATGTGGCATCTGGTAGCACCAAATAGTTTTTCTTTTGTGAGAAGATCCATCAGGCACTTTAATTTTAAATGAAACACCCGAGAAATCAAGTCGTACCTGTCATGTGGCACCTGCCCTGCTAAGAGCTCGCTGGTTATTTCGGGCCACTTAGGGTTGGTAGTGATGGTGATGAAGAGGTCCGGTCGACCGTACTTGCGCACGTAACAGAATGCGTCCTGTGTCCGCTCGTGCATGTACCGCGGACCTCCCGTAAAGGTGGAAGGGAGTATCACCATCCGTCCAATATTTTCCGCGTTAGAGTCCTCTCGCATGGCGTCCCTTAGGTGCACGTAGTTTTCCGCCCTTAGTTTCCGTTGATTCGTTCTAATGTTTCAATTTTGGCATACTCATCTACCAGAAATTGACTAAAGAGTGCACGGTAATAATGGAGATGAGAGTTGTCGTTGGAACGGAGCTGAATCATGCAACTGTAAAACTGGAGGGCGGAAGTCTTTTTGTTATAATTTGGGGCACCTGTCTGCGGGTCTACATTGTATACGGCAAAGTGATAGCCATCCTCTCCGCGACAAAACATTAGGAGATACGGTAGGGTATCATAAGCGCGATGTGTCTCGCTGATACGCTGTAGGCGATCATCACGTGTGCGTAAAACAATGTCTCTTTTGTCGCAATCCTGGTCAACCAAGAGGATGACTACCTCGTTTAACGTTGGTGCGTTATATCGTCCTGGATGGCCTGCGGTCGGTCTTTTGTCTGCGCTAATAACGAATTTAAAATTATCGCGCTCGTGTTCAGGCACTGATTCCAGAGCGGTTTTGAAATCGGTAACGTATGGGTTGACACTATGCAGAGTGTTTTGTAATTCCCTTATAAGGCTCAAGTCTAAATTAGGTATGTGTCGGCATCGGACATTAGCCTGTTCAGCAAAATCTGCAATGAAATATATTTGCAAAAATATCGGCATTTCGGTGGGAAGCAGGGAACCTATCCGATGGTAGATTTGCCCCTGAATTTTAAAAGTTGGCATAAATCCAGATTCAGTGACTTGATGAAGTCATCTGGAAAGCACTGTTGTAGGCTCGAATATTGCTTAAGAAATGGCTGGACTTGGGATGCTCGCTATTCAAAAGAACTCGTAAGATCTCCGGTAGCTCTTGCATAGAGTTTAGTCGTACCTTTCCAGACGCACAACACATTCCCTTAGTCTCTCCCTTCCACTTACGCGCGTGACAGTGTGCACAAACCTCAGACATGGTGCCAATGTCTCCGGCTATATTTCGTTAAAGGGTGTAATACGTGCGCGTGGTCACAGCATTTTTAATGAAAATATGCCTGGTTGTGCATTAAAGTATTGTAAATCACGATATGGAGCAAAAAATGACCGTGATTTTGGTTTATTATCGTAAGAATAATGTGTATTTACCACATAATCTTTAAATGTTATTATTTCTAGTATATTGTTCGAGAAGAAAGAAAAATCATTATTGTAATAAGTGCCCTCTGTTATCCAGTAACGTCACTATTTATTTACAAATACGTTAGTGATTAACGATGTACCTACATAGGATTTAAACCTTATGTTTAGTAGTGTCACCTACTGGGAAATAGCTAAAATGTTTTCTTAGTAAATATTCAGTGTAGTATTGCTATATTTCGTTAGAGGGTGTAATACATGCGCGTGGTCACAACATTTTTAATGAAAATATGCCTGGTTGTGCATTAAAGTATTGTAAATCACGATATGGAGCAAAAAATGAACGTGATTTCGGTTTATTATCGTAAGAATAATTTGTATTTACCAAATAATCTTTAAATGATTATTTTGTGCATTCAATTACGAAGAAAAACTTTTTAAAATCAATATTGCTTACCTCCTATAACATACGGCGTGATAATATGTAGCCTAAAGCCTTTCTAGGTAAACAAAGAACATTTTTGCTTAATTTCCATTCAATCTATCCAGTAGTTTTGGCGTGAAGCCGTACCATATACACAGACAAACAGACAAAAATTGTAAAAAGTCACTTTTTATCATCAGTTACGTTTTTGTAACAAAAGCCACTAACTTTTTCTCGAAAATTCTCAATGTACAGTTTTTCTTTCGTTACTGTTTTATTATATGTATATATATATATATATATATATATATACCATAATCATATGTAAATACACACTAATACATATTATATAACTTGTTAATATTGCAGTATTATATACTCAAAAGTATGGGGATGGAGACCGTTTCGAATGGTTTCTTTAGGGCCAAGAAGACTGCAAGATCCTTATTTTCACGAACCAATAATTAATCCGTGAGATGTGAAGTTATTACTGTCATTGCGTCTTCTGTAGACCGACCCTTTCTAAAAGTTTGATAAGAGTTTGAATTTATCCAAAAAAATTAATAACCTTTTATTTATTAGTTTTTCTAAGACTTTTGAAATAGAATAACACCGAAATCGGGCGATAGTTAGTGCCCTCGTCTTAAGCACCACCTTATAAATTTGTGTAACGTTTGATTTCCTTAATGGTTCTGGGAAGATAACATTGTTAATTCATATGTGATAGAGCCACGCTGCATGTCGCCGCCCATAATCAACCGCAACACCAGGGGAATTGCAGATGCGTTGCCGGCCCTTTAGAAAGGAGTAAGCTCTTTTTTTGAAGGTCCCCAGGTCGTATCGGTCCGGAAAAATCGCCTGTGGTAAACTATTCGACAGAAAAACATACAGGGATGGACCGCCAAGCATCCGGATGGTGTGGATGGTATCGGGACGTTTGCCGCTTAGTGCGTTCACGAAATTTGGCGGCTGGGATTAATCCGAACAATTCCTCAGAGCACTCCCCATGGTATATGCGAAAGAAAATGCAAAGAGATGTAACATCTCTTCGCAGCGCCAGTGAATCGAGCCAATCGGAAAGCACTCGGTCGTCAACGATTTGAGCCGCTCTGCACTGGATGCGGTCAAGTGGAAGGAGCTGGTACTGGGGAGCCCCAGCCCAGATATGGAAACAGTATTCCATTTGCAGCCAAACCTGCGCCTTGTAAAGTTGCAGGCGGTGTGCCGGCATGAAATACTGTCCCGCTCTGCTGATCACACCAAGCTTTTTAGAGGCCAATTTGGCCTTCTCTTCCAAGCGACCACGAAACTGCACGTCACTCGATATGTCGACGCCGAGGATTCCGATACTGGCTGAGGCAACAAGGGGAGTGCCTTGAAACTAAGGAGATACGGCAAAGGGGTTCTTTTTAGCGGTTAACGCGCAAACTTGTGTCTTCTGTGGGTTAAACTAGACTAGATTTTGTCGCCCCCAAACCGAGACTCTGTTCAGCAAAGACTCGACTTTAGACACAAGTGTGTCCCGGTACTCGGAGACGTTTTCCCGAGAAATATTGGCTCGGCCTGTGTAAAGAGCATCACCAGTGCAGTCATCTGCATAGCAATGAATGTTACGGGTTTGCAACATATCATTGATATGCAGACGTTAAGTGACTACCGCCGCCTATGAACAACTGCAACTCCGGAGAAATTACTGATGCATTGCTGGCCTTTTTAAAGGATTAGGCTTTTTTCTCGAAGGTTCCCAAGTCGTATCTGTCCGAAAAATGCCTCCAAAGTTTATTATAATGAGACTGGAATAAAATATGAAACCGTATAAATTTTAATAATAAATAGACCTAAAACAAATAATGTTAAAAAATACGTAAAGATGCAACTCACTCTCGTTGTCACGTAACAAATTAACGCCATTTGTAAAAAGGGTATGATCGACACAATAGTAACAAAATTGCTGAATGCTGATGATTATTACAAAACTC
The DNA here is from genome assembly GCA_036936625.1 of Parnassius smintheus behrii. Classification (NCBI taxonomy): domain Eukaryota; kingdom Metazoa; phylum Arthropoda; class Insecta; order Lepidoptera; family Papilionidae; genus Parnassius; species Parnassius smintheus. Next base: position 33,193,436 of record JAUPFT010000010.1, read on the forward strand.
TTATAAAATTTCGATTTATACATATATGGATATACGAAGAACCTCGATGTTTTCTACACCTACTTACAATACGAATTAATTTTTACTTATTTCATTTGTGATTTTCATTACATCAATTTTCCGAATGCTGCCGAATAAAAGATTATCCTGGGGTGTCAAGTATCACTTACGGGCAAGGGAGTAACACGGCTTAAGTTGAAACGATTTATTGTTACAAATATATTAGTCTTACAGATACTCTCATATAATCGTTTCGTGAGCTATATGCCATTTATACGTGGTAGAGCCACGCTACAGCTATGAATGGATCAGCCCGACCGGGAAAGGACCACGCTCTCACAGAATACCAGCGTAAAATAGCAGTATAATGCTGCTATTCGTATTATTTCATGCTATTTCGTATGGTGAGTGTAGAGAACCGGAAAACCGTTTTACTGGAATCAAGGCATTCCATCTTAGTTCCCAAGAGTGACAACGCATCTGCATTTTGATTCTTAATCGAGGTTAAATGTAGACGTCTATGGGCCACAGCATCCACTTACCATCAGGTGGACTGTGTGCTCGTTTGTCACATTTATCCTATAAAAAAAGTGTTCAGAGTTCCTTCGAAGGTAATAGATAAATAACAAACATAGCTTACTGCGTGACTTTAAGCTCACAGCCAGCAATAAAGGACTACTTCTCGAACTGTATATCATCATTGCTTGTAAACTTTTTTTTATTTAGAGGAACAAACTATTCGAAAATTGATTATGTGGTAACTTCGCGAGCAGTACGCTTTTCCAAATTGGATTTTTTGGTTGAGATCGTTATGTTATACAGAGTGGAGAAAATTTATCCACTCTGTATAACATAAATATTTAGAATAAATTTGATAAATATTTAAATAACATAATTATTTATTAAATTTATTCTTTATTATACATGAAATACAGAATAAAAATATAAGTATAAGAAATAAATATTTTCAGGCATCAATCTGGAAGTGATTGCTTTCAAACAACCTTTGTTTAAGGAATTGTTTTTATCAAGGATGTGCTAGCAATATTTATGTGTAATATGTAGCCCGGTAGTTGTAGCATAATCCACTATCGTATATCATTCCGTGTGTTTCATAAGAGATAACATAGGAAAATAAAATGTGAGATATTTGCTTACTGTATTTGTGGTTTAATTATTAACCTAATTGTTCTTATAATTACCGCCCGATAGACCAGAATTTTCGGTAGTCCGGCACCGAGCCGGTCCCGAACGTGCCGGATTATCGGATTTCTACTGTACATAAATTGTTATGCGCTATAGTTAATTAAGAAAGCAGTATACGTATTTAAATTGCACAAACACAAACATTCAGACACGGAATAATTATTTGTGGCCATACAAATACTTGTTCGATTCGAATCCACTGCGCTATGGAACCGAATAATTATGTATTTGATTTCATTTATTATATCTGATAGCACAACAACATAGCCAACAGAGCCGTGGCAGATGGTTAAAGCTTCCTGTAAATATAACAGAATGCGAGTAACCCGGGTTCGATCCCCGCCGGCACCAACGAAATTGTTAATTGCAATTTTAAGTGCTCATTTACCACGTGCTCGGCGGTGAAGGAAAACATCGTCAGGAAACCTGCATGTTTGAGGAATAAGAAAAAAAATATTTCGAAGACATGTGAAGTTCGCCTACATGCATTGGGTCAACGCGGTTGACACTTCCTTGCCCTAAAATCCTCTGAGAAATGAGGGGAGGCCTGTGCCTGGCAGTGTGACGTATATAGGCTGTAACTTTACTTTTTTTTACAACAAAATAGCAGAGTTGTGTATTCACATAAATGTGCTTATGTCTATTTTTATTAATCCTTTTATTCTTTAACACCCCGGAAAGAACACAGCTGGAGGTCGGCTTCTCCTGCTGTGGAAGATTTGCCTTTATCGTCACGTTTGGCAAACATATTGACAGTTGCAGTACCAAATATCTTAATAATTATTTAAATTTCTCTATTTAATTTGGATGGTGTCATATAAGCAGTTAATAAATAACACGAGTACTACTATTATACAAAATCACTTGAGATTTAGTGCAGGGCAGTTCGGATATTTTCCGGGGGACTTCTTTCGTAGAACAGACTCTATCGGTTTTATTAAATTACATAATGCAATATAACGAATAACATGAAATGTTTGTATGCCATGATACAATTTAACACATTTTTCTGCATCAGATGGAAGCGTTAAGAACACCCCCACCGGAGGATCAGGTGTCGTCTCCCCACTTTTTCCTTATAAAGTTCCTCCCTTCCCTCCAGCTTTTGCTATCCACACAAAACCCCCATATTGTTTTTCTTGTCTTATATTTGTGTCTATAGAAGCTGCTCGTGCTCTGCTCGGCAAATAACCATACGCTTAGATCATCCGTCATTTCTCCTACTTCAAACACGCACGCAGTTTGCTCGTTTCTTATAAAGGATTGCCCTTCTCTTATAAAGGAAAATGTAGCGCAGGGTTGAAATAAGAGCGTTAGGTATAATTTTTCCTTCAACAAATATTCCCAAATTGTGAGTTATAACAACATACTCTTCTACTTACATTTAATCTTCTCCATTAAATTTTTCCTCAATAGATGAACGAGTCCATATGTCCTTGCTCTCAGCTCTCTAAAAAAATAACAGGAGCTTTGTCCCCATTAGTGTGAAACGTATGCCGGAGTCACTGCGCCACAGGATTGAAACTGAACAAATAAATGAATATATACAAGCAGTGAAATTAAATTTTTACATAAACGACTTCAATATAGATAAAATGAGAACGTCATCAATGTAGTCTAAATCAACTAAATACGCATTAATAAGGAATATTCAAAAACTACTAATCAGACCTTGACCAAATTTATATGGAACCACATGAAAAGCACCAGCATGCGAATAAAAAAAGAATCATCAAATTTACACATTAAAATACATTCGGATTGATAACCTCCTCCTTTTTTTTGAAGTTGGTTGAAAATTAATTATTATTGAAAATCAGAAAAAATGATATACGACTGCAATTTACAAAATTGTATTTAATATGCATCATTATTGTGCAAGTAACAGACCTATATTACCATCACCATTACACCACTGCTAAACATACGCCTCTTCCATAAATTGTCCCATAGGGGAGATTTTGCCATAGCTGCCACGCTCAGCTGGCGGTTCGTTATTAGGAAGATCCTGCTGCTCACCACCTGTTTCAATTTCCCTCTCTCTCTCCTATTACGACCACACGGTGTTAAAAAATAACTTATAAAAGAAAATTATTCTACTCGTCAAACTTACAGCCTTATGTTATATTAATTTAAAAAACCTAGAAACAGAAAAGCTTTTATGTGCCGGTTATGAATCCGGAAACAAGTCTATCTGTTAATTAAATTCAAATCCGTATATCATATCGAATTTCACATTCATAATATTGGGATAAGCATACATACATAAAAGAAAATCTGAGCATATCGGCACATGAGTATTTTTTTTAATTACAAAGAAACTTAGAACGTTATCAAAGAGGTTATTTAGGTTATATTTGCATAATTCTCTTCTAAATTAGAAACATCTCGGCATTCTATTGGCAGAGTAAATCGATAATCAAGCGGAATTCAGGCGAATTCTTCAGCTATGAACTGAGCTTGAAACAAATGCCATACTGATCTTGGAATTCTAAACAGCTTGGTGGCTTTGAATTAAGCGAGATATTAGATTAAATTCTACGTTAGCAATGTATTAGATATATAAGAATTTTAAATGTGCAAACAAAAAGTTACCCTAAAAATTTATTTTGTGTATCCTTTTCTTCCATTTCAGACTTTACATTATATACACCTTTCAAGAACACGCAAAATGCCATATTATTGTTAAAATTTTGATCAAATATGATTATTTTATTACTATTTAAAAATGTATATTTTATTACGCACACGGTATTTCTGTGTTAATTCTGTGAGTAAACTAAAATACACTTATATTTCACTTCACAAAATTTTGTATTATATTAGTTGTACCGCACAACAGCTAAATTGTCCTTGGAATCCCGCTCTTTATGACGTTAGCTTAATATTGCGTGTTAATATCTAATAATTATAATAAAGTATTCGATAATAATAATCAATTGATCCTTATAATTTAGGTCACCATTTGCTATATACAATAAATAGGTACTTGTGTGTTAGATCATTCAATATAAACGTGACAAACGAGCTTTAGCAACGAAACAGAAATTCAAATAAGGGTGACAAACGAGCACATAGTCCACCTGGTGGTAAGCTGATGCTGTGGCCCATATACATTTATCCTCGATTAAGAATCAAAGCGCAGACACGTTGTCATCCCTGAGCACTAAGATGCAATGCCTCGTTTTCAGTAAAATGCGTCTCCAATCTCTCTCTACAATCACCATATGAAACACAACAGTATTAAGCTGCTATTTTACGCTGGTATTCTGTGAGAGCGTGATCCTTCCCCGGTCGAGCAAACCCATTCGTGCTACATCTATACTACTAATATAATTGCAGTATGGCTCTACCACGTATAAAGTTTCTTAATAATCTTTAATAAATCTTATTATTATCATTATATATTATTATAATTATATATTGTCTTTAACGCTGCTACGTCACGTAATAAATTATGTACCTAGATATATTTAAAATAACGTACACAGTGTATCCCTGTGTACGTTATTTTCAAACTAAAACAATAATAATCTTAAAAAATAACGAAATTTGCTCAAACAAAATAACACGTAACAAAACGTGCTCCATTCCCGGTCGAGCCGACTTATATATATTCAACCATAATATAACCGCAGCGTGGCTCTACCACGTAAAAAATTATGTTAGAAGATAAAAGATGTTAGAAGACGATCACTGACGATATCACTGATGACCACGATGCTGGAAGACTTCTAGGTATACTTTTCTTGATTGCCCGGGATTGATTGTTAGCAGGTACATTTGGACGAAAACTAGATCTCTTGAACGCATTTTAATTCATTTGCGTCGTTATCCGTAGCATGTGACATTTTTTGTATATTCGATAAATGAAGATAATCAATAATATGACCAACGTAACGATTCCTGTTAACATGGATAATAAAATGTTATATGTGGTTAAATGAAATTTAAATTCCTCCAAAAAAGCTTCGTTTCCATCTCCAGAAACGTTCTGCGCGATTAATGATTCCACTTTCGATTGTCTTTTTCCCATTTTTCACAGAAACAATTAGTTACTTATTACGTTTAATTCTCTATCCGAATATATTAGTAACATCCCCGCTGTTCTAGAAAGTTTTTACGACCGAACGCTCGACAAAATTCCACTCCGTAAAAGGAGCGCGGTCTCGAGTTCGCGTTTCGTGCAGGGCGACGACGGTCAGCAAGGTCACCACGTAATGTAAAAATTGGGAGAGCTTGTGAACACCCAAATACCAGTATTAGCCTGATTTATATTACAAAGAACATATGCCATTAAATTATATTATATATCCAAAAGTGCTCCAGTACATCCAGTACGGAACGAATTTAGAACGGCTGGCTACCATCAAAAGGGCCTCCGAAACACAGTAACCATAAGATACTATTCGGTGCGAGCGTTGTCATTTCTCGGTCAGCTAACGCATTCGTGCTACAGCCACAATACGCTACGTGGTTCTACCGCATACAAATAACCAATACTTTATTTACGATAGACAAACAATAGCTGTTTAGCTTGTATAGGTACAAATCAGGTTAATGAGTTACACATAACGTAGGTTTCGCAAGACTATGCCAACTGTTATCTGGTTTTAAAACAAAAACTTTCAAAATATTCCCGGAATTCACATTTTACGAGTTCTTCGGAAAAACGTTTAAAGTAAAATTTTAAAGAAGGTTCTTTATGGTAATGAAAAATACCTGAAAGAATTTGCACTCAAATTTAATATGATGCTTAATTATTGTTTAATTTCTGAAAGATCATATCATAAGTACCAAAATTTAAATTAATGTTGAAATTAATACTTACGAAATTTTCACCACTCTATAGGTACAAATTCCCTGAGGCTAACTTTTAATTTATTCCTTTTATGTTCCGAATAATATAGAGAGAGAATTTTGTATCTACATCATTCGTTTTTAATTATCTTTTCGATGTTCTTTATCATAAAAAAAGTAAATACGTGAAATTTCATCTCCGAATAATTGTTAAATAGGCCTGTAAACATGAACAATTTTATATCCGATACAATTTGTAATTTAGGTATTTTCATGTAATTAATTTTATTGCTTTCTCACTTAGTCTTAAATATCATTTGTATGAGATGATATCATACATTCATTATTCAAATTTTATAAATTTATGCTCTTTTGTTCACAGAGTAGCCAAAATCAATAAACAAATTCAATATCACGAAACCTTTAGCCTCCTCGACCCTCGACGCTACTCGCTTGTCTGACCTCGCCTTCTTACAATTACAACTTGTTCCGATTCGTGATTTATCAGTAAAATAGATTACCCCATAACACAGTGAAAATAGAAAATTTACGATTTTTTTTTCCAAATTTTAATTATTTTACCCTTTTGAATGAACGAAAAAATATCACAATCTCAAAGTAACAAACTAGAATGTCGCCGAAATACAATTTGCTATTAAAATTTTATTTCCTATTTTTGTCTTGAAATCATCCTTGAGTTTATTAGCCCATTTATTAAAAAAAGAATGATGAAAATTGGTTCATAATTGGTAAATACGTTGCGTCACTAACATAAAACCTCCTTATTTTGGAGTCGGCCAAAAATATCAGAGAAGCAAGAATCTAGGTGAACCTCATCCTTTTAACGCTCTTTAGGTTAGTATTCCAGAACAGAGTACTAAATTCCTTAATTCTCTCTTCACAGTTCAGACTATTCTCCTCTGGAACGCCTTACCGGCTAATGGCGAGAAAATAACGAATAAGCTTTCGTAATGATTTCTTTTAATTTACGCAAACACTACACATTGAATCATCATCATTATTACAACCCTTCACAAGTCCACTGCTGAACATAGGCCTCCCCCAAGGTATGCCACAAAGCACGGTCCTGAGCCACCTGCATCCATCGACTTCCTGCATGTCTTACCAGGTCGTCTCTCCATCTAGTGGTGGGTCACCCTACACTTTGCCTACCGGTACGAGGCTGCCACTCGAGAACCTTTTTTCCCCAGCAGTTGTCGGTTCTTCGAGCTATATGGCTGGCCCATTGTCACTCAGCTTACTAATCCGTTAGGCTATGTCGGTCACTCTGCTTCTACTGCGGATATCCTCATTTCTTGTTTATCACGCAGAGAAACTCCGAGAATAGCCCTCTCCATAGCTTGCTGAGCGACTTTGAGCGTCCTTTTGCGGCCAACAGTGAAGGACCACGTCTCGGTTCCGTAGGTCATCACTGGCAACACCCACTGGTTGTACAGCTTAGTTTTCAGGTTTGGAGGTATACCTGATGAGAAGATGTGTCGTAATTTCCCGAACGCTGCCCAGCCCAGTTGAATCCATCGATTGACCTCTCGGTCGAAGTTGGACTTACCTAGTCGGACTATTGTCCCAGGTAAATGTGCTCAAATGGTACCAACCACCTATCTTCTCCATTAAAATTAGGATTTTTTTTTAATTTCAATAGCGTATCGTCCTTGGCAGGAATCGGTGTTCTTTTGCGAGGATTTGTGGTTTATCAAATTTGATGTAATGATGGGGAAGATCTTGAACTGACGAAAGACTTCCCGGAGCTATGTGATGTCGGTGCTTCACGTCAGCTATATGTTCTTTCACGCGGCTTTTTATAGATCTTTATGTTCGACCTACGTAAAAGAGACCACATCCACAATCAAGCTTATACACTCCTGCATCTTGTAGATGAATATTACACTTGAAGGATGGTAAAAATTGACTTATCTTCTTCGGCGGCTTGTAGTATGTTTTGATGGAAGCTTGCTTCAAGATGTAGCCAAACTTGTCTGCGACTCCTTAGACATACGGTAGTACAGCAGGCACATGCTCGACTGTGGCCGACTTCGCTCGGTCACTGTGACGTAGGCGCGGGACCCGAAGCTTATTGTCTCGCAAAATTTGCTTGACGTTGAAGCTCGGCGACCAGATGATTTCTGTCGCAGATCCCTTGTGCTCTTTGAAACAAAGATTTACGCACGGTAGCTAAGTGTGATGGATGATGGTGAGATCCATTTAGATATCGGTTGGTATGGGTCTTTTTCTTATACATAGTTTGACCAATAGTGTTATCAGGATTTCGGATGACTAAAACATTTAGGTAAGCTAAAGAATTTTTTGCCTCTAACTCCATTGTGAATTGTATTTTAGAGTTAATGCAGTTAAGGTGGTCTTAATATGAGTCTAGAAAAGAGTTCTGAGGTAACACACGTAAAAAATACAGTCTAATTGAGAACCTCCTCCATTTTTGAAGTCGGTTGGAAATTATATAATATTGAAAAACGTGATATAGTATTGCAGATTACAAACTCGTAATTAATATGGATCATTATTGTGTCAGTATTACTAATACAGGGCTATAAAATTTAATGCATTAAAATAATGTATACGCATTACCATCACCATTACAGCCTATGAAATTCCACTGCTAAACATAGGTCTATCCTATATATTGCCTCATAGGACTTTGCTATAGTTGCCACGGTTGGCAAGCGGAATGGCGGATCGTTTTGGGAAGATGCTGCTACCCGTCACCTGTTTAAATTTCTCTCTGTCGCCTCTTACGACGCCTAAGGGACGATATGGTGCAGTGGATAATCTTACACCGTCACTACACGTACAGGGTGTTAAAAAATAACGTATAAAAGAAAATTATTCTGCTCATCGAACTCATTGCTTTATGTTATATTAATTTTAAATACGTAGGAACAAAAAAGCTTTTACGTTTCCGTTATGTAAGCCGGAAGAAATCTATCTGTTAATTAAATTCTAATCCGTTTATCGTATCGACCTTCACATTCATAATATTGGTATAAATATACCATTTATGAAGGAAAATCTAAGCATAGCACATGTGTGTTTTAATTACAATAAACCCTAGTTAAAATTTAGAGAAGAAGTTATTCCGGTTATATTTTCATAGTTCTCTTCTAATTTAAAAACATCTTAGCATTCCATTGTCGGAGAAAATCGATAATTAAGCGGAATTCAGGCCAAGCTTTCAGCTTCATAGCATACTGAGCTTGAAATAAATGCCATCCTGATCTTGGAATTCTAAACAGTTGGGTGGCTTTCAATTAAGCAAGATATTTGATTAAATGCCACGTTAGCAATGTATCTGGGGGCACGGCAGTGCCACCGCCAAGTCGAGCAAAAAAGCGGCACGGCCGTACCATACTTTTCTCGAAGCAATTCAGGCCATTTTCGACCCTCTATAACTTCGTAGAGGATAAAACTAGAAGCCTGAATTTTCAGTTACCGAGTAGACATTGTATAAACATGATATATTTCAAATTTCATTCAATTTGAACCAGTAGTTTAAGAAGTGTAACTAGTCAAAGTTTCTTAATTTTGTCACTCACTGACTGACCGATCATCAAAAGTCTAAGGCACTTCTAGCAGACATAGAAACAATCGTAAGAAAACACAATGTGTCTCACAAGTAGTACATATTATATTAAATTAGATTGCTTAGTGCGATTGCCAAGTCAATCTTTATATTTAAAACATAAAAGATTTTTAACATCGATATTGTCACTATAAAATGTTGTTAGGTTAGCTAATTACGTAATAATTTAAAACAGTAGGGCCCTTAAGTAGGCACTGAATAAATTAACCGACTTGGTATTACATGGATTTCACTACTTTTTAAGGTAGAAGAACTGAGTTGCGAGACTTGGTTTTTTTACAAGTTATGTTTTTGATGGCATTAAATATAGAAGAATGTAACATGAGCGAACAATAAGTTAAGCTGTAAATTTATTATGTGTATTCTTTTATTTACTTTCCCAAAAACAAGCAAATTGCCATATTTTTATTTAAATTGTGATTATAAATGATTATTTTTCACTTCACAGGATTTTATATTATATTATTTGCCGCTAATTATGACGTTAGCTTAATATTCCGTGTAAATATCTAATAAATATAATAAAGTATACGATAATAATAATTCAATTGATCCTTATAATTCAGGTCATTATTTGTTAAATACAATAAAAATTTTTATTGTGTTAGATCATTTAAATGTTAGAAGACTTTCAGGTATACTTTTCCTGATTGCCCCGCATTGATTGGAGCTGATACATTTGTACGAAAAATTGATCTTCGAAAAGCATTTCTATTAATTTGCTTTATTATCAATAGCATGTGACATTTTTTGTATATTCGAAAAATGAAGATCAGCAATAATATGATCAACATAGCGATTCCTGTTAACATGGATAATAAAATGTTATATGTGGTTAAATGAAATTTAAATTCCTCCAAAAGAAGCTTGGTTTCCATCTCCAGAAACGTTCATCACAATTATTGATTCCACTTTCGATTATCTTTTTCCCGTATTTCACAGAAGCTATTAGTTACTCAATACGTTTAATTCTCTATCCAGTAGCGTAGCGTGCCTTAAACGGGCTCTGTATCAAAATTTAATGGGAGGCCCAAATGAAGTGTAAAGATTTTTCACAAATGGAACAAAAACGATCGCATTTCATTAGAATAATTATAAATTGATTAACACGCGTTGCGGATTTAGTAATCTGTGGTCGCGGGTCAACCGTGAAGGGAGACGTGTTGCCAACTTTTGGTCGCCCACTTGACCCGGGGGAAAAAAAGATTCCTTTTTTTACTTTCATAATTTTAGAAGTAAAAACTTCTTTAGGCACGTTGGGCACATTTTATCATATGATTTTTTCTCGGGATGTATGGCATTGTACGAATTTTAATTTTTGCTTACACACATTGGGGACCACTGTAACCCAGGGGCCCCATATCATTGATACGGCTGATACGGCGGTAGCTACGCCCCTGTCTTTATCCGAATATATTAGTAATATGCGCACTGTTCTAAAAATTTTTTACGAACCGAATGCTCGACGAAATTCCACGACGTAAAAGGAGCGCGGTCTTAAGGTCGCGTTTCGTGCAGGGCGACGACGATCAGCAGGGTCACCATGTAATGTAAAAATTGGGAGAGCGAGTGAACACCCAAATACCAGTATTAGACTGATTTATATTACAAAGAACATACGCCATTAAATTATATTATGTCTCATAGTGATTCAGCACATCCAGTACAGAGCGAATTTGGAACGGCTGGCTACCATCAAAAGGGCCTCCGAAACACAGTAACCATGCTACACGCTCAGCTTTGGAAAAATTTAGTAGACTGTAGACAAGCTAGGGAGGCCCTACCTGAAATAAACAGTCGTCTAACCAAAGTTCTAATGAGACTGAACAGGCCACAGATCAGGATACTAACAAGTGCTATCACAGGACATGGCTCTTTTAACAAACATTTGTTCACTATAAGTGTTACTGACAGCCCCCTGTGCAGGGCATGCATGGGAGAGGAAGAAACGGCGGCTCACGTGTTGTTGACATGTCCAGAAGTCGCTTCATACAGGGCTAAACATCTCACAATACGAGTACGCTGGATACGTGGATCTACCGTATATAAATAACCAATACATTACGTTAGACAAACAATAGCTGTTTAGCTTGTATACAAATCAGGTTAATGAGTTACACATAACATACGTTTCGCAAGACTATGCCAACAGTTATCTGGCTTTAAAACAAAAACTTTCAAAATATTGCCGGAATTCACAGTTTACGAGTTCCTCGGAAAAACGTTTAAAGTAAAATTTTAAAGAGGGTTCGTTGTGGTGATGAAAAACACCTGAAAGAATTTGCACTCAAATTTAATATGATGCTTAATTTTTGTTTAATTTCTGAAAGGTCGTATCGTAAGTATCAAAATTTAAATTAATGTTGAAATTAATACTTACGAAATTTTCACATCTCTATAGTCCGTACCAATTCCCTGAGGCTAATTTTTAATTTATTCCTTTTATGTTCCGAATAATATAGAGAGAGAATTTTGTACCTACATCATTCGTTTTTAATTATCTTTTCGATGTTCTTTATTATTAAAAAAAAGTAAATACGTGAAATTTCATCTCCGAATAATTGTTAAATAGGCCTGTAAACATGAACAATTTTATATCCGATACAATTTGTAATTTAGGTATTTTCATTTTATTAATTTTATTGCTTTCTTACTTAGTCTTAAATATCATTTGTATGAGATGATATCATACATTCATAATTCAATTTTTTTAAATTTGTGCTCTTTTGTTCACAGAGTAGCCAAAATCAATAATCAAAATCAATATCGCAAAACCTTTAGCTTTTCCCTTGACTCCTCGACCCTCAAAGCTACTCGCTTGTCTGACCTCGCCTTCTTACAATTACAACTTGTTCTGATTCGTGATTTATCGGTAAAATAGATTACCCTATAATACAGTGAAAATGGAAAATTTGGGATTTTTTCCAAAGTTTAATTATTTTACCCTTTTGAATGAACGAAGAAATATCACAACCTCAAAGTAACAAACTAGAATGTCGCCGAAATACAATTTGCTATTAAAATTTTATTTCCTATTTTTGTCTTGAAATCATCCTTGAGTTTATTAGCCTATTTATTAAAAAAAAATGATGAAAATCGATTCACAATTGGTAAATACGTCACGTCACTAACATAAAAAACCTCCTTATTTTGGAGTTGGCCAAAAATATCAGAGAAGCAAGAATCTAGGTGAACCTCATCCTTTTAACGCTCTTAAGGTTAGCATTCCAGAACAGAGTACTAAACTCCTTAATTCTCTCTTCACAGTTCAGACTATTCTCCTCTGGAACACCTTACCGGCTAATTGCGAGAAAATAACGAATAAGCTTTCGTAATGATTTCTTTTAATTTACGCAAATACTACACATTGAATTATCATCATCATTACAACCCTTCACAAGTCCACTGCTGAACGTAGGCCTTCCCCATGGTATGCCACAAAGCACGGTCCTGAGCCACCTGCATCCATCGACTTCCTGCATGTCTGACCAGGTCGTCCCTCCATCTGGTGGTGGGTCGCCCTACACTTTGCCTACCGGTACGAGGCTGCCACTCGAGAACCTTTTTTCCCCAGCAGTTTGTCGGTTCTTCGAGCTATATGGCTGGCCCATTGTCACTCAGCTTACTAATCCGTTAGGCTATGTCGGTCACTCTGCTTCTACTGCGGATATCCTCATTTCTTGTTTATCACGCAGAGAAACTCCGAGAATAGCCCTCTCCATAGCTTGCTGAGCAACTTTGAGCGTCCTTTTGCGGCCAACAGTGAAGGACCACGTCTCGGTTCCGTAGGTCATCACTGGCAACACCCACTGGTTGTACAGCTTAGTTTTCAGGTTTGGAGGTATACCTGATGAGAAGATTTGTCGTAATTTCCCGAACGCTGCCCAGCCCAGTTGAATCCATCGATTGACCTCTCGGTCGAAGTTGGACTTACCTAGTCGGACTATTGTCCCAGGTAAATGTGCTCAAATGGTACCAACCACCTATCTGCTCCATTAAAATTAGGATTTTTTTTAATTTCAATAGCGTATCGTCCTTGGCAGGAATCGGTGTTCTTTTGCGAGGATTTGTGGTTTATCAAATTTGATGTAATGATGGGGAAGATCTTGAACTGACGAAAGACTTCCCGGAGCTATGTGATGTCGGTGCTTCACGTCAGCTACATGTTCTTTCACGCGGCTTTTTATAGATCTTTTTGTTCGACCTACGTAAAAGAGACCACATCCACAATCAAGCTTATATACTCCTGCATCTTGTAGATGAATATTACACTTGAAGGATGGTAAAAATTGACTTATCTTCTTCGGCGGCTTGTAGTATGTTTTGATGGAAGCTTGCTTCAAGATGTAGCCAAACTTGTCTGCGACTCCTTAGACATACGGTAGTACAGCAGGCACATGCTCGACTGTGGCCGACTTCGCTCGGTCATTGTAACGTAGGAGCGGGACCCGAAGCTTGTTGTCTAGCAAAATTTGCTTGACGTTGAAGCTCGGCGACCAGATGATTTCTGTCGCAGATCCCTTGTGCTCTCTGAAACAAAGATTTATGCACGGTAGCTAAGTGTGACGGATGATGGTGAGATCCATTTAAATATCGGTTAGTATGGGTCTTTTTCTTATACACAGTTTGACTAATAGTGTTATCAGGATTTCGGATGACTAAAACATTTAGGTAAGCTAAAGAATTTTTTGCCTCTAACTCCATTGTGAATTGTATTTTAGAGTTAATGCAGTTAAGGTGGTCTGAATATGAGTCTAGAAGAGTTCAGAGGTAACACACGTAAAAAATACAGTCTAATTGAGAACCTCCTCCATTTTTGAAGGCGGTTGGAAATTACTTATTATTAAAAAACGTGATATAGTATTGCAGATTACAAACTCGTAATTAATATGGATCATTATTGTGTCAGTATTACTAATACAGGGCTATAAAATTTAATGCATTAAAATAATGTATACGCATTACCATCACCATTACAGCCTATGAAATTCCACTGCTAAACATAGGTCTATCCTATATATTGCCTCATAGGACTTTGCTATAGTTGCCACGGTTGGCAAGCGGAATGGCGGATCGTTTTGGGAAGATGCTGCTACCCGTCACCTGTTTAAATTTCTCTCTGTCGCCTCTTACGACGCCTAAGGGACAATATGGGGCAGTGGATAATCTTACACCGTCACTACACATACACGGTGTTAAAAAATAACGTATAAAAGAAAATTATTCTGCTCATCGAACTCATTGCTTTATGTTATATTAATTTAAAATACGTAGGAACAAAAAAGCTTTTACGTTTCCGTTATGTAAGCCGGAAGAAATCTATCTGTTAATTAAATTCTAACGTGTTTATCATATCGACCTTCACATTCATAATATTGGTATAAATATACCATTTATGAAGGAAAATCTAAGCATAGCACATGTGTGTTTTAATTACAATAAACCCTAGTTAAAATTTAGAGAAGAAGTTATTCCGGTTATATTTTCATAGTTCTCTTCTAATTTAAAAACATCTTAGCATTCCATTGTCGGAGAAAATCGATAATTAAGCGGAATTCAGGCCAAGCTTTCAGCTTCATAGCATACTGAGCTTGAAATAAATGCCATCCTGATCTTGGAATTCTAAACAGTTGGGTGGCTTTCAATTAAGCAAGATATTTGATTAAATGCCACGTTAGCAATGTATCTGGGGGCACGGCAGTGCCACCGCCAAGTCGAGCAAAAAAGCGGCACGGCCGTACCATACTTTTCTCGAAGCAATTCAGGCCATTTTCGACCCTCTATAACTTCGTAGAGGATAAAACTAGAAGCCTGAATTTTCAGTTACCGAGTAGACATTGTATAAACATGATATATTTCAAATTTCATTCAATTTGAACCAGTAGTTTAAGAAGTGTAACTAGTCAAAGTTTCTTAATTTTGTCACTCACTGACTGACCGATCATCAAAAGTCTAAGGCACTTCTAGCAGACATAGAAACAATCGTAAGAAAACACAATGTGTCTCACAAGTAGTACATATTATATTAAATTAGATTGCTTAGTGCGATTGCCAAGTCAATCTTTATATTTAAAACATAAAAGATTTTTAACATCGATATTGTCACTATAAAATGTTGTTAGGTTAGCTAATTACGTAATAATTTAAAACAGTAGGGCCCTTAAGTAGGCACTGAATAAATTAACCGACTTGGTATTACATGGATTTCACTACTTTTTAAGGTAGAAGAACTGAGTTGCGAGACTTGGTTTTTTTACAAGTTATGTTTTTGATGGCATTAAATATAGAAGAATGTAACATGAGCGAACAATAAGTTAAGCTGTAAATTTATTATGTGTATTCTTTTATTTACTTTCCCAAAAACAAGCAAATTGCCATATTTTTATTTAAATTGTGATTATAAATGATTATTTTTCACTTCACAGGATTTTATATTATATTATTTGCCGCTAATTATGACGTTAGCTTAATATTCCGTGTAAATATCTAATAAATATAATAAAGTATACGATAATAATAATTCAATTGATCCTTATAATTCAGGTCATTATTTGTTAAATACAATAAAAATTTTTATTGTGTTAGATCATTTAAATGTTAGAAGACTTTCAGGTATACTTTTCCTGATTGCCCCGCATTGATTGGAGCTGATACATTTGTACGAAAAATTGATCTTCGAAAAGCATTTCTATTAATTAGCTTTATTATCAATAGCATGTGACATTTTTTGTATATTCGAAAAATGAAGATCAGCAATAATATGATCAACATAGCGATTCCTGTTAACATGGATAATAAAATGTTATATGTGGTTAAATGAAATTTAAATTCCTCCAAAAGAAGCTTGGTTTCCATCTCCAGAAACGTTCATCACAATTATTGATTCCACTTTCGATTATCTTTTTCCCGTATTTCACAGAAGCTATTAGTTACTCAATACGTTTAATTCTCTATCCAGTAGCGTAGCGTGCCTTAAACGGGCTCTGTATCAAAATTTAATGGGAGGCCCAAATGAAGTGTAAAGATTTTTCACAAATGGAACAAAAACGATCGCATTTCATTAGAATAATTATAAATTGATTAACACGCGTTGCGGATTTAGTAATCTGTGGTCGCGGGTCAACCGTGAAGGGAGACGTGTTGCCAACTTTTGGTCGCCCACTTGACCCGGGGGAAAAAAAGATTCCTTTTTTTACTTTCATAATTTTAGAAGTAAAAACTTCTTTAGGCACGTTGGGCACATTTTATCATATGATTTTTTCTCGGGATGTATGGCATTGTACGAATTTTAATTTTTGCTTACACACATTGGGGACCACTGTAACCCAGGGGCCCCATATCATTGATACGGCTGATACGGCGGTAGCTACGCCCCTGTCTTTATCCGAATATATTAGTAATATGCGCACTGTTCTAAAAATTTTTTACGAACCGAATGCTCGACGAAATTCCACGACGTAAAAGGAGCGCGGTCTTAAGGTCGCGTTTCGTGCAGGGCGACGACGATCAGCAGGGTCACCATGTAATGTAAAAATTGGGAGAGCGAGTGAACACCCAAATACCAGTATTAGACTGATTTATATTACAAAGAACATACGCCATTAAATTATATTATGTCTCATAGTGATTCAGCACATCCAGTACAGAGCGAATTTGGAACGGCTGGCTACCATCAAAAGGGCCTCCGAAACACAGTAACCATGCTACACGCTCAGCTTTGGAAAAATTTAGTAGACTGTAGACAAGCTAGGGAGGCCCTACCTGAAATAAACAGTCGTCTAACCAAAGTTCTAATGAGACTGAACAGGCCACAGATCAGGATACTAACAAGTGCTATCACAGGACATGGCTCTTTTAACAAACATTTGTTCACTATAAGTGTTACTGACAGCCCCCTGTGCAGGGCATGCATGGGAGAGGAAGAAACGGCGGCTCACGTGTTGTTGACATGTCCAGAAGTCGCTTCATACAGGGCTAAACATCTCACAATACGAGTACGCTGGATACGTGGATCTACCGTATATAAATAACCAATACATTACGTTAGACAAACAATAGCTGTTTAGCTTGTATACAAATCAGGTTAATGAGTTACACATAACATACGTTTCGCAAGACTATGCCAACAGTTATCTGGCTTTAAAACAAAAACTTTCAAAATATTGCCGGAATTCACAGTTTACGAGTTCCTCGGAAAAACGTTTAAAGTAAAATTTTAAAGAGGGTTCGTTGTGGTGATGAAAAACACCTGAAAGAATTTGCACTCAAATTTAATATGATGCTTAATTTTTGTTTAATTTCTGAAAGGTCGTATCGTAAGTATCAAAATTTAAATTAATGTTGAAATTAATACTTACGAAATTTTCACATCTCTATAGTCCGTACCAATTCCCTGAGGCTAATTTTTAATTTATTCCTTTTATGTTCCGAATAATATAGAGAGAGAATTTTGTACCTACATCATTCGTTTTTAATTATCTTTTCGATGTTCTTTATTATTAAAAAAAAGTAAATACGTGAAATTTCATCTCCGAATAATTGTTAAATAGGCCTGTAAACATGAACAATTTTATATCCGATACAATTTGTAATTTAGGTATTTTCATTTTATTAATTTTATTGCTTTCTTACTTAGTCTTAAATATCATTTGTATGAGATGATATCATACATTCATAATTCAATTTTTTTAAATTTGTGCTCTTTTGTTCACAGAGTAGCCAAAATCAATAATCAAAATCAATATCGCAAAACCTTTAGCTTTTCCCTTGACTCCTCGACCCTCAAAGCTACTCGCTTGTCTGACCTCGCCTTCTTACAATTACAACTTGTTCTGATTCGTGATTTATCGGTAAAATAGATTACCCTATAATACAGTGAAAATGGAAAATTTGGGGTTTTTTCCAAAGTTTAATTATTTTACCCTTTTGAATGAACGAAGAAATATCACAACCTCAAAGTAACAAACTAGAATGTCGCCGAAATACAATTTGCTATTAAAATTTTATTTCCTATTTTTGTCTTGAAATCATCCTTGAGTTTATTAGCCTATTTATTAAAAAAAATGATGAAAATCGGTTCACAATTGGTAAATACGTCACGTCACTAACATAAAAAACCTCCTTATTTTGGAGTTGGCCAAAAATATCAGAGAAGCAAGAATCTAGGTGAACCTCATCCTTTTAACGCTCTTAAGGTTAGCATTCCAGAACAGAGTACTAAACTCCTTAATTCTCTCTTCACAGTTCAGACTATTCTCCTCTGGAACACCTTACCGGCTAATTGCGAGAAAATAACGAATAAGCTTTCGTAATGATTTCTTTTAATTTACGCAAATACTACACATTGAATTATCATCATCATTACAACCCTTCACAAGTCCACTGCTGAACGTAGGCCTTCCCCATGGTATGCCACAAAGCACGGTCCTGAGCCACCTGCATCCATCGACTTCCTGCATGTCTGACCAGGTCGTCCCTCCATCTGGTGGTGGGTCGCCCTACACTTTGCCTACCGGTACGAGGCTGCCACTCGAGAACCTTTTTTCCCCAGCAGTTGTCGGTTCTTCGAGCTATATGGCTGGCCCATTGTCACTCAGCTTACTAATCCGTTAGGCTATGTCGGTCACTCTGCTTCTACTGCGGATATCCTCATTTCTTGTTTATCACGCAGAGAAACTCCGAGAATAGCCCTCTCCATAGCTTGCTGAGCGACTTTGAGCGTCCTTTTGCGGCCAACAGTGAAGGACCACGTCTCGGTTCCGTAGGTCATCACTGGCAACACCCACTGGTTGTACAGCTTAGTTTTCAGGTTTGGAGGTATACCTGATGAGAAGATTTGTCGTAATTTCCCGAACGCTGCCCAGCCCAGTTGAATCCATCGATTGACCTCTCGGTCGAAGTTGGACTTACCTAGTCGGACTATTGTCCCAGGTAAATGTGCTCAAATGGTACCAACCACCTATCTTCTCCATTAAAATTAGGATTTTTTTTAATTTCAATAGCGTATCGTCCTTGGCAGGAATCGGTGTTCTTTTGCGAGGATTTGTGGTTTATCAAATTTGATGTAATGATGGGGAAGATCTTGAACTGACGAAAGACTTCCCGGAGCTATGTGATGTCGGTGCTTCACGTCAGCTACATGTTCTTTCACGCGGCTTTTTATAGATCTTTTTGTTCGACCTACGTAAAAGAGACCACATCCACAATCAAGCTTATATACTCCTGCATCTTGTAGATGAATATTACACTTGAAGGATGGTAAAAATTGACTTATCTTCTTCGGCGGCTTGTAGTATGTTTTGATGGAAGCTTGCTTCAAGATGTAGCCAAACTTGTCTGCGACTCCTTAGACATACGGTAGTACAGCAGGCACATGCTCGACTGTGGCCGACTTCGCTCGGTCATTGTAACGTAGGAGCGGGACCCGAAGCTTGTTGTCTAGCAAAATTTGCTTGACGTTGAAGCTCGGCGACCAGATGATTTCTGTCGCAGATCCCTTGTGCTCTCTGAAACAAAGATTTATGCACGGTAGCTAAGTGTGACGGATGATGGTGAGATCCATTTAAATATCGGTTAGTATGGGTCTTTTTCTTATACACAGTTTGACTAATAGTGTTATCAGGATTTCGGATGACTAAAACATTTAGGTAAGCTAAAGAATTTTTTGCCTCTAACTCCATTGTGAATTGTATTTTAGAGTTAATGCAGTTAAGGTGGTCTGAATATGAGTCTAGAAGAGTTCAGAGGTAACACACGTAAAAAATACAGTCTAATTGAGAACCTCCTCCATTTTTGAAGGCGGTTGGAAATTACTTATTATTAAAAAACGTGATATAGTATTGCAGATTACAAACTCGTAATTAATATGGATCATTATTGTGTCAGTATTACTAATACAGGGCTATAAAATTTAATGCATTAAAATAATGTATACGCATTACCATCACCATTACAGCCTATGAAATTCCACTGCTAAACATAGGTCTATCCTATATATTGCCTCATAGGACTTTGCTATAGTTGCCACGGTTGGCAAGCGGAATGGCGGATCGTTTTGGGAAGATGCTGCTACCCGTCACCTGTTTAAATTTCTCTCTGTCGCCTCTTACGACGCCTAAGGGACAATATGGGGCAGTGGATAATCTTACACCGTCACTACACATACACGGTGTTAAAAAATAACGTATAAAAGAAAATTATTCTGCTCATCGAACTCATTGCTTTATGTTATATTAATTTAAAATACGTAGGAACAAAAAAGCTTTTACGTTTCCGTTATGTAAGCCGGAAGAAATCTATCTGTTAATTAAATTCTAACGTGTTTATCATATCGACCTTCACATTCATAATATTGGTATAAATATACCATTTATGAAGGAAAATCTAAGCATAGCACATGTGTGTTTTAATTACAATAAACCCTAGTTAAAATTTAGAGAAGAAGTTATTCCGGTTATATTTTCATAGTTCTCTTCTAATTTAAAAACATCTTAGCATTCCATTGTCGGAGAAAATCGATAATTAAGCGGAATTCAGGCCAAGCTTTCAGCTTCATAGCATACTGAGCTTGAAATAAATGCCATCCTGATCTTGGAATTCTAAACAGTTGGGTGGCTTTCAATTAAGCAAGATATTTGATTAAATGCCACGTTAGCAATGTATCTGGGGGCACGGCAGTGCCACCGCCAAGTCGAGCAAAAAAGCGGCACGGCCGTACCATACTTTTCTCGAAGCAATTCAGGCCATTTTCGACCCTCTATAACTTCGTAGAGGATAAAACTAGAAGCCTGAATTTTCAGTTACCGAGTAGACATTGTATAAACATGATATATTTCAAATTTCATTCAATTTGAACCAGTAGTTTAAGAAGTGTAACTAGTCAAAGTTTCTTAATTTTGTCACTCACTGACTGACCGATCATCAAAAGTCTAAGGCACTTCTAGCAGACATAGAAACAATCGTAAGAAAACACAATGTGTCTCACAAGTAGTACATATTATATTAAATTAGATTGCTTAGTGCGATTGCCAAGTCAATCTTTATATTTAAAACATAAAAGATTTTTAACATCGATATTGTCACTATAAAATGTTGTTAGGTTAGCTAATTACGTAATAATTTAAAACAGTAGGGCCCTTAAGTAGGCACTGAATAAATTAACCGACTTGGTATTACATGGATTTCACTACTTTTTAAGGTAGAAGAACTGAGTTGCGAGACTTGGTTTTTTTACAAGTTATGTTTTTGATGGCATTAAATATAGAAGAATGTAACATGAGCGAACAATAAGTTAAGCTGTAAATTTATTATGTGTATTCTTTTATTTACTTTCCCAAAAACAAGCAAATTGCCATATTTTTATTTAAATTGTGATTATAAATGATTATTTTTCACTTCACAGGATTTTATATTATATTATTTGCCGCTAATTATGACGTTAGCTTAATATTCCGTGTAAATATCTAATAAATATAATAAAGTATACGATAATAATAATTCAATTGATCCTTATAATTCAGGTCATTATTTGTTAAATACAATAAAATTTTTTATTGTGTTAGATCATTTAAATGTTAGAAGACTTTCAGGTATACTTTTCCTGATTGCCCCGCATTGATTGGAGCTGATACATTTGTACGAAAAATTGATCTTCGAAAAGCATTTCTATTAATTAGCTTTATTATCAATAGCATGTGACATTTTTTGTATATTCGAAAAATGAAGATCAGCAATAATATGATCAACATAGCGATTCCTGTTAACATGGATAATAAAATGTTATATGTGGTTAAATGAAATTTAAATTCCTCCAAAAGAAGCTTGGTTTCCATCTCCAGAAACGTTCATCACAATTATTGATTCCACTTTCGATTATCTTTTTCCCGTATTTCACAGAAGCTATTAGTTACTCAATACGTTTAATTCTCTATCCAGTAGCGTAGCGTGCCTTAAACGGGCTCTGTATCAAAATTTAATGGGAGGCCCAAATGAAGTGTAAAGATTTTTCACAAATGGAACAAAAACGATCGCATTTCATTAGAATAATTATAAATTGATTAACACGCGTTGCGGATTTAGTAATCTGTGGTCGCGGGTCAACCGTGAAGGGAGACGTGTTGCCAACTTTTGGTCGCCCACTTGACCCGGGGGAAAAAAAGATTCCTTTTTTTACTTTCATAATTTCAGAAGTAAAAACTTCTTTAGGCACGTTGGGCACATTTTATCATATGATTTTTTCTCGGGATGTATGGCATTGTACGAATTTTAATTTTTGCTTACACACATTGGGGACCACTGTAACCCAGGGGCCCCATATCATTGATACGGCTGATACGGCGGTAGCTACGCCCCTGTCTTTATCCGAATATATTAGTAATATGCGCACTGTTCTAAAAATTTTTTACGAACCGAATGCTCGACGAAATTCCACGACGTAAAAGGAGCGCGGTCTTAAGGTCGCGTTTCGTGCAGGGCGACGACGATCAGCAGGGTCACCATGTAATGTAAAAATTGGGAGAGCGAGTGAACACCCAAATACCAGTATTAGACTGATTTATATTACAAAGAACATACGCCATTAAATTATATTATGTCTCATAGTGATTCAGCACATCCAGTACAGAGCGAATCTGGAACGGCTGGCTACCATCAAAAGGGCCTCCGAAACACAGTAACCATGCTACACGCTCAGCTTTGTAAAAATTTAGTAGACTGTAGACAAGCTAGGGAGGCCCTACCTGAAATAAACAGTCGTCTAACCAAAGTTCTAATGAGACTGAACAGGCCACAGATCAGGATACTAACAAGTGCTATCACAGGACATGGCTCTTTTAACAAACATTTGTTCACTATAAGTGTTACTGACAGCCCCCTGTGCAGGGCATGCATGGGAGAGGAAGAAACGGCGGCTCACGTGTTGTTGACATGTCCAGAAGTCGCTTCATACAGGGCTAAACATCTCACAATACGAGTACGCTGGATACGTGGATCTACCGTATATAAATAACCAATACATTACGTTAGACAAACAATAGCTGTTTAGCTTGTATACAAATCAGGTTAATGAGTTACACATAACATACGTTTCGCAAGACTATGCCAACAGTTATCTGGCTTTAAAACAAAAACTTTCAAAATACTGCCGGAATTCACAGTTTACGAGTTCCTCGGAAAAACGTTTAAAGTAAAATTTTAAAGAGGGTTCGTTGTGGTGATGAAAAACACCTGAAAGAATTTGCACTCAAATTTAATATGATGCTTAATTTTTGTTTAATTTCTGAAAGGTCGTATCGTAAGTATCAAAATTTAAATTAATGTTGAAATTAATACTTACGAAATTTTCACATCTCTATAGTCCGTACCAATTCCCTGAGGCTAATTTTTAATTTATTCCTTTTATGTTCCGAATAATATAGAGAGAGAATTTTGTACCTACATCATTCGTTTTTAATTATCTTTTCGATGTTCTTTATTATTAAAAAAAAGTAAATACGTGAAATTTCATCTCCGAATAATTGTTAAATAGGCCTGTAAACATGAACAATTTTATATCCGATACAATTTGTAATTTAGGTATTTTCATTTTATTAATTTTATTGCTTTCTTACTTAGTCTTAAATATCATTTGTATGAGATGATATCATACATTCATAATTCAATTTTTTTAAATTTGTGCTCTTTTGTTCACAGAGTAGCCAAAATCAATAATCAAAATCAATATCGCAAAACCTTTAGCTTTTCCCTTGACTCCTCGACCCTCAAAGCTACTCGCTTGTCTGACCTCGCCTTCTTACAATTACAACTTGTTCTGATTCGTGATTTATCGGTAAAATAGATTACCCTATAATACAGTGAAAATGGAAAATTTGGGATTTTTTCCAAAGTTTAATTATTTTACCCTTTTGAATGAACGAAGAAATATCACAACCTCAAAGTAACAAACTAGAATGTCGCCGAAATACAATTTGCTATTAAAATTTTATTTCCTATTTTTGTCTTGAAATCATCCTTGAGTTTATTAGCCTATTTATTAAAAAAAATGATGAAAATCGGTTCACAATTGGTAAATACGTCACGTCACTAACATAAAAAACGTCCTTATTTTGGAGTTGGCCAAAAATATCAGAGAAGCAAGAATCTAGGTGAACCTCATCCTTTTAACGCTCTTAAGGTTAGCATTCCAGAACAGAGTACTAAACTCCTTAATTCTCTCTTCACAGTTCAGACTATTCTCCTCTGGAACACCTTACCGGCTAATTGCGAGAAAATAACGAATAAGCTTTCGTAATGATTTCTTTTAATTTACGCAAATACTACACATTGAATTATCATCATCATTACAACCCTTCACAAGTCCACTGCTGAACGTAGGCCTTCCCCATGGTATGCCACAAAGCACGGTCCTGAGCCACCTGCATCCATCGACTTCCTGCATGTCTGACCAGGTCGTCCCTCCATCTGGTGGTGGGTCGCCCTACACTTTGCCTACCGGTACGAGGCTGCCACTCGAGAACCTTTTTTCCCCAGCAGTTGTCGGTTCTTCGAGCTATATGGCTGGCCCATTGTCACTCAGCTTACTAATCCGTTAGGCTATGTCGGTCACTCTGCTTCTACTGCGGATATCCTCATTTCTTGTTTATCACGCAGAGAAACTCCGAGAATAGCCCTCTCCATAGCTTGCTGAGCGACTTTGAGCGTCCTTTTGCGGCCAACAGTGAAGGACCACGTCTCGGTTCCGTAGGTCATCACTGGCAACACCCACTGGTTGTACAGCTTAGTTTTCAGGTTTGGAGGTATACCTGATGAGAAGATTTGTCGTAATTTCCCGAACGCTGCCCAGCCCAGTTGAATCCATCGATTGACCTCTCGGTCGAAGTTGGACTTACCTAGTCGGACTATTGTCCCAGGTAAATGTGCTCAAATGGTACCAACCACCTATCTTCTCCATTAAAATTAGGATTTTTTTTAATTTCAATAGCGTATCGTCCTTGGCAGGAATCGGTGTTCTTTTGCGAGGATTTGTGGTTTATCAAATTTGATGTAATGATGGGGAAGATCTTGAACTGACGAAAGACTTCCCGGAGCTATGTGATGTCGGTGCTTCACGTCAGCTACATGTTCTTTCACGCGGCTTTTTATAGATCTTTTTGTTCGACCTACGTAAAAGAGACCACATCCACAATCAAGCTTATATACTCCTGCATCTTGTAGATGAATATTACACTTGAAGGATGGTAAAAATTGACTTATCTTCTTCGGCGGCTTGTAGTATGTTTTGATGGAAGCTTGCTTCAAGATGTAGCCAAACTTGTCTGCGACTCCTTAGACATACGGTAGTACAGCAGGCACATGCTCGACTGTGGCCGACTTCGCTCGGTCACTGTGACGTAGGCGCGGGACCCGAAGCTTATTGTCTCGCAAAATTTGCTTGACGTTGAAGCTCGGCGACCAGATGATTTCTGTCGCAGATCCCTTGTGCTCTTTGAAACAAAGATTTACGCACGGTAGCTAAGTGTGATGGATGATGGTGAGATCCATTTAGATATCGGTTGGTATGGGTCTTTTTCTTATACACAGTTTGACCAATAGTGTTATCAGGATTTCGGATGACTAAAACATTTAGGTAAGCTAAAGAATTTTTTGCCTCTAACTCCATTGTGAATTGTATTTTAGAGTTAATGCAGTTAAGGTGGTCTTAAT
Source organism: Parnassius smintheus behrii (assembly GCA_036936625.1). Lineage (NCBI taxonomy): Eukaryota > Metazoa > Arthropoda > Insecta > Lepidoptera > Papilionidae > Parnassius > Parnassius smintheus. The sequence goes on from JAUPFT010000010.1 coordinate 33,219,756, forward strand.
ATGAGTCTAGAAAAGAGTTCTGAGGTAACACACGTAAAAAATACAGTCTAATTGAGAACCTCCTCCATTTTTGAAGGCGGTTGGAAATTACTTCTTATTAAAAAACGTGATATAGTATTGCAGATTACAAACTCGTAATTAATATGGATCATTATTGTGTCAGTATTACTAATACAGGGCTATAAAATTTAATGCATTAAAATAATGTATACGCATTACCATCACCATTACAGCCTATGAAATTCCACTGCTAAACATAGGTCTATCCTATATATTGCCTCATAGGACTTTGCTATAGTTGCCACGGTTGGCAAGCGGAATGGCGGATCGTTTTGGGAAGATGCTGCTACCCGTCACCTGTTTAAATTTCTCTCTGTCGCCTCTTACGACGCGTAAGGGACAATATGGGGCAGTGGATAATCTTACACCGTCACTACACATACACGGTGTTAAAAAATAACGTATAAAAGAAAATTATTCTGCTCATCGAACTCATTGCTTTATGTTATATTAATTTAAAATACGTAGGAACAAAAAAGCTTTTACGTTTCCGTTATGTAAGCCGGAAGAAATCTATCTGTTAATTAAATTCTAATCCGTTTATCGTATCGACCTTCACATTCATAATATTGGTATAAATATACCATTTATGAAGGAAAATCTAAGCATAGCACATGTGTGTTTTAATTACAATAAACCCTAGTTAAAATTTAGAGAAGAAGTTATTCCGGTTATATTTTCATAGTTCTCTTCTAATTTAAAAACATCTTAGCATTCCATTGTCGGAGAAAATCGATAATTAAGCGGAATTCAGGCCAAGCTTTCAGCTTCATAGCATACTGAGCTTGAAATAAATGCCATCCTGATCTTGGAATTCTAAACAGTTGGGTGGCTTTCAATTAAGCAAGATATTTGATTAAATGCCACGTTAGCAATGTATCTGGGGGCACGGCAGTGCCACCGCCAAGTCGAGCAAAAAAGCGGCACGGCCGTACCATACTTTTCTCGAAGCAATTCAGGCCATTTTCGACCCTCTATAACTTCGTAGAGGATAAAACTAGAAGCCTGAATTTTCAGTTACCGAGTAGACATTGTATAAACATGATATATTTCAAATTTCATTCAATTTGAACCAGTAGTTTAAGAAGTGTAACTAGTCAAAGTTTCTTAATTTTGTCACTCACTGACTGACCGATCATCAAAAGTCTAAGGCACTTCTAGCAGACATAGAAACAATCGTAAGAAAACACAATGTGTCTCACAAGTAGTACATATTATATTAAATTAGATTGCTTAGTGCGATTGCCAAGTCAATCTTTATATTTAAAACATAAAAGATTTTTAACATCGATATTGTCACTATAAAATGTTGTTAGGTTAGCTAATTACGTAATAATTTAAAACAGTAGGGCCCTTAAGTAGGCACTGAATAAATTAACCGACTTGGTATTACATGGATTTCACTACTTTTTAAGGTAGAAGAACTGAGTTGCGAGACTTGGTTTTTTTACAAGTTATGTTTTTGATGGCATTAAATATAGAAGAATGTAACATGAGCGAACAATAAGTTAAGCTGTAAATTTATTATGTGTATTCTTTTATTTACTTTCCCAAAAACAAGCAAATTGCCATATTTTTATTTAAATTGTGATTATAAATGATTATTTTTCACTTCACAGGATTTTATATTATATTATTTGCCGCTAATTATGACGTTAGCTTAATATTCCGTGTAAATATCTAATAAATATAATAAAGTATACGATAATAATAATTCAATTGATCCTTATAATTCAGGTCATTATTTGTTAAATACAATAAAAATTTTTATTGTGTTAGATCATTTAAATGTTAGAAGACTTTCAGGTATACTTTTCCTGATTGCCCCGCATTGATTGGAGCTGATACATTTGTACGAAAAATTGATCTTCGAAAAGCATTTCTATTAATTTGCTTTATTATCAATAGCATGTGACATTTTTTGTATATTCGAAAAATGAAGATCAGCAATAATATGATCAACATAGCGATTCCTGTTAACATGGATAATAAAATGTTATATGTGGTTAAATGAAATTTAAATTCCTCCAAAAGAAGCTTGGTTTCCATCTCCAGAAACGTTCATCACAATTATTGATTCCACTTTCGATTATCTTTTTCCCGTATTTCACAGAAGCTATTAGTTACTCAATACGTTTAATTCTCTATCCAGTAGCGTAGCGTGCCTTAAACGGGCTCTGTATCAAAATTTAATGGGAGGCCCAAATGAAGTGTAAAGATTTTTCACAAATGGAACAAAAACGATCGCATTTCATTAGAATAATTATAAATTGATTAACACGCGTTGCGGATTTAGTAATCTGTGGTCGCGGGTCAACCGTGAAGGGAGACGTGTTGCCAACTTTTGGTCGCCCACTTGACCCGGGGGAAAAAAGATTCCTTTTTTTACTTTCATAATTTTAGAAGTAAAAACTTCTTTAGGCACGTTGGGCACATTTTATCATATGATTTTTTCTCGGGATGTATGGCATTGTACGAATTTTAATTTTTGCTTACACACATTGGGGACCACTGTAACCCAGGGGCCCCATATCATTGATACGGCTGATACGGCGGTAGCTACGCCCCTGTCTTTATCCGAATATATTAGTAATATGCGCACTGTTCTAAAATTTTTTTACGAACCGAATGCTCGACGAAATTCCACGACGTAAAAGGAGCGCGGTCTTAAGGTCGCGTTTCGTGCAGGGCGACGACGATCAGCAGGGTCACCATGTAATGTAAAAATTGGGAGAGCGAGTGAACACCCAAATACCAGTATTAGACTGATTTATATTACAAAGAACATACGCCATTAAATTATATTATGTCTCATAGTGATTCAGCACATCCAGTACAGAGCGAATTTGGAACGGCTGGCTACCATCAAAAGGGCCTCCGAAACACAGTAACCATAAGATACTATTCGGTACGAGCGTTGTCATTTCTCGGTGAACTAACTCATTCGTGCTACAGCCGCAATACGCTACGTGGATCTACCGCGTACAAATAACCAATACTTTATTTACGTTAGATAAATAATAGCTGTTAGCTTGTATACAAATCAGGTTAATGAGTTATACATAATATAGGTTTCGCAAGACTATGCCAACTGTTATCAGGTTTTAAAAAAAAACTTTCAAAATATTGCCGGAGTTCACAGTTTACTAGTTCCTCGGAAAAACGTTTAAAGTAAAATTTTAAAGAGGGTTATTTGTGGTAATGAAAAATACCAGAAAGAATTTGCATTCAAATTTAATACTCGTATGATGCTTAATTATTGTTTAATTTCTGAAGGATCGTATCATAAGTACCAAAATGTAAATTAATGTTGAAATTAATACTTACAAAATTTTCACCACTCTATAGTCCGTACCAATTCCCTGGGGCTAACTTTTAATTTATTCCTTTTATGTTCCGACTAATATAGAGAGAGAATTTTGTACCTAAATCATTGGTTTTTATTTATCTTTTCGAAGTTCTTTATCATTAAACAAAAAGTAAATACGTGAAATTTCATCTCCGATTAATTGTTAAATAGGCCTGTAAACATGAACAACGTTTTTTTTATATCTGATACAATTTGTAATTTAGGTATTTTCATGTAATTAATTTTAATGCTTTCTCACTTAGTCTTAAATATCATTTGCATGAGATGATATACCTTCGTTATTCAAATTTTATAAATTTATGATCTTTTGTTCACAGAGTACCCAAAATCAATCTATAACAAAACCTTTAGCTTTTCCCTTGACTCCTCGACCATCAACGCTGCTCGCTTGTCTGACTTCGCCTTCTTACAATTACAATTTGTTCGGGCTCGTGGTAAAATAGTTTACCCTGTAATACAGTGAAAATGGAAAATGTGGGATATTTCCAAAGTTTTACAATTTTACCCTTTTGAATGAACGAAGAAATATCACAACCTCAAAGTAACAACAGTAGAATGTCGCCGAAATACAATTTCCTATTAAAATTTTATTTCCGATTTTTGTCTTGAAATCATCCTTGAAGACCTGTTTATTAAAAAAACACACGTGTGTGTTATTAATTACCACGAACCTTAGTTAAACTTTAGAGAAGAAGTTATACAGGTTATATTTGCATAGTTCTCTTCTAATTTAGAAACATCTTAGTATTCCATTGGCAATCGATAATTGAGCGGAATTCAGGTCAAGCTTTCAGCTTCATAGCACACTGAGCTTGAAACAAATGCCTTACTGAAATTGGACTTCTACTCTACTAACAGCTTGGTGGCTTTGAATTAAGATTTTTTAGCAAGATTAGATTAAATACCAATACTTTGAAGCAAGATTAGATTAAATACCACGTAAGCAATGTATTAAATATATAAGAATGTAACATCAGCAAACAATAAGTTAAGCTGTAAATGTATCCCTTTCTTTCTTTTCAAACTACATTTTAAACACTTTCCCACAAACGCGCAAATTGCCATACTTTGATTTAAATTGTGGTTATATCATCATCACCATTACAGCCCGTTCACAAGTCCACTTCTAAACATAGGCCTCCCCCAAGTAATGCCACAAAGCACGGTCCTAAGCCACCTGCATCCATCGACTTCCTGCATGTCCTAGCAGGTCGTCACTCCATCTAGTGTGGGGGTCACCCTACACTACGCCTACAAGTACGAGGCTGTCGCTCGAGAACCTTTCTCTCCCATCGGTTATCGGTTCTTCGAGCTATATGGCCGGCCTATTGCCACTTCAGCTTATGAATCCGTTGGGCTATGTCGGTCACTCTGGTTCTACCGCGGATATCCTCATTTCTGAATCTATCACGCAGAGTAACTCCAAGCATAGGCCTTATACGGCCAGCAATGAAGGACCACGTCTCAGATCCGTAAGTCATCACTGGCAACACGCACTGGTTGTACAATCTAGTTTTCAGAGTTTGAGGTATACCTGACGAGAAGATGTGACGTAATTTTCCGAACGCTGCCCAGCCGAGTTGAATCCGTCGATTGACCTCTCGGTCGAATTTGGACTTACCTAATCGGACTACTTATCCCAGGTAAACGTACTCGTCAACAACTTCGTGCATAGTGCTCCAATCATCTACCGGCATATGTGTGACATGGACATTAAACATGATCTTTGTTTTATCCATCATCTTAAGAACTATCCGTTGAGAGACACCATTGAGGTCATTGAGCATAGTGCTTAGGTCCTTCAGCGATTCTGCCATAAGGACTACATCGTCGGCAAATCGAAGGTAAGTGATGTACTCGCCATTGATGTTAATACCGTATCCTTTCCAGTCCCGTAGCTTGAAAACGTCTTCCAATGCAGCGCTGAAGAGTTTCGGGGATATAACGTCACCCTGTCTTACACTTCTCTGCAGTTGGATAGTTTTCGAACTCTGGTTTTGTACTCGAATAGCCATTGTAGTCCTACTGTACAACACTTCAGCACTTCGATATACCGACAGTCAACTTGGCACCGCTGAAGGGACTGTAGTACCGCCCAAATTTCGACGGAATCAAAGGCTTTCTCATAGTCCACATACGCCAGGCAAAATGGCAGATTGTAGTCTTCGGTCTTCTGTATAATCTGCCGCAGGGTATGTATGTGGTCTATGGTACTGAAGCCTTTTCGGAAACCGGCTTGTTCGGGAGGCTAGAAGTCGTCGAGTCTGCGTGCGAGATGATTCGTAATGACTCTCGAAAACAGCACGTAGACGCGGCTCAGAAGGGAAATCGGTCTGTAGTTCTTCAAGAGAGCGTTGTCGCATTTCTTAAATAACAAGACCATCGCACTTCTGCTTCATGCCTCCGGAGTAGTGCCACCATGTAGGACGGAATTCAAGAGCTTCTGAAGGACTTCACGTACCGTGTTCCACCAGCTTTCAGAAGCTCCGCTGTGAATCCATCCTCGCCTGGGGCCCTGCCGTTTTAAGGTGCTGGAGAGCCATTCTAATCTCGCTCAGACTGATGATGAATAGTGTCGGATAAGACTTGCTCTGGGATCGTTACTCACACTTGCGTGTGGCTCCAACGATGATGTGTACAGCTGCCCATACAACCTCTCAATCTCACTCAAAATCTAAGGTGTCCCGGAAACGATACCGCCACACTGAGTCTTCAGCTTTGACAGTTGGCTCTTTCTGGCAGACAGATCTCTGGCAAAGACTTTGGAACCCTGGTTCCGCTCGATCGCTTCTTTAATACGAGCAGTATTAAAGTTGCGTAAGTCTCGCCGCATGCATTTGGAGATCTGTTTGTTCAATTGCCTGTATGCTGTCAAATCTTTTGACGATTGCAGCCTCATCTCCCGTCTGACAGCCATGAGATTAAGATTGTGATTTTCTTCTGCGGCGGGTCTTGCAGAACTTAGCTTCGACCGCATGGACAGTTTCCACGAGCTTGTCATTCATATCGTCTACTGCATTACAATCTACTAGGCACTGAAAGCGGTTACGTAACTCGAGCTGAAAGGTTTCGGGATTCTGGATTAAAACACGAGGGGGACGGAGCGTTGACTTTATTAGACGAGACCTCTTCAACTTAACGTTTAGGTTCAGTGTGCCTCTAACCATTCGGTGATCGCTGCCAGTTTTCACCCTTGCGATCACTAAGACATCGTGCGTCTGGTCGTCATAATGAAGTCAATCTCATTTTTTTCGAACCGTCGGGCTCGACCAGGTCCATTTTCAGTGGTGGTCTTCTGGAAGAAAGACTTCATCATAAAAAGTCCCTCTTTCTCCATGAAGTCGGCCAGCTGCTGGCCCCTTGGGTTCCGCTGCCCTATCCCGAATTTCCCTACCTTCAGCTCACCCCTTTCTCTTGTGCCCAGTTTTGCGTTGAAGTCTCCTATTAACACCGTATATTGAGTTTTGGAGGAAATGCTCTAGAAATATCCTCATACATTTCTTCCACCTCCTCATCGGGATGTTCCGATGTTAGCGCGTACGAGAGCGGCACTGAAAATTTCGAGAATCAAGGAATTGACACAACATTACTATTTAAAAATGTATTTATTGCTTTTCGAAGTATTCTCCGCGAAATTTGACACATTTTTCCATACTATGGAACCAATCATTAAAACAATCATTCCATTCGGAAGTTGGGGTCTCCAAAATGGCCGTTTTGTAGGCGTCCACAGCTTCTTCAGGTGATGAAAATCTCTGTCCACGCAATTTATTCTTTATTTTAGGGAAAGTATAGAAATCATTAGGGCTTAGGTCGGGGCTGTACGGCGCGGCGGATGGTCTCATAATTCTATGTTTTCTTGCTCTAGAAACTCTTTTCTCTTTTGTGATGGAGGATTATGCGGCGGTTGCAGTTCTCTTTACGGAGTTCAAAAACGACCTGTGGCAAAAAAAAATGCTAGCATACCATTCTGCATTAACCGTTCTTTGTCCCTCTAGAGGAATAGTCGTAACATGGCCGGTTTTGGATACAAACGTGGCCACCATTTTTTTTGCAACACTCCGATTCGTTTTTTGTTTCGGCTTCGTACGCGTATTTCTGGAATTTTTGACCTGATATGATGTTGTATACAGGATCCTGTGTGGAATCTTTCGAGATTTCTGAAGCACCAAGTAACGCGAGCCGCTTTTTGCTCTTCACAGAGCGAATGCGGTATCCATCGGGAAAACAACTTTTTTACACCTAATTGTTCATTCAAGATTATTTGTATTTGACTCATGCCAATGTCTAAAGTTGCCTGAATTTCGCGGTATGTCACATGTCGATCTTCCTCAATCAGCTTACGCAGAGCATCAACGTTTTTTTGGGTGACTGCAGTTTTTGGACGACCTTGACGGGGATCATCACTGAGCTTGACACGTCCACGTTGAAATTCAGTAAACTAGCGATAAATTGTGGTTTTGGATGGGGCTTCATCACCAAATGCAGAAATCATCCGGTCAACACACCGTTTTTGTGTTAAACCACTTTGAAAGTCATAATAAATCATTGCTCTTGAATTTTCTCGAGTCAATTCCATTTTCTCAACGACTAAACAAGTTTGACAAAACCTTGTGACAAGACCGAGACTCTTTTTTTTAAATAAATAAATGGTATTCGATTTTTAAAACCGTCAGGAGTTTTCAATTAAAAAGATTTTAATATGACAGGAACAGTGGAAATATTCCATTCCCGATAGTTTTAGTGCAGCCTATGTAAACCTGTATGACGTTCAGCGAACACCGTTTGGTCATTCTGAGTATAAGGTACGCAACCCTCTTCGATACACGTTGTTAACCAGAGATTTATGGACGATAAATCCAACACCTCCTTGGGACTCGCCATCCCGGTGATAGAACAAGTTACCGGATTTGAGAATCACTGTGTCCTCCCCCTCTCTTCGGACCTCGAATAATCCTATAATATTCTAGCGCAACTTGTCTATCTCTTCTTCCAGCTCCAGGATCTTCTCGTCAGTCCTCAGGGTGCGTGCGTTAAATTTTGCTAGGTCGAGTCGTCGTAGGTGGCAACCAAACCTCCACCGGAGATTCTTAGCACCCCCCGTCCCACCGCTACCATGGTCGCCACCGCAGCCAGGAATAGCGGGGCCGCTGGGGACTGCGGGCCGTCTATTTGTGTAATTATTCATGGGGGGTATTATGCCACAGTTGCCACGCTTGGCGAGCGGGTTGGCAACCGCAGTTTTTTTTGGGGTATAGTTGCTGTTATCAGGAAGATGCTGCTGCCCATCTCCCGCTTGTTTCCCTCTGTCGCCTCTTACTACACCCACGGGAAGGTAGTGGATATTCTCAACCGCGACAACGTGGCATGTGGTTATATATGATCATTTTATTACTATTTAAAAAAAACTATTTTATTACGCACACGGTATTTCTGTGTTAATTATGTGTGTAAACTACACTTATTTTTCACTTCACAAGATTTTATATTATATTAGTTGCACCGCACAACAGCTAAATTTTCCTTGAAATGCTCTCTATGACGTTAGCTTATTATTCCGTGTAAATATCTAATAATTATAATAAAGTATACGATAATGATAAATCAATAGATCCTTATAATTTAGGTCACTACTTGTTAAATACAATAAATACTTGTGTTGTGTTAGATCATTCAGATGTTAGAGAACTTCTAGGTACACTGCTCCTGCTTGCCCGGCATTGATTGGAGCAGATATATTTGGACGAAAAATTGATCTTCGAAACGCATTTCTAATAATTTGCATCGTTATCCATAGCATGTGATATTTTTTGTATATTCGATAAATGAAGATAATCAATAATATGACCAACGTAACGATTCCTGTTAACATGGATAATAAAATGTTATATGTGGTTAAATGAAATTTAAATTGCTCCAATAAAAGCTTCGTTTCCATCTCCAGAAACGTTCTGCGCGATTAATGATTCCACTTTCGATTGTCTTTTTACCATTTTTCACAGAAACTATTAGTTACCTATAACGTTTAATTCTCTATCCGAATATGTTAGTAATATCCCCACTGCTCTAGAATGTTTTGACTGTCGAACGCTCGACAAAATCCCACTCCGTAAACGTAAGCGTGATCTCAAGTTTGCGTTTAGTGGAGAGCAACGACGGTCAGCAGGGTCACCATGTAATGTAAGAATTGGGAGAGCGAGTGAACACACAAACACCACTATTAAACTGATTTATATTACAAAGAACATACGCCATTAAATGATATTATATATCCAGTACTCCTCCAGGACATCCAGTACAGAACGAAGTTTTCTAACTTCGTTCAGCTGGCTACCATTAAAAGGGCCTCCGAAAGACAGTAACCATCAGCTGCTATTCCGTGCGAGCGTTATCATTTCCCGGTGAACTAACGCATTCGTGCTACAGCCACAATACGTTACGTGGATCTACCGCATACAAGTAACCTATTATTTACCTACGTTAGACAAACAATAGCTGTTCACCTTGTGTACAAATCAGGATAATAAGTTATATAGAACATAGGTATCGCAAGAATATGCCAACTTTTATCAGGTCTCAAAGCAAAAACTTTAAAAATATTGCCGGATTTCACGGGAATTTACAGTTTACGAGTTCCTCGGAAAAATGTCTAAAGTAAAATTTGGAGGAGGGTTTACATAATGACTTCTTATATTTACGCGAACACTACACATTGACTAAAACTATTTTTACGGATTTCATTGCGTTTAATTTTAATTGATTTTTAATTCCCGACGTTTCGGGTGCTTTCCAACACCCTGCTGCAATTTGTGATCATATCTTAGGCGGCTTAGGTTAGGGATTTGATAGACCACAAATCCTCGCAAAAAAACATCGATTTCTACCAAAGATGATACGTGAGGATATTGAAATTAAAAAAAAAACATCCTAATTTCAATAGAAAAAGAGGCTGGGCACTACCACCTGCTTGGGACCCTGTAATTAAAAAATAAAATTAAAACTAAACCCAAGCATACCACTGGACTTCAAGACAGAGTAAGTTCATTCTGCATAGATCAGACCATAAACAATAGTTAAAAAGCTGAAGGTACTCCGGGTTAACATTGACATCGGGACGTCAGCCACCTCAGTCACCGTTATCATGGGTTCTGGAAAGCACCCGAAATGTCGGCAATTAAAAATCAATTAAAATTAAACGCAATAAAATCTGTAAAAGTAGTTTTAATCAATTTAGGGAGAGTTCTTTGTGGTAATGAAAAATACCTGGAAGACTTTACATTCAAATTTAATATGATGCTTAATTTTTTTTAATTTATGACAGATCGTATCATAAGTGTAAATATTTCACGGAATGTTGAAATTAATACTTACGCAACTTTCACCACTTTACCAATTCCCTGCGGCTACCTTTTAATTTATTCCTTTTATGTTCCGAATTATATAGAGAGAGAATTGTGTACCTACATCATTCGGTTTTAATTATCTTTTCAATTTTATTTATTAATAAACAAAAAGTAAATGCGTGAAATTTCATCTCCGATTAACGTTTTTTTATATATCTGATACAATTGTGGAATTTAGGTATTTTCATCTAATTAATTTTATTGCTTTCTCACTTAGTTTTAAATATTATTTGTATGAGATGATATCATATATTCATTATTCAAATTTTATAAATTTATTTATGCTATTTTGTACACGGCGTACCCAAAATCAATCTATCACGAAACCTTTAACTTTTCTCTTGACTCTTCGACCCTCGACGCTACTCGCTTGTCTGACCTCGCCTTCTTACAATTACAATTTGTTCGGGCTCGTGATTCATCGGTAAACTAGATTACCCTATAATACAGAGAAAATTGAAAATGTGGAATTTTTTTTTCTTAAGTTTAACTATTTTACTCTTTTGAATGAACGAAGCAATATAACAACCTCAAAGTAACAAACTAGAATGTCGCCGAAATTCCAGAATTAGTAAATACGTCGCGTCATATACTTAAAAATACCTTCTTCTTTTAGTAATCGGCCAAAAAGATCAGAGAAGCAAGAATGTGCGTGATACTCGCCCTTTTAACCCTCCTTAGGTTAGTAGTCCAGAACAGAGTACTGAATTCCATAATTCACTCTTCACTGGAACGCCTTACCCGCTGACGGACGAATAACCTTTCGTTTAAAAGATTAGTACGACAACGTTATTTAGAGGTAAACAACAATGAATCGATTTCCCCATTTTTGATATATTGTTATTAGTATATACATATATATATATATATATATATATATATATATATATATATATATATATATATATATACTAATTTTAATCCGGACAGAAATCGCTTTAAAAGATCATGTAGGTAATTGTCCTACCGATCTTAAGTTTACTAATGTGGCATATCCCTTAGTAAAGAAAGTTGAAGAAACAGCGTCTGAAACTGGTCTTCGCTAATTATCTCTCATCGAATAAATTCCTAAAACAGTCATGCCTGATAAAATTATTACTGGATTTGATATCTCAGTTTTATGTTCATGCAAAATATTATATGGTGAAAATTTTATCGATTTTTTTTAAATGCCTGAAATTTTTCTAATATATAGCAAAGATTATTTATTGTATTTTTTATGGATGAGGGGCAAACGAGCAATTGATTCACCTGATGTTAAGTGACTATCGCCGCCCATGAACATCCGCAACACCAGGGGAATCGCAGGTGCGTTGCCGACCCTTTAGAAAGGAGTAAGCTCTTTTCTTGAAGGTCCCCACGTCGTATCGGTCCTAAAATATCGCCGGTGGTAAACTATTCACAGAGAGGTCGTACGCGTAAGAAAACTCCTTGTGAAACGTACAGTGGTGGACCGCCAAGCATCCAGATGGTGTGGATGGTATCGGGAGGTCTGCCGCGTAGTGCGTTCATGAAATATGGCAGCTGAAATTAATCCGAACAATACCTAAGAGCACTCCCTGTGATAGATGCGATAAAATACGCAAAGAGATGCAACATCTCTGCGCAGCGCCAGTGAATCGAGCCGTTGGGAAAGCACTCGGTCGTCGACGATTCGAGCCGCTCTGCTCTGGATGCGGTCAAGTGGAAGGAGCTGGTACTGGGGAGCCCCAGCCCAGATATAGGAACAGTATTCCATGTGCGGCCGAACCTGCGCCTTGTAAGGTTGCAGGCGGTATGCCGGCATGAAATACTGTCCCGCTCTGCTTAGCGTGTGTGTGTGTGTGTGTGTGTGTGTGTGTGTGTGTGTGTGTGTGTGTGTGTGTGTGCGTGCGTGCGTGTGTGTGTGTGCGTGTGTGTGTGTGTGTGTGTGTGTGTGTGTGTGTGTGTGTCTGTGTATATTTTATTTATATATGGCTCGTGGTGTCCCCTACAACTACTCCTCCCCTCCGATACACGAATGTCTCGGAGCCAGGAAGAAACGAGTATTCGTAAGCACAAGCTTTCCAGACCACAATGGCGAATGTGGTATGTGACACCGCCGCCAACCAAGTTTAGGGCACGGAGGGTAGTGAGAGCTACACCTTGCATTATCGACACTTCTCTTTCCCCGCGGCTCCGCTAGAGTCACAAGGATAGGGCAAGTGGTGCATCGCGATACCAACATGCCTCTTCTCCTGCAACTCCACCTCGGCTGCAGCAGTGGGAAGAGAGGACACCCATTTCGCCGCAGTCCACCAACATACATCCGAAGTGGGCTTGCCAAGCCCTCTTGGTTTGGCCGCCTCGGACCGGCCCTTCACCCTGGATATGTGTGTTCCTCTTAATTTCCGTGGGTGAGCAAGCCACGGCTACTAAACCCACCCGTCGCGACAACGTGGGAATCCGTTCGAAGGCTTAATTTGCGCCTACTAGACCTCTCTATTTCTTTCTAGCTCTATATTTATTACATAATTATTCTTGAGAATGCCATATGGAATTACTTGCGCCCTTTATAAATAAAAAATAAATAAATGTATTTATTTATTCGGTTGGTTGAATTTGAATCTAGAAATCAAATACTTATTTAGAACTCACTACAAAAGGTGCAAAGCTGGACAAACGAAGGTATAACAACAATAGCTTTTTCTGTTGTTAAAAAATGGTTTTGTTTAAGCTTCTTTTGTTGTCTGGGACGTAATGGATCGGTTTCAGCTTTGAACCGTCTGTAAGAATTGTTTGAAACTTTACTTTATATCGCAAATTAACTTTAATTATACATAGAAATTATTTTAAGTTAATTATTATTATATTTATTTAATTTATAAGAAATTTATATAATTAATTATATATATTTATTAGAATATTCAATATAGTATATTACTTTAATACTTATTGAAAGTATTTTTCATTTACCACTGGTTTAGAAAATACCTTCTGTTCCGAAAAGATGATGAAAATAAAACGGGGATACAACATTGAGGATTATTTACAAATTTATTTGCATTTTATAATTTTAGGAAGACAAACTAAGAGGAAGTAAGGAGTGGATGCACTGCTGTTTGATGATAAAAATAATTAAAAGGCCGATATATACAACTTAGTGTAGTTTTAAATTCCATTTTATTTGATGATGCTGGTAGCTTAAGGGGAAATATAATGTCAAATGGTTTAGCAAGATCCTTCGTTATGCCGAAAATATTGCAGCATTTATTTTGAAATAAATATATGGTAAAGTTGAGGATTAATGTTAGTGATTATGTTAGACGAAAACACGATTTCGTAAAATTTTCTCGATAGAAAAAAAACCAAAGTTACCTCCAAAATAAACAATAAACCGCTGTTATTCATAAAATACTTTAAATAAGATCATGAAACTTTGCATTCTAACTGAACTAACTATAAAGCGGTGCTTATGTTATTTACTTTTTTAAATACCATTATTTTCACTGTAAAAAGAAATTACCTAAACTATCGGCGTCTTGAGCTTGAATTCTGTCGCCCCGTTAGTATCGCTTAGGCTTTTGAAGGGAGAAGTTGTGTCGCTTACGATCAGAATATACATTACGCAACAGTACGACGTAAAATTAAAATGGGAAATGACCGTGATAAAAATAAGAAGCGGTTGGCTTGGCGTTAAGAAACAGGCATAAATATGATAAACCTAATGAAATAAGTGTCTAACGACCTTTCCACTTACAGTATTAGTAATTACAAACATATCGGTACATAGTATACGAGGCGCGGGGAAGTGGGGGCGAAATTAGAATTTGAGCTGACTTACTCTATCCTCTTAATGCTGCTGTGTTTCGTATGGTAAGTGTAGAGATATTTTTTTTTATTTTTGCGCCCGAAGCAATTAAAATGCTACCCTGTACGTAGGGAGGCGGAAAATGCATTACGCATACCACGATAGCCGGTCTATCGTGGTTATGAGGGACTCACTGTCCTACCGGGGACCCTAAGTGATACCCTCTAAAAACCGCCTTTGGGGACAGGCAACCGGCTGATTAAGCTCTATTGTGCCTTATCATGAGCGACCCTCTTTTGGGAAAAGAGGGCGCAGGCGGCTAAGTGCCGCTGAGGGAGTGCCTACGAAGGCAAATTAATGTTGGTTAATATAATAATAATTAATTTAATTAGAACTGGCCTGAGCCGCCAGGAGGCAGTTCAGGTCGTTTGACAGTTTATTAGGCGGGTCCGAGAGAGAGTTTCTCGGCCTGCGGACACGATAGCGAGAGGGGGGTGGGGCTGCATAAGAAGCCGCCTCACGAATTAAATTGTTTGGGTGCGACTCTGAGGCTTTGAAGAAGTTCTCAGAGAGTTTTTTAAGGAATTGTTGAATTGTTGGGAGCTCTAAGTCCCGATGAAGGTCGGCATTACGGACGTACCAAGGTGCGTTCGCAGCTCGACGACAGAAGAGGTTCTGAACTATTTGGAGTTCATTTAAAATGTTAGGGTTTGCGTGGGCAAAGACGGGGCCCGCGTAGGACATGACGGGTCATATACAGACCTTATAAAGGGTTCGCTTGTTTCGAAGGGACATTTTACTGTGTCTGCCCAACATACTGTTGAGCCTACTCAGGTAAAACCGTGCGTGACGGGTGACTCGTTTGACGTGGGGCCTAAAAGTAAGCCCTGTGTCTAGAGTGACACCTAAATATTTGGCGGTCGTATGCCAGGGGACAGGGGTCCCTAGCATACGTATTGGAGGGGTGTTTTTAAGACGGCGTCGTTTATAATCGAAGTGAACGGCGGAGCTCTTCTCCGGGTTCACATCGATGCGCCATTTTTTGAACCAATCTCCTAGGTCATCAACTGACTTTTGGATCTTGTTCCGTATTAAGGGTAGTGAGACACCTTTGCAGTAGATGGCAGTGTCGTCTGCAAAGAGGGAGAGTTGAACACCTTTCGACGGAATGGGAATGTCGTTGGTGAACAGGATGTACAGCAAAGGAGCAAGTACTGAGCCCTGAGGGACACCAGCCTTGATAGTTCGCTGTGAAGATAGCGTGCCTTCGTGTCTGAAACGAAAGGTACGATGTTTCAAATAGGAGGCCACGAGACGAACTAGACGATCGGGGAGACCTATTTTGTAGAGCTTGTAGATGAGGCCTGTGTGCCAGACTCTATCGAAAGCTTTGGCTATATCGAAGAAGACCGCGATGGTTTTATGGCGTCGAGGATAGAAACCGCTGAGGATGTATTCCACAATGCGGTGAACTTGTTGGGGACATGAGTGTTTGGCTCGGAAGCCAAATTGGTGGGGAATAATGAGAGGGTCACCGTCTGTGGGAACCAGATAGCGCCTCATCCGTGTTTGGATGACTCTTTCGAAGAGCTTGCCCATTGCCTTGAGGAGGCTAATGGGGCGATGGCTGGAGGGGAGGTTGAGAGGCTTGCCTGGCTTGGGGATTCCAATCACAGTTGCCTCTTTCCACGAAGTGGGAAAATAACTAAGGTTGAAGCAGGCGTTGAAGATAATAGATAAAAAGGTTAACACCTGCTCGGGAAAGTGTTTAAGGGCTTGGTTGGAGATGCCATCCGCGCCCGGGGCCTTTTTAGGCTTAAGTCCTTTGATGAGGGTTGAAATCTCATCATTAGACACAGAGATAGGTTCGGAGGCCGTAGGGGGTGAGTTCCGGCGGCGGACCTCATCCTCCACTGCCTGGACGTGTGAGGAGTCGACAGGTTGAGAACTAGCGGAGCACAGTGTAGAGAACCGAGACCCATTTTACTGGAAACGAGGCATTTCATCTTAGTCCTCACGGGTGGCAACGCATCTGCATTTTGATTTGGATGGTGGATAGATGTAGATGTCTATAAGCCGCACCAACAACTTACCAACAGGTGGATTGTGTGCTCGTTTGTCACCCTTTCCTATAAAAAATAACATCCTGACAAAATGTGATCAACTTTAGTTAAGAAGAAGCAATAACTTTTAAGATTCTATATACAAGCAAGGATGTGACAAGCAAATACACAATTCACGTCATGGTAAGTAGATGTTATCCTTACAGAAACATTTTGATTTTCCTTACAGAAACACAGATTGAGTGCCTTACTGCCAGGAGAATAGGTATTCGGTTCTCTCGCTCGTCTATTTTTTATATAAGAGGGGAAACCCTCTTATATAAAAAATAGAATAGAATGAAATAGAATATTTTTATTCGATACAGATTACATACGATTCTTATTAAAATTTATTTTAAACTTTTACCAAGGGTTTGGAAAAAACTTTGCCCTGGGAGGAATCAGCAAGAAATCCATTTGAATCCCATATTGTTATGTTAAACAGATATTCTGTAAGAGCGTGGTTGGTAATGGAAAAAGACCAAGCCCTTTGTTTCTTGTGAATTCAGTAATCCATAAAGGTTCAAAATACAATTGTTGTCCTACATAACTTATAAATACGAACCAATGATTAAACGAGAAAACCCGCAAGGTAATTAGGGCACGTAGCGGTAACTTATCCATGCATAGTTAGCAACATTTCCAAGTGGTGACCGCTCATCAAGTAGTGATACTTTGCAGGGGTATCTACAGTACAGACCGGACTCTGAATAGAAACGACGTGTGCAAGTGAGATGAAAATTCCTTATGGCAATATATCAAAATAGAAAAGGATAGCAAATATCATGACTGTGTAACCGATTTTGAACGATAGGTAGGCACAATTCCGCACGCAAGAAATAAACTCTTAGATATTTTATAATTTTAAGAGTATAATATCTATTAATTTTAGTAATTAATTGTTTTACAAAATGGTTTCTTATTCTGTGAGGGAAGGTCTTGTTAATAATTGGTAAACATTTATATACTATAAACATAATATTTTATATACTATAAATATATATAATAAGCATTTCTTTGAGTAGAAATGTTTTTAAATATATTTAAAGTGACAAAATAACACAGTGTATCTGATGATAGGTGGCTATTGCAGCCCATGAGTACCAGCTACTAGCTTAAAGGCTACAGGTGCGTTGTCTCATCTGAAGCCTAAAGTGAAACTCCTCACAACCTTTATTTGTACTGACACTCTAGACACTTCAGACCATAACACAACAAGTCACGTTGTTTAGCGGCAGAATTAATAGCGGATTCCTAGTTCTGAAAAAGTCCTACCTCCTTGTGATATGCAATATATTAATGTTTTTTTTATAGAATAAGTATAACAAACGGCCAAACAGTCTATTTAATGGTGAGGAATGCTGTAGCCCTAGACACCTACATCTATCCTCTATTAATAACCGTACATAAATTACATCCCTTATTGTAAATAAATTACATATTGGACATGGATGTGCCTTACGCGTTCCAAAGAAGATTTGCCACTAGTACAGCCACAGCCCATATGCGTCCCACTGCTGAGCACGACCCTGGCTCTCATTTCTGAGAGGGTTTTAGGGCAAGGTAGTGTCCTTCGCACTGCCCCAAAGCGTGTTGGCGGACTCCACATGTCTTCGAAATATTTTTTTATTTCTCAGACATGTAGGTTTCCTCACGATGTTTTCTTTCAGCGCCAAGCACGTAGTATATCAGTACTTAAACCTACTATTAACAATTTAATTGGTGCCGGCGGGGATCGAACCCGGTTTGCTCGCGTACTAAGAAATTTACAGCGATCGCTAACAATCTGAGCTACTACGGCTCTTATACCACTAGTAGGAGATAAATAATCTGAACTTAAGCTCCTTTCTTTAAACGCCAGTATTTTAAGTCTTATTTATTATTGCAAGCAATTGAGTTGTATTTGAAAAGAAAACGTAAATTTAGTAAGAGTTAATTTCAAAATGCCAATATGTCCATTTTCTTCACCATCAAACATAATGTGCATTAAGATTGATGTAATATTTTTTTAATTAAATTCATTGTGTTAAAAGTGTTCCCATATCAATCAGCGTTCTAAAAGAAAACTACGAGTTCAGGAAAAAATTACGTCAATTTTTCGGAGCATATAAATACCGTTTGTGGCTCGTAGCTGCTGCTTAATTGTGGTCGTTAAAGAGACGCATCGCTGTAATAAATACAGCTTGTAAATTAACTTTGAAATAAAGTTGTTAATCGATAGCCGTACTTTAACTTTTGTTTAATATTTTTTACTCTACAACGGAAAACCTCAACATTCTATCATCTTTTTCTTGTTTAGGTAATATAAAACGTCTCGCTAAATACACATGTGATGCAAAGGCTGGGAGTGTAATGCCAACTTCCCGAATGTGAAGCACGCGATGCTTCTTGCTAATTGACGGAAGAGTGTCTGACAATAAGAAATAAAAGAGAGTTGATTTTTGAAAACATCAGATAAAAGTTATTCATAAGATAAAATACAATATAGTTTACAGTTGGATGAATATGTTAATAAATTAAAATATTAATTAAAATATTAAAGTGAAACAATTGATTGTTTCACTTTAATATTCAGTCACGTTATAATTTACTTGATGGATATTTGAGCTTAGATATACTATTAGAAGTTAAAAAAGGGACAAGTCACAAAATTCTAATAGAGTAATCTATATCTTTATAGTTTTTACAAGATATTTTGAACCCAATAGTACCTAACCGAACTTTTTTACTAAATAATTACAAACAAAATATTCCGAACCAACGGACTGTATGTAATATGGTTATATTACATACAGTCCGTTGTATATATATTATGTAATAAATAAAATATATATATGTATGTCGCATCCGAAGCTGGAAGCTTCAGGAAGCGGATACTAGGGACAAATATCACACGAGGGTAGCCGAAAAGCTTGACACCATCGATGGCAGGAAAGAATGTGTGGAGAGAACATGGCAGAACCTTAGGGATGGAATGGTAAGTGCAGCGGAAGAAGTATGTGGAACGACAAAAAGAGGTAGTAGTAAAAGAAGAGATGCATGGTGGAATGATGAAGTGAGAGAAGCTGTAAAAAGAAGAAAAAAGCATGGTTAGACTACTTGGCCTCTAGTAACGATAAGCATATGAGAGAGAAAATGAAAGAAAGATATAAGCTGCAGAAAGTTCATGCGAAAACATTGATTGAGGAAGTACGTGAAAGGTATAGAATAGAAGCGGACGAGAGGTTGTCGCACAACTTTAAGGAAAACTCCAAACTCTTCTGGAAAGAGGTTGGAAGGTCCCGGAGTGGTGCGCCAGCCTTAAGAATGAACAATTAAGAATGAAAAAAAAACAAACAAAAGAATAAAAAAAAAGAAAGAAAGAAAAAACAAAAAGCTTTCGAGCACCATTGACGTCCTCTCAGAAAAATCGGACGTCATGCAGCGATGGAGTGAATTTTATAGAGAAATGTATGCGTGTCATGATCTTAGTAAAGGATAGGAAAGGAAGTCTGCGGGACTAGACAGAGTTGCTGCTGAAATGGTCAAGTACGGTGGGCCTCGCGTCTGGGACAGCTTTCATCTGCTGTGCAATTTGTGCTGGCGGACGAGAGATGTCCCGGATGATTGGCGATCCGCGGTCATTGTGCCTTTATATAAAGGTAAAGGTTCACATTTTGACTGCGGGTGCTATCGGGCGATCAGCTTGACCAGTTTAGCAAGTAAAGTTGACTCGAAGGTTTTGACACGTAGGATGCAAGAGAAATCGGAAAGATTCTTATGGGAGGCACAATGCGGATTTAGACCTGGAAGAGGATGCACGGATCAAATTTTTTCTCTCCGCATGATCACGGAGAAGCTTCTGAGTGTTAACCAGAGGATTTTCTGTGCTTTTGTGGATCTGGAGAAAGCATTTGATAAGGTTATAAGGAAGAAAATGTGGGAACTGTTGCCGGGATATGGTGTGGATGGTCGATTGTTAAGGGCTGTGCAGTCACTTTACTATGACTGTAAAGCCTGTGTGCGGGTAGGGCATGACCCACCCATGACCCATGTTTAGCGTCCAAGCGGGCGTAAAACAGGGTTGTGTCATGTCTTCCTGGCTGTTCATACTGTATCTCGACAGCTGTTTACAGAAGCTGAAAAATAGCTGTTTGGGTGTGAAATTGGGTGACATTAAAGTTAATTGTCTGCTGTATGCTGATGATGCAGTGCTTATTGCACCATCAGAAGCAGAACTGCAGGCATTAGTCGCGTGTATGAAAGAGGAATGTGAAATTAAAGGTCTCCGTTTGAATGCTAATAAAACTAAGGTTCTGGTATTCGAAAAGGACGAAAAGAGAACGAAATGTGAAATATGGGTAAATCAGGAATGTCTAGAACAGGTAAATGAAATTTTATACTTGGGGAGTGCTTTCAGCCGGGATGAAAGATGTGATTTAGATGTGGATAGGCGTGTCGCTGCCGGAAACAAAGTATGGTGGCCTGAATGCATTAGTCAAAAGGCAAGGCGTGGTGAAGAGTGCACGCCTTGCAATACATAACGCAGTGTTGGTACCGACTTTGTTATATGGCAGCGAAACCTGGGTATACCAAAAGAAGCATAAAAGCAAGTTGAATGCAGTGGAGATGCGATCTCTTCGTAAAATGTGTGGCGTTGCCATAGCCGACCGAAAGCGAAACGAAGAGATTCGCAATATGGCAGGATTGAAAGATGACCTTATCACAAAAATTGATAGGGGCGTACTCCAATAGTTTGGGCACGTTGAACGAATGAGTGAAGACCGAATGATGAAGAAAATATATAGAGCGAAAGTAAATATTAAAAGGTGTCGAGGTAGACCGAGACTAACTTTCGAAGACCATGTGAGCAAATTGCTCGAAGAGGGGAGGGTCAATATATATAATATATATAAATAAATAAATATATATACATCTATATATATATCTATATAGACATATATATATATATATATATATATATATATATATATATATATATATATATATATATAGGTGTATTTATGGTTATTGGTACGATCATCAAATTACTCAGGTAAGGTGGTCTAATGCACTGTTGGACGAGTACAGATTGGAATGCGGTGTGAGACAAGGGGGATTAACCTCACCTGCGCTTTTTAATTTATATATAAAACTGATTGATAGACTTGGGAGTGCACGTGTCGGCTGCTCTATTAATGGACTCTGCATGAACATCATCAGTTACGCAGACGACATCGTGCTTCTGAGCCCGTCAGTCAGTGCACTCAGACGGCTTTTGTTCATATGTGAGGTTTATGCAGAAGACCACGGTCTAAAATATAATGTTGCGAAGAGTGAGCTCATGGTGTTTAAGGTGGGCATGAAGAAACCAAATTTCGTACCACCTGTAACTTTAGGGGGTGTTGCACTTAAACGAGTAACTGAATTTAAGTACCTAGGCCATGACGTTACCGAAGATTTAAAAGATGATAAAGACATTGAAAGAGAAAGGAGAGCGCTGGCTGTCCGCTGCAATATGCTGACCCGTCGGTTCTCACGCTGTACAGCCGAGGTAAAAGTTATTTTATTTAAGGCCTATTGCCAATCCCTCTATACGTGTGCCTTATGGGTCAGATATACGCGGCGGGCATACAACACCTTACGTACACAATATAATAACGCTTTTAGATTGTTGCTGGGGCTCCCACGTTACTGTAGTGCATCAGGTATGTTTGTTGACGCCCACGTAGACAAATTTTCAACACTTATTCGCAAAAGAACTGCGTCACTGATGCACAGGGTTCGTGGGAGCGCCAACAGCATTCTTAACGTAATTAGTGAAAAACCCGAGTGTACTTTTATGAGGCACTGGGTTCATGTCCATGTACCCATTGCCTCGGACAGGCACCCCAGGTATATGAACTAATTTATTACCTAATTTTACTTACATATATTTAGGACTTTTTCTTTGTATTTTTAACAAAAATTATTGTATTATATCATTATGGTAAGTTTTGTTGGTGGTTTTGTTAATATATAATTAAATCGGATATGGTGTATGTGTAACGGTGAAATCGATTTGTGCTATTTTATTATTATTATTAATAAATTATTATTTTATTTTCGATATTATTATATATACTTACGCATTTGATATAATTAATATCAGTAATGATTTATAATTTTAGTATTAGAATAGATGTTAATGAATGTTATTTTACCCTATGATCCTTGTTGATTGAAATAAATTAATAAACAAATAAATAAATAAAAGAGTTCAATTGTTTCACTTTGCTATTCAGTCACGTTGTAATTTACTTGATGGATAATTGAGGTTAGATATGCTATTAGAAGTTACAAAGGGACAAGTCACAAAATTCTAATAGAATAATCAATAGTAACAGAACTTTTTTTGTTAAATTATTACAAACAAAATATTCCGAACCAACGGACTGTATGAACTATAGTTTCGATATTCAGAAAAGGACATCAAAACAGTAATTTATAAATTTCTGAGTGTAAATACTTATATTATAATATACATAATATATAATTCATAATTTTGGATGTAACTTCAAGTTTAGAGGCTGCGCACATAAGCATGTATCGTATTCATAGTCACCCTAATGTATACAGACGTCTTTCGGATGTTACGGAAACGTAAAACGATGTACGGAAATTACAAGGCCCAGACGTACGGTCTACCGGCTGGAAACTGTATTTTATCCGACATTGTCCCCTACTTCGACATTTGTTTAATTTACTTATAACATTTATACAATATCAATTACAAATTTGCTCCTGCTTACTAAACAAACGAATGTAGAGATATGCCACGAGTTAAACGGGCTCTTTATATTTCACTCTAGAACCCTACATAAAAAATCAATGTACATTTATAATTCTATTTAAAGAAATCAACTTGAGAGGTCACCTCATTTAAAAGTCGTGTATTTGTCCTAATTTCCACACAATTTGCTATTTGTATTTAATGCATTTCAACATCGGTATCACTACAATGCAATTAAAAATTCAAATTAACTATCGATTACTTCAATTCAC
This sequence comes from Parnassius smintheus behrii, assembly GCA_036936625.1. Lineage (NCBI taxonomy): Eukaryota > Metazoa > Arthropoda > Insecta > Lepidoptera > Papilionidae > Parnassius > Parnassius smintheus. Next base: position 33,243,483 of record JAUPFT010000010.1, read on the forward strand.
ATATAAATATAAAGATGTACTTAGAATTAAGTTAGTTTGTGTGTTGTCCAAGGTAAGTTACTTTCCAATACAATTTATTTATTTCAACAAATTTCAGTATTAAATACAATTTCTTCGTGCCAATAAACATCATTTTGTTTGTCTTGGCATTGCGCAGTTTGCTCTTATTTTATTTAAGGTAAATATCGTGTCATGTTAAAATTGTGTAACAGAATATTAACATTTTTTTAATTTACGTTACTTTATGTCAAGTTTATAATATTTCCTATGCTATGCTTTTTTCTGTAGCAGGTAGTTTTAATATTGTTCACGAATAATGTAGCATAAAAATGTTAATAAGAGTAATTTGATTGTTATGTACTGTCTTAGATTTTTCGCTATATATTATACTGTACATAATATTTGAGCGCGTACAAATATTATGTATTGGTATGGACTTTCTTTTTATTTCTTTATATGTCTAGTGTCTACACTAATAATATTATAAAGAGGAAAGATTTGTTTGTTTGTTTGAATTAAATAGCCTCCGAAGCTACTGGACGGATTTGGAAAGTTCTTTCATCATTACTATTCTACATTAACCCTGATGAACATAGGTGATAGAATATTTTCAAAAAACTAGGGATCCGTATAAAACGTCAAACTTCGTTAATGTAACCCACGATTTGAAAAAAATACCAAAAAAACTCATTAAATCGCTTACGCTGCGGAAACTATTCACAATAAAGGTAAGCGATGTACTAAAGTTTTATAGAAGATATCAATTTCTACAAAAAGTCTCAAATATCATATAACTAACTATTACAATTATGTCACAATAACTACTTTTTCATGGTAAAATATGCAATAGTAACGCCGAAAAATCCTTATATCGCGTACGCTGCGAAAACTATTGACAATACGGCAAAAATGATGTACAACAGTTTTGTGGAGTTCATCAATATCTACGAAAAGTTTCGAATATCATATATCTAACTATTTTCAACAATACAAACTAGATTACCTTAATTAAAGATAAAAAACGTTCATATTTCGTGGCAGATTGCGCAAAAACTATGAATGATATCGCTTTCGTATGTTTTTTTTTTTTTTATAGAAGAGGGGGCAAACGAGCATGCGGCTCACCTGATGTTAAGTGACTACTGCCGCCCATGATCAACCGCAACACCAGGAGAATTGCGGGTGCGTTGCCGGCCCTTTAGAAAGGAGTGAGCTCTTTTCTTGAAGGTCCCCAGGTCGTATACAGAGACACAGAGGACACAGAGAGGTTGTACGTGGAAGAAAACTCCTTGTGAAACGTACAGTGGTGGACCGCCAAGCATCCAGATGGTGTGGATGGTATCGAGACGTTTGTCGTGTAGTGCGTTCACGAAATTTGGCGGCTGGGATTAATCCGAACAATTCCTCAGAGCACTCCCCGTGATAGATGCGATAAAATACGCAAAGAGATGCAACATCTCTTCGCAGCGCCAGTGAATCGAGCCGATCGGAAAGCACTCGGTCGTCGACGATTCGAGCCGCTCTGCGCTGGATGCGGTCAAGTGGAAGGAGCTGGTACTGGGGAGCCCCAGCCCAGAGATGGGAACAGTATTCCATGTGCGGCCGAACCTGCGCCTTGTAAAGTTGCAGGCGGTGTGCCGGCATGAAATACTGTCCCGCTCTGCTGAGCACGCCAAGCTTTTTAGAGGCCAATTTGGCCTTCCCTTCCAAGTGACCACGAAACTGCACGTCACTCGATATGTCGACGCCGAGGATTCCGATACTGGCTGAGGCAACAAGGGGAGTGCCTTGAAACTGAGGGGATACGACAAAGGGGTTCTTTTTAGCGGTTAACGCGCAAACTTGTGTCTTCTGGGGGTTAAACTGGACTAGATTTAGTCATCCCCAATCCGAGACTCTGTTCAGCAAAGACTCGACTTCAGACACAAGTTTGTCCCGGCACTCGGAGACGTTTTCCCGAGAAATATTGGCTCGGCCGGTGTAAAGAAATATGTACAAAAAGTTGATAGAAAAATCATCAAGGATCGTTTCGTACCTCCAAACTTTTCATGTACCGTGTACAGTTCTCTTTAAAACTGAAAAAAAACCATCTGCGGGGGGCGGGGGATGACGCTCTTCCGGCAGGGGGAGGTAGAACGGATAAAATTTAACTTTGCTGTATAAATATACATATGCCGATAGATAAAAGTACTACATTAATTTTGCCAATTTTTAGCTAAAATTATTGAACTAAGTGAGCTAGATGTCATGTCATGGCAGACGCGTGATATGTGCGGGAAACCGCAGGATACAGCTACATGAAATATTTTTAAAACCAAAACTAATTTTTATAACTTTTGTATCTGTTTTTCTGTTTGTTCCGGCTAATCTCCGAAATGCCTGACCCAATTTTGTCAGGACTTTCACTGGCAGATAGCTGATGTTATAAGGAGTTACTTAGGCTACTTTTATTTTGGAAAAAGAATTGAGGTCTTGCGCAAAAATTTGATACGCATGTAATTAAATTCGACGCGGACGAAGTCGCGAAGATGAGCTAGTTTGATTAAAACTACTGTTACGGATTTTATCGCGTTTAATTTTAATTATTTTTATTTTTAATTCCCGACGTTTCGGGTGCTTTCCAGCACCCATGGTCATGGGGACTGAGGTGACTGACGTCCCGATGTCATCTTTAATTTAGTAATTTTAACAATGTGAAAACAATGTTTGCGTAAATATAAGAAATCATTATGAGCTAGTTTTCTTAAAGTGTTTAAACTGATACTGGTCTCTTTTTAAGTTCAACCATCTAACAAGATTAACTTACTATAAGTCTTATTATTATGCTTTCTACTCTATTAACTATGCGCCTAGTTGAATATTAAAAATATCTAAAATTATTAAAAATACATTTCTATTCTTTAAAATACTTATACGCGGTAGCGTCACGTTGCAGCTATATTATAGTTGTAGGATGAATGCGTCGGCTCGGTTGGAGAAGAACGACGCTCTCACAAAATAACAGCGTAAACTAGCTGCTTAATTCTAATGTGTTCATATGGTGAGTGTAGAGAACATTGAACCCCTTTTACTGAAAATGAGTCTTACTATCTTAACCCTCAGGGGTGACAATGTATTTGCATTTTGAATCTTAATCGAGGATAGATGTAGATATCCATGGCCCACAGCATCTGCCTACCATCAGATGAACTGTATGCTCGTTTGTCACCCTATTCTATACGAAAAAAATCAATTTTTATCGATTGTAAATTACACTTAGTCTTGTTACTAAGGTCTCGAACCGGTTAGAACGAGAGAAGACTTCTACAATGATTTCTTACATTTACGCGAACACTACACATTGATTAAAGCTAGTTTTACAGATTTTATCGCGTTTTCACATTGACATCGGGACGTCAGTCACCTCAGTCCCCCGTGACCATGGGTGCTGGAAAGCACTCGAAACGTCGGTTATTAAAAAAACATTTAAAATTAAACTGTTTAGAGGACCTGGCAGCGATATCAAGAGACTGGACTTTTGAGCGTAGGCCCAGTTCCGGATAAAAAAGATTGATCCACCGTCAGTCGCATACAACATCAGGTGGACAGTGCTCGTTTGTCACCCTTATTCCATTAAAAAAAAAAACAATCACAACTACAAAATTCCATTCATATTCGTATTTTACAGGAAAATGCCGCCTAACGTTGATCCAATACCCAGTGGTGTGGTCTTCGAAACAGATAGCCAGACTTCGGACTTAGGTTTAGCAAAAGACGTTTCTAAACTAAAGAAAGCCACGCCGAAACAGCATGAATATGTTTGGACCAATATTATCTGGTTTCTATTTCTACATGTAAGCTCCGTGTATGGATTATATTTAGCGTTTACTTCGGCAAAATGGCAGACAAATGTTTTCGGTAAGTTTATATTGCACTCACAAAATCATAATGGGAGCCGTGGTAGCTCATCGAATTTCACAGGACGTGAGAACAAACCTCAAAGAAACTATTTTAATGATACTTTTTTATTAAAAAAATAGCTTATATTTCAAAGATGGTGCCCATATAGATTACGAGAAAAATTCCACCCTCAAGAGTGCAAAAAATAAGAAATTAAGTCGTAGTTGTAATAATTTAGGCATCATTCTAGTTGAAACCTAATGCTTGTGGTGTATGTAGTAGTATAGTATGTATGTACTAGTATAGTATGTATGTACTAGTATAGTACTACTAGTATAGTATATCCTTAGTCTGCTCAAAAGGTTTAAAATTTTTTACTTTTAATTAAAAGTAGCGCCGACTACAAAAACTAAAAGAATAAAATAATTTCCACATAATTTTTCTTTTCGCTTTTCAAGTTGGTGAGATAGGGTTTTAGAAATATTAAAGTCTCGAGTTCTAAAGCTATTATATAGAAATTATTTTAACAGGAATTTTAATTCAGGCTATGGACATATAGGCTACGAAGAATACAGATGAAATTTTGTATGCTACCATTTAACGAATGATATTAAATTAAAATATTTTATTGTACGAGTACCGTATAATTAAGTGGTCAATAAAAAGAAGGTTATGAATAATAGTATTTGTCAAAGTCATTTATACTTTAACAAATCCTATTATTCTTATCTTATATAATAACGATTGAATATCGCCAGTCCTTTGAATATAATTAATTATCTGACCCATTTAACAGCAAAGGGTCGTAGTACTAAATGGAAGTTTTGTGTTTGAACGTTAAAATCCGGGATTTGTAAATAACTTACGCAAACATTTCCTCAAACTGTCACAAGCATATAAAACAAAAGATAAACCGAGGGTCTCTAATGATTAAAACTTACGTTGCTACAGGGAATAAATAAAAAAGTAAGAAACTAATGGACGACATACACGGTCAGTTCAACTGGTCATAGTTTGAACTGATCAGTTGGAATGATCAGTTGAACTGACCGTGTGTGTCGTCCATAACACAAAAATGCCACAGACTAGCTTTGCAGTCAGCATGTCTCAATGAATGCTTAGTTATATGTTTTGATCTAATTAATGATACTTTAAACATTGATTTATATATTACACTATAACTCAATGACTATGCAGGACTCACACCCCCGTATAAATGTTCCACTAGACACGCGCCTTCTTTAGACTAACATTATTTTATACACCCGTTTCTCTAAATAATATATTCTCAAAATATTTTTGAATATATTGACCCCACAATGCTATCCGTCGCTATAGGATTTACTGAACAATTAAAATTGTAATATACAATTTGTACGGTGCCAATAGCGGCGACCGAATACAAGTTGGGTACTGAAGGTTGAAGATACACACAGATTCTGATTACATCAAGACCAATGATGAAGGTGATTGATTAACTTTGACAGCGGTAAATTTCTTAGACTATACCATGTAATACCATAATATTCGAAAGGACGTTCTCATTTTTAGTTATTGGTATACGAGTTAGTTTCCTAGTTTCCTTGAGCGTTAGGCTACTGTCACTTTTAAAAATGTAGTAAATGATTGAATTATAAGTAGTTTTTTACGTGGTAGAGACATGCTGCAGTTATAGTTGTAGCACAAAAGGGTCGGCTCGACCGGGGAAGGACCACGCTCTCACAGAATACCAGCGTCAAATAGTAGCTTAATTCTGCTGTATTTCGTATATTGAGTGTAGAAAACCGGAGACCCTTTTTACTCGAAACGAGGCATTCCACCGAAGTCCTCACGGCAGATGTCTATGGACCACAGCAACCACTTACCATCAGGTAGACTGTTTGCTCGTTTATCATCTAATCCTATAAAAAAGCAAAATGAGACTATTTCCCAACTGCCAATTTTCTCTAATGTTATTTATAAATTTCAGCATTCGCTGTGCATCTTATGTGTGCCATAGGAATTGGGGCTGGATCTCACCGTCTTTGGACACACAGATGTTATAAAGCCCGGACTCCGTTAAGAATTATCTTAATGATCTGGCAAACAATGGGCTTCCAAGTAAGTTTATATGTACCTGTATATACGTCTTAAGCAATCCTCAAAGGGTTTCTAATGCCAATGTACTTGCAACCTTATTGCAAGGGTAAACTAAGTCTCAGTAAAAATAATTCCATATCTATTTTTAGTAAAATATGCACATGTCATTTCAATTGACCTTTTAAAATGATAAAATGTTGCACAAATAGTTTACTACTGATCAGTGGACATGGGTTTTTCTAGTAGTACTCGTAAAGGAGAGGTTTTAGTACACATATATATGAACCATGCCAGGGTGAATGTTCTCCGACAACGATTTGTTATATTCCTTATAATTTTATCACCTTAAGAGTTTTGGATGTTATTTCTACTTCAAATTAACCCAAAATTGCATGACTCAATCTGTGAATCTTATGTACACTTGTTATTAAAAAATGTAAACTAAGTCTCAGTAAAAATAATTCCATAACTATTTTTAGTAAAATATGCACATGTCATTTCAATTGACCTTTTAAAATGATAAAATGTTGCACAAATAGTTTACTACTGGTCAGTGGACATGGGTTTTTCTAATAGTACTCGTAAAGGAGAGGTTTTAGTATACATATATATGAACCATGCCAGGGTGAATGTTCTCCGACAACGATTTGTTATATTCCTTATTATTTTATCACCTTAAGAGTTTTGGATGTTATTTCTACTTCAAATTAACCCAAAATTGCATGACTCAATCTGTGAATCTTATGTACACTTGTTATTGATATACAAACCACAGAGTATAGAATTGTGTATATATACGTGATTATGTCATATACGTGTGTTGTAAGTGTACTTGTTAAATAAAATAAAATAAAATAAAAATCTAAAGAGACAAGATCCTCCCTTTAAAAATGTTTAATTCAAGACCTTGCTTCTTAATGTAACTGTTGACTAACTATAATGCATATCACACCCATTAAGGCTGCAGGACCTAGTAGTCTACGACTAGATCATGTCTTTTTCTAGTTTCTCGCCTTGCGTTCCTCTCCTTCCCAGCACTTTCCGTATTGAAAAATACTATAATAATATTGTTACGCCGCGCTCAAATCAGCGCACTAGCGCCATCTAGTGTCAGGAACGAGAGCGAGGGGAGCTTTGCAGTAAATGACATCACAAATCTTTCGACCGACAGCGCCACCCAGAGAACTAAGTTTCTGGAAAATCTACACTCGAATACTCGTTGCCTGGCGCGCATTTACCTGAATGTTCGGGACGCTTCTTTGCTAATTATATAAATAGGCGCTGCAAGATGCGATCGAGACAGAGTTGAACTCGGCGAAACAAGCGAAGCTTCGGAGCGGAATTAAGTGAATTAGTGTGTTTAATTATTAGTGTTTTAACTTTAATTTGTGTAAAGTAAATTAAAGTGTTAATTTAGGTAATTTTATCGGCAATTTTTATTGTCACGAACCTCAAGCTCGTAACAATTGGTGTCAGAAGTGGGATAAAATATTGCCGATTTTACCCAAGGAGGAAACGGAGGGTGTCCGTACCCGAAGTCAACGCCAGCAGGAGACGGACCAGACGAGATTTGGTGGTGCAACGCCGCAGATGTCTGAGGGCCAGCCGCCGGCCACGGAAGCCAGTCCGTCAGCAGCTTCTACGTCTGTGGCACCTGACTTAGGTGCTCCGATGGTGATGCTGCAGGAGCAGGCTCGCCGACAGGAGGAGCAGGCTCGCCGACAGGAGGAGCAGGCCCGTCAGTTGAAAGAGCAGCTGCAGAGCGAACAAGAGGAACAGGCCCGCCGGCAGGAGGAACAGGCCCGTCGTTAAGAAGAGCAACTACAACGCGATAAGGAAGAGCAGATGCTCCTCATGAAGGACCTTCACGCTATCTTCGGAAAAGAGATACGGGAGGTGAAGGATAAGGTTGCTCAACATGACAACCGCCTGTCGGAGGCCGAAACCCGAATCGACCAAGTAAACAATCGGGTTGACAACGTAATGGCTGACGTGAAGAAAACGCTGGACGACCTCAAACTGGGGGATGGAACAACAGCTCCCGTAGTAGCTACTACACCTTCGCTACGTGGGTTCAAGGTGCCACCATTCGACGGGACTTCTTCCTGGTCAGCCTACAAAATCCAGTTCGAAGCTGTTATGAAGGCGAACGGCTGGAATAAAAGTCAGGCCATGACTGCTCTCACACTAGGCCTGCGCGGTTCTGGAAGCTCTCGGTGAGGAAGTGACTTATGAGCAACTCCTTGAGGCATTGGAGGCGAGATATGGCGACGCTCACCTGGAACACGTCTTTCGTGCGCAGCTTAAAGATCGCGTGCAGCGCATCAACGAAAACCTGCAGCAGTGGGCTCTAGAGGTGGAGAAGCTGGTGCGAAAAGCATACCGGTCTGTACCTGCGCTCATTGAAGGGAACCTGGTGCAGACATTCATCGACGGCATCCGCGACCTGGAAGTCAGAGCTGCTGTGAGGCTCGGGCACCACAATACGCTTAAGGACGCCTTGGCCCATGCACTGGAAGTGGAAGCCGTGCGGCAGGATCATCGTTCCCATCGCGTCAGTGAGGTTGCAGCAGCTACAGTTCGCGACCGCAACAAAGGATACAGCCCTAGGTGCTATGGCTGTGGGGAAAGGGGCCATCTTCGATCCAGCTGCCCTAAGCGAACCGCAGAAAGGGAAAGTGAACGATATCAGGATGGTAGTGCAGCTAACGGCACTGCCTGGCGGCGACAGGATCATCGTTCACATCACGCTGGGGAGGTTACAGCAGTTACGGTTCGCGACCACAATAAAAGATACAGCCCTAGGTGCTATGGCTGTGGGGAAAGGGGCCATCTTCGGTCCAGCTGCCGCAAGCACACCCTAGGAAGGGAAGGCGAACGGTCTCAGAAAGGAAGTGCGGCTAACAACACCGCCCAGCAGCAGCAGGAATACGACTTTACTATCAGACACTGCAGCAGGAAATCTCAAGGCAACGCAGATGCATTGTCAAGAAGACCTTGTCCTGAAGATTGCAACCATTGTAGTAGGCCAGAGAGTAAGGAAAGTATCCGTGAGGATGCTCAGGACAGACCACCTCAGCAACGGGTGGAAGGACAGCCTACGACATGCACAGCAGGAAGATCCGGACATCAAGCCGATTCTGGGATGGATGAAGGCCCGTGCTACCAAGCCTAAGTGGAGGGACGTCGCAGCGATGAGTTCAACCACGAAAAGCTATTGGGCCCAATGGGACAGCTTGCTGATTCAGGATGGGGTCCTGTGCCGTAAATGGGACGATGGTCGAAGAGACAGCTGTCGTTTGCAAATGGTTGTCCCTAAAGCTAAAGTGCCGAATGTTCTACAGCTGTGCCATAATGGTCGTTCAAGAGTCCATCTGGGAGTTAAACGAACTCTACTGAAGGTTCGAGAACAGTTTTACTGGGTCCATTATCGTGACGATGTCGAGGATTGGTGTCGTACATGTACAAGTTGTGCGGCCGTGCGGGGACCTCAGACACGTAGTAGAGGAGCACCGAAATTGTACAATGTTGGTGCACCACGGGATAGGACAGCCCTTGACATTGCGGAGCCGTTACAGAAAGGCGCAAGAGGGACTCCTAAGATTGTCCATGTGGATCGCTTGGCGCGTTACTATGGGGCCGATAATGCTCGGGACGAGCATGTCTTAGGAGGGGGCAGTGTTACGCCGCGCTCAAATCAGCGCACTAGCGCCATCTAGTGTCAGGAACGAGAGCGAGGGGAGCTTTGCAGTAAATGACATCACAAATCTTTCGACCGACAGCGCCACCCGGAGAACTAAGTTTCTGGAAAATCTACACTCGAATACTCGTTGCCTGGCGCGCATTTACCTGAATGTTCGGGACGCTTCTTTGCTAATTATATAAATAGGCGCTTCAAGATGCGATCGAGACAGAGTTGAACTCGGCGAAACAAGCGAAGCTTCGGAGCGGAATTAAGTGAATTAGTGTGTTTAATTATTAGTGTTTTAACTTTAATTTGTGTAAAGTAAATTAAAGTGTTAATTTAGGTAATTTTATCGGCAATTTTTATTGTCACGAACCTCAAGCTCGTAACAATCATCATCATCATCATTACAGCCTTTCACAAGTCCACTGCTGAACATAGGCCTCCCCCAAGTAATGCCACAAAGCACGGTCCTGAGCCACCTGCATCCATCGACTTCCTGCATGTCTTACCAGGTCGTCACTCCATCTAGTGGGGGGTCGCCCTACACTACGCCTACCGGTACGAGGCTGCCACTCGAGAACCTTTCTTCCCCATCGATTATCGGTTCTTCGAGCTATATGGCCGGCCCATTGCCACTTCAGCTTACTAATCCGTTGGGCTATGTCGGTCACTCTGGTTTTACTGCGGATATCCTCATTTCTGAGTCTATCACGCAGAGAAACTCCGAGCATAGCCCTCTCCATAGCTCGCTGAGCGACCTTAAGCGTCCTCATACGGCCAGCAGTGAAGGACCACGTCTCAGATCCATAAGTCATCACTGGCAACACGCACTGGTTGTACAATCTAGTTTTTAGAGATTGAGGTATACCTGACGAAAAGATATGTCGTAATTTCCCGAACGCTGCCCAGCCGAGTTGAATCCGTCGATTGACCTCTCGGTCGAAGTTGGACTTACCTAGTCGGACTATTTGTCCCAGGTAAACGTACTCGTCAACAACTTCGAGCATAGTGCTCCCAACAACTACCGGCATAGGTGTGACATGGACATTGAACATGATCTTTGTTTTGTCCATGTTCATCTTAAGACCTATCCGTTGGGAGGCACTATTGAGGTCATTGAGCATAGTGCTTAAGTCCTCCAGCGATTCTGCCATAAGGACTATATCGTCGGCAAATCGAAGGTGAGTGATGTACTCGCCATTGATATCAATACCGTATCCTTTCCAGTCCAGTAGCTTGAAAACGTCTTCCAATGCAGCGGTGAAGAGTTTCGGGGATATAACGTCACCCTGTCTTACACCTCTCTGCAGTTGGGTAGGTTTCGAGCTCTGGTTCTGTACTCGGATAGCCATCGTAGCCCTACTGTACAAACACTTCAGCACTTCGATATACCGACAGTCAACTTGGCACCGCTGAAGGGACTGTAGCACCGCCCAAATTTCGACGGAATCAAAGGCTTTCTCATAGTCCACATACGCCAGGCAAAGTGGCAGATTGTACTCTTCAGTCTTCTGTACAATCTGCCGCAGGGTATGTATGTGGTCTATGGTACTGAAGCCTTTTCGGAAACCGGCTTGTTCGGGAGGCTGGAAGTCGTCAAGTCTGCGTGCGAGACGATTCGTAATGACTCTCGAAAACAGCACGTAGACGCGGCTCAGAAGGGAAATCGGTCTGTAGTTCTTTAAGAGAGCGTTGTCGCCTTTCTTAAAGAACAAGACCACCGCACTTCTGCTTCACGCCTCTGGAGTAGTGCCACCATGGAGGACGGAATTGAAGAGCTTCTGAAGGACTACAAGTACCGGTGTTCCACCCGCTTTCAGAAGCTCCGCTGTAATTCCATCCTCGCCTGGGGCCCTGCCGTTTTTAAGGTGCTGGAGAGCCATTCTAATCTCGCTTAGACTGACGTCCGGGATATCATCGGAATAGTGTCGGATAAGACTTGCTCTTGGATCGTTACTCACACTTGCGTGTGGCTCCAACGATGATGTGTACAGCTGCCCATAGAACCTCTCAATCTCACTCAAAATCTCAGGTGTCCCGGAAACGATGTTGCCACACTCAGTCTTCAGCTTTGACAGTTGGCTCTTTCTGGCAGACAGATCTCTGGCAAAGACTTTGGAGCCCTGGTTCCGCTCGATCGCTTCTTTAATACGAGAAGTATTAAAGTTGCGTAAGTCTCGCCGCATGCATTTGGAGATCTGTCTGTTCAGTTGCCTGTATGCTGTCAAATCTGTTAACGATTGCAGCCTCATCTCCCGTCTAACAGCCATGAGATTAAGAGTGTGATCGGAGAATTTTTGTGTTCTTCTGCGGCGGGTCTTGCAGAACTTAGCTCCGACCGCATGGACAGTTTCCACGAGCTTGTCGTTCATATCGTCCACTGCATTGCAATCTTCTAGGCACTGGAAGCGGTTACGTAACTCGAGCTGAAAGGTTTCGGGATTCTGGATTAGAGCACGAGGGGGACGGAGCGTTGACTTCATTAGACGAGACCTCTCCAACTTAACGTTTAGGTTCAGTGTACCTCTAACCATTCGGTGATCGCTGCCAGTTTTCACCCTTGCGATCACTGAGACATCACTGAACAGTTGGCGTCTGGTCGTCATAATGAAGTCAATCTCATTTTTTGTCGAACCGTCGGGGCTCGACCAGGTCCACTTCCTGTGGGGCCGCTTCTGGAAGAAAGAGTTCATCATAAAGAGTCCCTCTTTCTCCATAAAGTCGGCCAGCTGCTGGCCCCTTCGGTTCCGTTGCCCTACTCCAAATTTCCCAGCTCACCGCTTTCTCTTGTGCCCAGTTTTGCGTTGAAGTCTCCCATCAACACCGTGTAGTGAGTTTTGGAGGAATGTATGGCTCTGGAAATATCCTCATACATTTCCTCCACCTCCTCATCGGGGTGTGCCGAGGTTGGTGCGTAAACCTGAATGACCTTCAGCGAATACCGTTTGGTGATTCTGAGTATCAGGTACGCGACCCTCGTCGACACACTCCCAATCTTTACAACGTTGTTGACGAGAGACTTGTGGACGATAAATCCGACACCTCCTTGGGACAGATGGTCGCCCTCCCGGTGATAGAACAAGTTGCCGGACTCGAGGATTGCCGTGTCCTCCCCCTCTCTTCGGACCTCGGATAATCCAATAATATGCCAGCGCAACTTGTCTACCTCTTCTTCCAGCTCCAGTATCTTCTCGTCAGTCCTCAGGGTGCGTGCGTTATATGTTGCCAGGTCGAGTCGTCGTAGGTGGCAACCGAACCTCCACCGGAGATTCTTAGCACCCCCTCGCTCGTAACAATATTATCACTTTAATAACTACTGAACGTATGTTTCGTCGTTGAAACTGAAACAACTTTTACGGATTTTACGTGACCATGGGTGCTGGAAAGCAACTGATACGTCGGGCATTAAAAATCTAAAAAAATAAACGCGATAAAATCCATAAAAGTAGTTTCAATGTTTAGTGTTCGCGTAAATATAAAAAATCATTTAACAAGAGGGCTAAGTTCTTTTTCGGTCAATTCTTAAGTTAGCCTTTGAATGAAAAAATGCTGCCACGCAGGTATAGTGGCAATTGACGCTATAAAATGATTTAAGTACATTAAAAATATATTTCTTAAAATTGGCAAATAGCTTTACACGATATTTAAAAAAAACATATGTTAAAAAGCAATTTAACTGCAAATTAAAACTTATTTTAATTTTAAAACTAAATTAAACTAGATATCAAAATGCATTTGAGAGAACTTTAACATTCAACTGCGAGCTAAAACTTTAAATGTTCTATCGTCGACTTTAAACAGCAAAATGGTGAAACTAGGTCACATCTTGGTCAATTACATCATGCTGAAAGCATTTTTTAAATCTCAATGTACTTGAAATCGCAAATTAATTAAATGTAGAGTTATTAAATTTTTTAAATAAGAGCAAACATTTTCAACATTTTTACTTTGAATCATATATAAACTGAAGAGTGGAAAGGTTTTGGAGCAAGATTAAAAGCAAAAGGTTAGTAATTAACATTAATGGTCTCAGGTACTCATGGTACACAACTTATCTATTTTATAAATGAGTATTAAGTTTTTGACAATAATTTAAATAGAAAAAATTACATAATGATTTCTTATGTTTACGCGAACACCACACAGTGAATTAATAAAACGCATTAAAATCCGTATAAATTATTTTCATTCATTAGAAAAATTTAAAAGTCTTCTAAACATTTTATACATATAAATAAAATTTAAGTATCTGTATGTAATAACCGTCCGTCTGTCCGTCTGTCTGTGTGTCCGGGATAATATTTGAAATGGCTGAACCGATTGTGATGAAACTTTACAAACAGATAGGGAGCATACACATACGTGGTAGAGCCACTCTGCAGCTATATTATGGCTGTAGCAGGAGTGGTTCGGCTCGACCGGGGAAGGACCACGCTCTCATAGAATACCAGCGTAAGATAGTAGCTTAATGCTGCTGTGTTTAGTATTGTGAGTGTAGATCCGGAGACCCTTTTTTACTGGAAATGAGGTATTCGATCTTAGTCCTCAGGCGTGACAACGCATTTGCGTTTTTTGATTATTTATCGAGGATAAATGTAGATGTCTGTGGGCCACAGCATCCACTTACCATCAGGTGAACTGTGTGCTCGTTTGTCATCCTTATTCTATTTAAAAAAAGATAGAGAGCAGTGCCAGACGCGATCTAAGCCATATTTCAACCAAATACTTGGAGATATTTTTTGGTTAAATGGAAAAACTTATAGAATGATTACTATATAATCCACCCAAGCGAAGCCGTAAGGAATCGCTAGTTTTTAACAATACTAAAAATGTTACAAGTACATGTGCTTGAGCACAAACTCGTGCATTATCCTACGTAAATGCCGATTCTGTCATCTAGTCCGTGCCGAAATTCGATCTGTAGGATACAGTTACAGCAGTTTATGCCATTTTCTATGCTGGTGTTCAGTTTTTCAGTTTATTCTGGCTCGGTAATATGTTTTATGGCATTCTCTTAGGTCTGGATGATAATGATTATTTCGTTACAGTAGCTATTCCGAAAAACGGGCCTAGTTCTGACCATTTTACCTGGTAAAGTTAGTAAGATGTCAGTCATAGAACGTGTAGATACAAATTCAAGTTACCATTTCGTACAAAAATGTGCTAAATCTAAAATGATATTTAGAACCTACGGCAAGCAGTTGTCACTCATCATGTTCGTTGAGACATATATATCTAATATATATATATATATATATATATATATATATATATATATATATATATGTTAAACTTCAAACAGTAAAAACTTTTTTCATAATATTCTTGTATTCATTGAGGTGTTCTCTATTATTCCCAAATATTATTAGACTAAATAACAGAATTTCTTTTAAAACTATTAATAAAAGAAACATCGCTATCGATTTGAAAACTATAATAATCACTTTATACATAAGTTAAGTAAATAAAAAACGAACCAAAAGGAAACAAAAACAATACAATTTGTATAAAACTTTAAAAAGCTTTTATAACTCAAGCAACCGCTGGGAATAAGGGATGGTATATTCATGAACTCGTAGTCGTTTCTTTTCTTAAATTTCTGTAAGAATTTCAGTGGCGCTCTAATGTTGTTATAGTTTTATAGCATTAGTAGCTGCTACTGAGCTGCCTCATAACAGTTTCTGCCACAAGACTTCCGAGGAATACGGCTAATCACATATAGAGGGATTACAGTACAAATGGAGCATTTTTTTAAAGTTGAGATTAAACATTTATTTCTTATTTCAATATTAAACAGGACTCCATCTTTGAATGGGCTCGTGATCACCGCACACATCACAAGTATGCGGACACAGATGCTGATCCCCATAATGCGGAACGTGGGTTGTTCTTTTCTCACATGGGTTGGCTTTGTTGCAAAAAAAGCCCTGAGGTCATAGAAGGCGGAAAAAGGATAAATCTTACTGACCTTTATGAAGATCCTGTAGTCATGTTCCAGAAGAGGTAAGAGTTAAATGGTAAATTATCAATTCATTTTCGATCTTCAAAAATTGGAGAAAATTTTGCCACAGTTTGTCCAATAACAAACCTATACGATTCTAATGAATCGATGATTGCGGTGAATCCCCCTTTTAAATTCAAACGTAGAATACCCGGACCAGAGACGAGGAGAAGCGTCCAAGGTGCGAGACGTCTACGATCGCCATCAGCCTGCCAGACGTAGTGATTACAAAACAATGATGAGGAAAAAAAGATGGGACTGAAGACGATTAAACAAGTTAAACTAAAGAAGCATAATAATCCTAATAGGCTTCAAACTGACATCGATAATACGATGTAAGTTTTTTGCCTCAGTATCACAAACGATAGTCATCCCGAAGATATATAGTAAATTTTTACCACTAGGTAAAGAAAATAAAATCCAATCCGGTATCGGTCTCTTGTATTCTATTTTGATTTATACAAAATATTTATTCTATCAACAGGCATTACTTGAAGATGATGCCAATTCTTTGCTTCGTGCTGCCGACTGTTATACCCGTGTTCTTCTGGAATGAAAGCTGGCTTAACGCATTCTTCATACCCACCATCCTGCGCTACACCTTTGGTATAAATGTTGTGTGGAGTGTCAATAGTTTCGCCCATAAATATGGATATAGACCTTATGACAAGTAAGCAATTTTTACATACATTTTGACCCAAAGAATAAAGTAGACCATATTAAATTTTCATTCGCTGAAATTATTATGAATCCATAGCGGAAGCAGACATCTTCGTGCTTGATCAAAATATGTACTTAATCCTATTTTAGAATATCTATACACAAAGTACGACTCAACGTAATAACAACCAACCTCTATATGGAGGTGGCAGTACAAGAAATGTCAATTACAATAATTATTGTACTGGACACCTCTCCACGCCAGATCTTTCTCCAGTGACAAACTTAATAGTAGGGATGACTTTACAAAACGATCAACACATCGCTTAAGTCATGATATCCTCCAAGCCGATTTTCACTATGACATAAATGAAATTTTATATACTTATAACGATAAAATATGTAATAAACACTCTATTGTGTTAGTATATAGTATAGTGCCCTAAATGTACAGGCTAACATATCGGGTGTCCCAGAAGTCGACGTCAAGCCGAAACTTTCTGATAGGCGAGGCCATACTAGTTATCAGAAAAATATAAAAAAAATCTAAGTCATGTATTTCAGAAATTATAGTAATTTTTTTTTCGATAAAATGTACACCATGAGACAGTTTTAGTAGTAGTTAGTATTTACTTTTTGCCAATTTTTTTACTACGCCAGTTTGGAAAGTAGCTTTAAAAGTTAGCGCATTTAATAAGGATTCTAACGTGGTATAACACTTACCCCATTATTTCTTAGATCAGCCATAAAAAATTTTTTGTTAAACAAAGTCAGTTTTTAACAATTTTTTGGAACTTACATTAAAACGATTCTAGCGCAACCAAAGCGTTCCTAATGACCACAGCGTGGTTTAAGTGAGATAGAGTGAGACATTCCACAAAGTGTGAGCGAGACAAATAGTTACGCTAATGAGACACAGACGCAAAATACAAACTAAAGTAGTAAAATAATGGTTATAAAATTAAGACAGCAGGTTTCGTTTTTATGATAAAATTTATTACTTATTTTAATTAAGATGTTCAAATTGCCGTCCCTGAGCTGCAATACAAGCCCGACATCTTCTTAAAAAAGATCGTGAAATCAGGCGGGCGAATCTTCCGTTATTACAAAATTCAACTGCTTCCGCTATTCACTGTCTAAGCTCTTCTACATTTTTAATCGGCTTGGAATATACTCTTTCCTTCACTGCTCCCCAGTAAAAAAAATCTAGAGGATTTAAATCGGGTGAGCGGACCGGCCACGAGATCGGACCAGCCCGCCCTATCCATCTGTCTGACTTCTGGGACACCCTGTATAATCACTCACTTACTATTTTTAAGTATTCTAACCTAGTGCTTGACTACCCAGATAGTAATGCCTGCCGATGATGGTAATGCACACTAAAGTAGCTTCACAAAGGCCTATTTACTCTTCTCTTGAAAAAATTTACATTGTTATTAGGTGGAAAGAATGTTTCTGGCACCTTATTTAACACCTTTGGTGTACGCATGCCAAACGAAAAAGTGGCACGTCGACGAAGAAGGAGTGGAGACTGGCCAAGCGCCTGGTTATCCGATGCTGAAAGGGAGAGGAAGTTCCTTTTTCTCATTCGTATCTTCGTTAATAAGTTTTTTTTTAATTTGTTTCGTATGGTCTTTTTAATTTATTATTGTACCTTAGGTATTAAAATCATCCTTTCACTTGTTCGGTTTTTAATATCTCAATGCAATTACTATTTGAGTTGGCATAGTAGTGTAGTATATAAAATAAAAATAGGCGAGTAAATTGCAGTTTATTCGACTTTAAAACAATCGGAGGAAAGGTATATATAATATGCAAACGAAGTGACGGACACAGCTTCTACATAATTATTTTAAATACTATTTTCAGTCGTTCCTTCTATTAAATAAAAAGATATTTGTACCATGGGGAAAGAACTAAGACTTCATTACAAACAAAAAATGATTGCCATATAGTATAATTCATAATATGCATAATAAAATCCTTTATCGTACATCGTCTTCTCTAACGACTTCTGACAATTTTCGGCTGGAATTTTTCCAAAAAAGTCGCTATCCGTTGAGAGTATTCAATTCATTATTTGATACTCGGTCCCCGTGACTTTTCCTAAATGTTGCTGGAAAATAAATAGCATTTTATAATCAAACCTAAAAATTGTCAACTGATATTAAAAAAACACTTGTAAAACTGTAAACAATAAATATTCATGTCACGTATTGTAAATAATAACGAAGCACTGAGGAAATTATATAACAAAATGTTGATTTTGCTATAAAAGGTCATTGAATCCCCGAGAAAACATTGGAGTTTGGATGTTCTGCTTGGAAGGTTACCACAACTACCATCACACGTTCCCTTGGGACTACCGCGTCAATGAGCATCCTCTCATCAATATGTTAACACCGACTATTTTGTTCATTGAAGCAATGGCTAAGGTAAGGTTCTACAATATTATAATAAAACTAGCCATAAGCCCCGGTTTCCCACGGGTTATTTCTGAATCTCGACAACAGCGCCACCTACCGGGTCTGAATGAGAAGAAATAAGCTATCTAGGAAGTCATACAAACACACAAAAATTTCATCAATATCGGTAGGATGGTTTCAAAATCTATAACGGACATAGGTAAAAACATTATTTTTTTGTTTTATACAGATAGTTGATCAGTGATTAAAAGGTAAATCTAACACCAAAAACATTTACGCTTGAACTTTACCGGACTAAAGTGCAAGACGTTTTCCTTTACTTCATCTTTCCCACTGGTTTACTGTGGGCTATCAAGTCACAGCTGTTGATCCCCTTCCCTCCTGCATCAGTAGAAAGCGGGAAACCATTTGGACACGAGAGGCTATGAATCACCTTTTTTCATGCGGATTATTATACCTCTCTCACCTGAATTTGGCGCCCAGGTGCTTTTTATTCTGTGCTCTTCGACTCTTCTTCGATACAAAGATTTACCCACTGTAGCCGGCGGCACAGGTAGCTAGCTTCAATCATGGCGGAGATCTCCCGCTTTGCTCGTGTACTCTAAAGTTTCGAATTATTGCTCTTATTTACTGTTTTTATATACCTAGTAGTAAAATATTAAAAATAAAGTTGTCTATGGTGCTCCTCATAGAGAATATTTTGCCTAAGTTACCACACTTTATAGGAGAGTTTACTTACAAACGCAATTTTTATCAGAATAAAGCTTCTGCCAATCTGCTTCAGTTACTCTGTGTCGCCTTCTACGACTTCCACAGAATGATATGCGAGCGATACGTGAATCTCTCACGCCGCCATTACACGGCTAATTTCTGTATAAAGGCTATTTTTTCAGTAACCTAGATCTATTTTATAGTTTTAAACATATTATGATCCCTCCATTTTCTTCAGTCCACGGTTAAAGCAGTAATCATTCAATATAACAGCCTATCAAAAGCCCTCAGCCTAGGCCTCTTCTATAGATTGTCTCATATGTGAGATATTTGCCAAGCTTGTAGGAGGCTTGTCAGCCGCGGTTTTTATAATATTGAGTAGTTATCAGGAAGCTGTAGCTGCTCGTCTCCTGTTTTATTTACCCCTATCGCCTCTTACGACACCCGCGTAATGATATGGGCTCGTGGATATTCTTACGCCGCCACTATACAGTTATAAAAACAAAAGCAGTTACAAGCAATCCTATAGCAATTACACATTTTTAGATTAAGTGGTACCTACAAAATTATTAAAATGCCTATAACTTGCTTATGGATAATAGCATAGCGTAATACACTAAAACATTTTAGATCGGCCAGGCCTACGATTTGAAAGCAGTGTCTCCTGAAATTATAAAACAACGTACACTACGCACCGGGGATGGAACCCACAATTTATGGGGCTGGGATGACCCAGAATTCACTGAAAGGCTTAGACAGCAATATGGAACTATCCACCGTATCGGGGGAGATGAAATAAGAGAAGAAAATTGTGAATAACTATTTTTATATGAAGAATTTTGATAACCATAATGTAGTGTTTAAAGCTTAAACTACTTATAAAGACTGGTTTGTGATATTTGTGTTAAGTCAGTGTGTCTCTTTATTTTTTCAAATAAACACTTAGTGTTTGCATTTGATGTTTTATTCACTGCGTTTCCTGCGGGAAAAAGATTTATTTTAATGTGTATACGTGATAGAGCCATGCTGCAGTAATGTTATAGCTGTAGCACGAATGGGTCGGCTAGACCTGGGAAGGAGCACGCTCTAACAAAATATCAGCGTAAAATGGCAGCTTGATACTGCTGTGTTTCGTATGGTGAGTGTAGAGATCCGAAGACCCTTTTTTACTGGAAATGAGGCATTCCATCTCAGTTCTCTTAGTCCGCTAGTGAACTGTGTGCTCGTTTGTCACCCTTACTCTACAAAAAGAAATACATTGAAGTCTTATCATTTAATCTTTTTTCCTTTCAAGGAATGCTTTGCTGTTGGACACGTAGATTTATGTATTACGGGAACCAAATACCGTATTTTTGACGCATATGCTCCTTGATATATGTAATTATTAAAATTAATTCGCTTTTCATTTAAAAAAATATTGTTCAAAAGCGCCGGCTTGTGACAACAATCTCCATAAACAAAAGGCTATTTATTAATCCTTTAAAGAGTAATTCCTTAATAAAAAATAATAAAAAATATATATATATATATATAACTTTGAAAGTTATGACATAAAGCTATGAAATTTAGTCTATTATTTATTACTATAATTTATCACCCTTTGACCCGATCTGTAGTTCCACTAAGTTGTGGTTGGATTCACAGTGAGCTTAGGTAGGTAATGAATTTAATATTTTACTCGTAAGGCGTTAGGGAATATTTCTTTAAATGTATAATAAATAACAATGATATAATCTACATAAATATTTCAACTCTTTTTTTTTCTCTCTCTGATGAAGATCAAAATCTACTGCTTAGTTAATAATACCACAGTTTTACTCTAGAATTCAAAAAAAAATATTTTTGAATAAAATGTTACATAAGTACGTTAGTTCAACGCCAAGAATCACACCGCTAACGATCACCGCTGCCCAGTCCTGAGGACGATTGCAAGGAAGCAGGGGATTGCTCTACCGGGAATACTCCCAGAGGAGCCCAAGAGGGTCCCCCAAAGTCGTCCCAGGGCCGTGGTCCAGGAAGACGGGTGGATCGAATTAATATATAAGAATTTTTTTAAACTTTTTTAAAAATGTTATCATCATTCATTATAATATTTTTAATTAAAAAAAAGCAAAGAAGATTATATACCTTTTTTAGGCGATAGACGATAGACGCAGGTAGACGTAGGACACAACAATATACCAATTTATAGCCTAAAATACTTTATACCTACGACATAAAGTATACATAAAGGTTTGTGGTGAAACCACAACGCTGATTATCAGTTATAAGTTATAACCGATTCATACTGGAAATCAGCGTTTATTTTTACTTTATTTGAAACCTCATATGAGCATGTTATAGATGTGTATGAATTTTAGGAATCCAAAAGGTCACTATAAAAAATAATGGAAGTAAAATGCATTGTATTAAAGTCTATCAAAAATTTACTACCGAATATAAGCTTCCCGCATAGAAAGAGTTGTTTGCCATAATTGCCAAAGCATTTTAGTAAGCGCAGTTCTTGATTGTTTTAATTGTTATCAGCAAGATACTGCTTTCCATGTGCTGATTCATTTCTCTCTGTCGTTTCTTACGACACCCTCGGGCAGAGGGTAGTGGATTATCTTAGTCTGCCACTACGCCACGTAAATCTACACATACAAATAAATGAAGTGTCTGTTTGTTATATCGAGAACCCTAGCTTCTCTTAAGCTTAGAGAGCTTTTTCTGTGTCGGTGTCTGTCTGTATGTCTGTTCGGACTAATCTTCAAAATCACTGAACCGATTGTGATGAAACTTTACTAATAGAGAACAACGCTAGTAGGGATTCTACGCTATATTTTGTCCGAAAAAAATTGTTTTTCTTTTTTTTTTGTAAATCCGAAAATTTGATAAAATAAAATAGATTTTCTCAAATCTAAATAACGATACACGGCGAAGAAGGGGCCGGTTGCTAGTAATAAAATAAAATCATATCGAGATCAGCAATCAGTCTTTTGCATATTTTGTTATGAAACCTAACAACATTTGTACCTATCCATTGACAAATTTTAATTTAATTTCATAAAATATTTGAAAAGGTAAAACAAAAATGAACTTTGTAAATGATTTCATCGAACAAGGCTAAAATCCGATGTCACAGCTGCGCTATCGTAAACGATAAGCGTAAATCAATACCGCCCTCTTTCATTAGCTACCATCATTAATGCAATGTATTCACATTCACATGTAAGTAAGCTACAGCAGCTATATACTTATAAAATGTAAATAATGTATGATATGGAATATTGCTACACTAACAAGAAATTCTGTTTAGGAATATTAGTGTTCCACGCCAAATACCTATGCATATAGGGAATCTACAATTCTACAATATACTTCTCACGCTTTTTCTAATTAAATTTAGTTAGTACCTAACTGTATACTATATAATAATCTAAATAATTAAATGAGTAATAATATAATAATTAATAATGTATACTATATAATAATATAAATAATTAAGTATTTATATTATTGTATAGTATATTATAGTTAGGTACTAACTAAATTAAATCATAAAAAAACGTGACAAGTATATTGACTCCCTTTATGTAGAATTGTTTACTTGGAATAACACAAGTACCTAAACTTTATTACATTAAAATCGTTAGAACTTGGAATATGGTTGTTACTGACATCTTTTTAAATTGTAGGGATATGCGGTAATAACGATTATTAAAAAAAAGCACCCAAACGCACCCAACAAAACAACTCGGCTCTCATTGAATTTTTTTTATACTGTGTATTATATTTAGTTCGCATCTAATTAAACTTGGATATGTTTTTTATTTTTATTTTAAAAGTTTTCCTATTCGTTAAATACAACCAAGTGCAAGAAATGAATAGCATTATAATAGTTTTATTAACAACAAAATGTCCGGCCAGTGCGGCAACCCTCTATTTGATTATATTGACCGTTGATTGGTTCGTCATGACGAGTCCGCCGTATATTTGTAGTTTATACCTATCTAGTATAATACCAACGTAGTGCGCCTGGTCTGGTTATACTAAATACAGATAGGTACAAAACCTGAGTTACGACAAAAAGTATATAAAAATTGAGACGAATTCGATAATAATCTAAAGTAAATATCGAATATCGACATATCGTGATTAAAAATATCTACATAATTTTATGAGCGAACATCGTTATTCTGATATGTATACCGAGATTTTTTGTCCAAGCCTATCACTAGATAATCTGTGATATATGATTAAAAATATTAGTTTCGCCGACTAGTTTATAGTTATCTGTGAAATATTGTGTATTAGTTGGAGTTTTGGCGAGAACTTGGCCGTCGTCGGATTGTCGCTTGAATAAATGTTTAATGTGCATTTTGATTCGTAAAAGTGATGCGATTTTGTGAATTAACAATGGTAGAGCCACGCGGCAGCTTTGGTGTTGCACGTATGGGCCGACTCAAACCGGGGTGGTACAACGACCTCACACAATACTGGCGTGAAGTGGAAGCTCAGCTTCCGCGTTTCGTCTGGTGAGTGAAGGGAGCCGGAGGCCCTATTACCCCCCTCCCCCATCAACATGGTAGCGGAAATAAATCTTAGACTACCCCAGGAGGGTACCAGCACCCCTGGAGAATCCCTCGCTGAGCATCCAAGACCAAGTTTCCGTCAATGTCCCTTTAGGCTCCTCGAACCATTGTCTTGTCTGGAGTGTGGTGCCACTCACGCTGAAATCGCGCTTACAATCTGTACGCTGCCGCCATATGGTAATATAGGTCACCCGATGTGGATAGGATGCGGTCTTTCTTTGTATCCGACCCTTGGGGGCGGGTTTGCTTTTCGCTAGGCTTTCCCAACTTTGTTGCCGATTCTGTCGCTGATGTGGTACTTCAATGCATGGAACTTTTTATTCCTTCCGATGTGGTGCCCATCGGAGGCAAATCTCAGTCATGATTTGGTCCCTCCTGTAAATCAGCATCAGGAGTGCTATCATGCCTGGGCTGACGCATCAACGTCCCTAGATGTAAATACCAGCGCTCTAAAAAAGAAGTATAATTCCGCTTCCAGGTCCTTCAAAAAAGTCATGGTCAAGGCAAAGTCAGAGCACATAGGCAGAATTGGCGAGAAACTAGTTCGACTTCCTTCTGGAACCCATGCATTCTGGTCTCCCGCCAAGGTTGTCCAGGGGAATTTCTGTCAGCTAACTCTTCCATCTTTGCACAGGGAGGACGGCTCACTGGCCCATGCAGCAAAGGAGAAAGCCAATCTGCTAGGCTCTTTCTTTGCATCCAACTCGACTCTTGATGACGGGGGGAGTACACCGTAGACCATCCCGCGGTGTGAGTGCTCCATGCCGGAGATGCGGTTCATACAGCGCTCGGTTCGCAAAGCACTCCTTTCCTTGGACATCCACAAGTCGAGTGGTCCTGACGGAATCCTCCCAATTGTGCTGAGGTCGTGTGCTCCAGAGTTGGCATCGGTTTTAACGTGTCTTTCCCGGTTCTCCTACTCCATAGGCGTAGTCCCAAAATCGGCTTCCCGAGAAATCTTTCAATTGGATCATCAGTTTTCTTGCAGATCGGAGCATCAAGGTCGTTGTAGACGGTGCAAGCTCCGATTACAAGCCTATAAATGCTGGTGTTCTGCAAGGCTGCGTGCTATCACCAACGGTGTTTCTTCTGCATATCAATAATATGTTGTAAACCGGTAACATTTGTTAGTTTTGTATTGTTAGGATGCGGCAATCAAACACGCGAGTTGAGACAAGACTGTCTTTATTATATACCTGCATGCAAAATTATAATTTATTTTCAAGATACCTACAATCCCCTTCTTAAGAAATTATGAAGGGTCGAGGTTTAACACTAATCTTTTATAAAACCACAAATAATAATCTTAATATAATAAAAACATTTCTTAAATAAAAGTATGAAAATTAACAATTTGATTTATAATAATACATGAATTTATTTATATAATTATAACTTGTAACTTAATCATATTAATATAATTTATTAATGCGTAATTTATATAATATTTATTAAAAACAAAATCCAATTAACTTGTTGCTTTCGACTTATTGTTATTGATAAAAAATAATTTATATATATATAATTAACAATACAAAATCAATCCTATAATTAAATAAAATAAAGTTTTTTGCCTCACATTATTCATAGCTGTCATTTCTGTGGTGCGGAGAAGCCCCATCGATCAGGAGGTCTCACTTCCCTGCCGGAACGTGTACGATAAAAACAGTTAGTGAAAACATTTGATCCATCAGATTGTTGCAAGTGAGGCGCTCGCAGCTGAGTACTGGAGCCGTGCGGGGAGGGCGCGTGCGCGGAGGTTTTGTTATTGTTTACAGCGATATCATCGTACTGAGTGCGTAGATTAGATGATTCGTCGATTCTCTGGTTCGAATCAACTATGATATGCTTCCTATTTCGTCTTAGTACACCACCCGTTGCCATGCCTATTAAATATGACCTAGGACCTACAATACTTTTAATAAAACCTGGTACCCATGTTTTGTTAATTCGAACTTTAACTTTTTGTCCAATTATTAGTGTTTTTAATTTTCTAGCACCTTTATCGTAATACATTTTTTGCTTTTGTTGACGGCGTTTTAATTTATTTTTTACGTCCGTATTAATTTTTGGTAACAATAAATTTGGAGAACACGGAAGTATACTGCGGAGTTTTCTATTATATAACAACTCCGCTGGACTAGCGAGCTCCTTACTGATTGGTGTATTTAGATATTCAAGGAGCGCTAATGGGAACTCCGCCTGATCATAAGCCGTTTTTCTCATCATATTTTTAATTGTTTGTATGGCACGCTCGACCTGGCCGTTAGATTGAGGATATCTCGGCGATGACGTCACATGCTGGAATTTCCAATCATGTGAGAATTCACGAAAAGTGTTAGATGCAAACTCAGGGCCATTATCGGTCATAACTATTTCGGGTATACCGTGTCTACTAAAAACTTGTTTAATTTTTTTAACAATTAATTCTGACTTTAAGCAATGAATTTTTATTAATTCTACAAATTTACTATAGTAGTCTATTATGAGGACAAACGATTTTGTTCCGAAGTGAAAAACGTCTATTCCTACTTTAGACCATGCCCTATTTGGTACTTCATGTTGCATTAACGGTTCCTTACAATTCTGTTTTTTATAAGTTAGACAAGCTTGACAATGTGACAGATAATCTTCAAGTTGAGTATTCATATTAGGCCAGTACATAATTTCTCGAGCTCTGAGTTTACATTTTTCAATCCCTAGATGGCCCAAATGAATCTTTTTAATCATTTCGTATCTCATGCATTTAGGTATTATTACTCTGCTACCCCTCCATACTATACCAAAGTTAACTGATAATTCATCCCTACTATCCCAAAAAGGCTTTATTATGTCTTTTATTTTACTTTTATGACAGGGCCAACCTCGTTTTATTATTTTAACAAGTTCTTGCATTTCTATATCTTCCTGGGTACATTTCTGTATAGATAAGAAGTGCGAGTCCGTCAACGGATTGCTAGCGGTGAGCGCGCACACCTGCGCTTGCGCGTCGAGATAATCGCGCGGCGGTGTCGACTCATGCTTGTCCGGTGCGACTGCCCTCGATAGTGCGTCTGCGACGTAAAGATAGCGACCCGGCTTATAAACCAACTTGAATTCATACGGCTGGAGGCGTAAAAGCATTCGTTGCAACCTTGCAGGAGCGCTTGCTAACGGTTTATTAATAATACTGACTAACGGTTTATGGTCTGTTTCTATAGTAACGTCCGTGCGGCCGTAAATATACGTGTAAAACTTTTCACAAGCAAAAACACATGCGTACAGCTCTTTTTCAATTTGCGCGTATGACTGCTCCGTTTTAGTTAGTGATTTAGAAGCATAACACACCGGTAACTCGTCTTGCATCAAACAGGCTCCCAATCCATTTTTACTTGCATCCACTGAAATTTTTACTGGTTTCTGTAAGCTATAATATTTTAAAAGCGGAGGTTTACTTAGACTTTCTTTTATTTCTTCAAAACATTGATCGTGATTACTATCCCAATGCCATGCTACATCTTTCTTTAACAGTTCACGCAACACAGATGTTTTTTCCGAGAAATTCGGTATGAATTTACTCACATACGTAACTAAACCTAAGAACCGTTCGACATCTTTTACCGTGGTTGGTTTGGGCATATTTTTTATAGCTAGTATGTGCGAATCATCCGGATACGTTCCATCCTTTGTTATTTTATGGCCCAAATATGTGAGTTCCGTTAACCCAATTTTACATTTTTTTAAATTTAATTTAATATTAATTTCCCGACACCTTTGTAAAACCGACCGAAGTCTCTCATCATGTGTTTTTTTAGAATTTGCATATATTAACAAATCGTCTACAAATAAAATAACTCCTTCTATATCATCAAAATGCTCATACAATTTTTTGTGGAAAATTTCTGATGCCGACGATATACCGTATGGCATACGCAAAAACTTGAATCGACCAAATACAGTACTGAATGTACAAAGGTCTGTACTAGACTCATGAAGCTTTAATTGCCAAAATCCTTGCTTGGCATCGAGAGTACTAAAATATTTTGCCCCCGATAAATTGGCAGTTATTTCTTGCAGAGTAGGAAGCTTAAAATGTTCGCGCCTAATTTCCTTATTAAGGTCCCTAGGATCAAGACAGATTCGAAGGTCCCCATTAGGCTTCTTAACAACAGTCATACTATTTACCCAGTCGGTGGGTCCCTCTACTTTTGCAATGATGCCCTCTTTTTGCATTTCCATTAATTTATTTTTAATTTTGTCTTTAAGGGCTAGCGGTAATTTTCTCGGAGCATGTATTACGGGTTTAATATCATATCTCACCTGAATTTTGTAATTTCCTGGCAAACATCCCATACCTACGAATACGTCGGAAAATTCATTTATTATTTCATTTTCTTTTTTCTCCCTAATAGAAAAAACTCTCTTTAGTAACTTTAATTCCTCACACGAGGTTCTGCCTAAAATAGGAGGTGAATCTACATCAACAACAATGAATTTTAAAATATAAACATCATTTTTATAATTCACTTTTAAGTGACATTTACCAATAACTTCAATATTATTGCCTGAATAACCTTGTAATTTTATTGCGGTACGTGCTAACTCTGATTCAGTAATATTAATTTTTTGAATATATTTCTTGGGCAAAACGTTCACATCGGCCCCAGTATCCAGCTTGAACATTAGAAAATTATTATTTATCTTTAACTTCACCAACCAGTCCTTACCGTAATTGATATTTACCTGATCGGTGGAGTCCTCCTTTACTTCATAAACTCTGCACATCCGCGAATAATGATTCATCCGATGACATTTCCGGCACTGCAGACCATAGGCGGGACATCTGTATTTCTCGTGTGACAAACCGCAGTTCCAACAACTGCGATCGTACCTGGACGGGACGGGACGATGCACTTGCGCGTGCCCACCTTCATCCCGAGGGTGGGTTGAGGACTTAGAGGATCGCGGCATCCGCACACCTCCGCCGCCGGCGCCACGCGCTCGCTGCTGGCGCTGGTGGTGCGGGGGCGTGACACGTTGACGGTTCACCCAATTAATTTCTGCGTCACGTTCATCTTGCTCGGAATTAAGTTTTATTTCATGCACGTGGTGGTCCGACTTCTCTGACTTTATATTGATGGCCTGGGCTCGCGACATTTCGGCTACATTGCAAATTTCCACTGCTTTCTTTAACGTTAAGTCAGGCTCCCTTAACAGCCTTTCTCTCATACATCCATCTCGTATACCACATATGAGTCTATCTCGTACCAAATCTTGACATAAATCTTTAAATTCGCATCTTGCCGCCATCTTGTTTAATTCGAAAACATATTGCTCGGTTGTCTCCATCTCCCGTTGATCACGAGTGAAAAATATGTGTCGTGTCATCGTCACATTCTTTTGTGGAAGAAAAAATGTATCAAATTTCAAAAATACTTCATTAATCGATTTAAATTCCTTTTTATCATTTTCCAATAATAGTTGTTCGTACACTTCCTGACATTTGTTTTCGATAATATGTAATAAAATGTTAATTTGTACTTTTTCACCCTTTTTTTTTAGTTCACATGCCTCGTAATATATCAAGAATGCTTTTGTCCATTTTTCCCATTCTTTGCATAAATTTCCCGAAGTCACATTTACTAAATTATTTTCGAAAATA